>CM020813.1:8435583-8465583 GCA_009859135.1 Formica selysi
CGGAGGTCAATGAGCGGATATATTGTTAAAACTCGGAAGTGCTCCAATAATATGGGGATCGAAAAAACAAAAAGCAATAGCCCGCTCTTCAACGACCGAAGCAGAGTTCGTGGCGGCGTGCGAAGCGACTAAAGAAATAATATGGACGCATAGGTTGATATCAGAATTAACACGAGAGACAATTAAAGTACGTGAACTTAGAATCGACAATCAAAGTGAGATTCGACTTATTAAAAATCCTGATGTTCACCAAAGAAGTAAGCATATAGACATCAAATTTTTATTTTATTAGAGAAAAGTATAAGAATAAAGAAATTCAATTACAGCACGTTAATTCTGATAATCAAGAAGCGGATATCCTTACAAAACCTTAGGCAAACAAAAATTTCAAATGCTACGCGAATTAATTGGCATAAAGGAACTATAAACCTATAAATAAATGTATGTAAAAAGACACATGGATTATAAGAGGGAGTGTTAAGGAGAGAACTATAATCTGTGTGTGTGATGAGTATGTATAATGTGTGCGTGTATATATTAAATGTATGGAGCAAGCGCCAAGACGTGGCAATCAAGGTTCTGCGCGTGCGTAAGGAGAGGGATATGCGAAAACCGGCAAATGGAACACCGCGCGATCCTCGCTCTCTCGAGATCAGACCACGTATCGATCAAGACGTGTTCGACTTACAGTATTCTTAAATTCCGTTCTCAAGAATCCTTCCGACAAACTGTGTATTATAATAATAAAGTTAAAATTCTAAAAACCAACAATAACAATATATAAGATTTAGCAATCCTACCAATCGAAAAGAAAATGGCCAACAATCTCGATTATAAGGATATTGTAGAAATATTCGCAAAAGTAAAGCCAGAAAACATAATTTTTGAATTTCTTATCTTTTTACGAAACGTATTATTAAGAAAAAAGATATAAAATATATTAACTCGCGACAATATTAAAACAAATACAAAAATAAAAAAATATATACATAAATTTAAAAAAATAAGAAATAGAAAAAAAAAATAATATAAAAAAGCAAAAAGCAAGAATTTTTTAGACTATTTTAATTTGTCTTTGCAGTTTCGCGCTAGGACGCGAATTCCAGCTTAGAGGCATCTAAGACAGTCGCAGTCATAATAGCACCGTAGGACGTATACATGGACGTATAATATATAGGTCGCGCAATCTCTACATTTTTTGTAGTTAGAACGTATCAAAAAATAGAAAATTGTTGTGCAATCTGTTTTTTTTCTAACGATGTATGGTGGGGTAAAGAAGCCTTCGTTAATTGAGAAACAGAAAAGTAGAGGGGATATAAAGCCAAAGATAGAATAGTGATACCACTGAACTCCATACTGGAAAGCGCCGTGCTATTTAAAATGTGGGATGACAAAGAGGGCATTACGTGATCCTTGTCTTTCTCTTGTAGGCCTTCTTTTTTAATGGTACAACCGTCAAAAGTTTACGGTGGCAACGGTGTCGACTATATACATATATACATACACCATGTGGTATCAACTAAACTTTTAGAAGTGATAATACTATCAAAAATGAAGATTTCGATAGCCTAAAAAGAAAGGAGACTAAGATCAGGCAATGCCCTTTTTATCATCCCACACGTGTACGCCAGGCTTATATAAAAATCTGTATAGAAGTCAGTAGGTCATATAATGCTATCTCTGCCTAATTTTCACTCTTATCATTTGGTCTAGATTCTAGATATATTATATCTATGAGGGCACAAGCAAAATCCAGCATAGACCGTAGGTAGACGTGACCTGAGAGAGTCGTAAAGGCACTGCGCATCATATTCACTCGATATTATAAGGGAAACGGTTAATATCCTCTGCTAACTAAATATCCTCGTTATTTGAGTGCCATCGTGAAACAGTGATGGATCCAATTCGATACATCTTATTTGATAGTCGATAGTCTGCAGAGACAATATATCACTGCTACTCAATGAGTTCGACAAAGATCTACAAAATATATCTGGAAAATGTATGGATGTCGGTTGTGGACCCAAGGATATAACAAAGGATATTCTTCTTCCGTTTCTTAATCCAAATGTAACAATGATTGGTAAGTAAAAATAATAAATTGTAAGAATATAATAGTTCGCGCAGACGCGCTCACATACACTATGTGATATAAATTATCATCAATTAATGCAATAATTATATATTATTAATATATAAAGATACAGACATTATGGAAAAAATGGTTGAATACGCCAACAAAACATATGGTGATAAAGAACGACTCAAATTCGAAGTGCTAGATATTCAAACTAAAAAATTGCCCCATCACACATACACCCCATCGCATGTAGCAAACAGTTGATCGCAGCGAGCGCTTCACGTAATCACCAGCATCGGACGGTGAGTTGCGCCGCCCCTGCCTGCCTCGCGTACGCGGCCCGTAATTCGTTAACTATTTTAGCTTATAATTTGAAAACTAAGCCTCGGAAAAAATTTTGGCAAAGGAAAAATCGTCTTAGAATTGAGTCAATTATATGACATTGTAAGGACAGAAGGTTGTTTTGAATCACCCTGTATGTCTTCAACAATGTACTTTTACATAACTATGTTTTGAAAGAATATCCTAATAGATATATATTTCCAAAATTATGATTAATATTTAACATCGTTATTTAATAGCCAAACTTTTCGAAATATTTATCATATGCTTCGACCTGGTAAAACAATGCTTATATCAAGTATAGCCAATCAGGTACCCGTATTTGAATCTTTGGGAGCTATGGCGGAAGATACGCGGTATACAGCGTATATGGGGTAAATATATTATTATATCAAAGATGCGATATAAGAAAGAACTTCGTTTTTATTAATTTTAAAAATCCGTCGAATGTATACGTGTAGGTGGCTAACATAAGAGATACATTTCTTTCCTAAGAACCTTTATTGTTTCATTTAAATTCTAAATTTTATATGTGTATATCGCACATTTATTATTTGCATTACAAATGTCACTTTGATATATTTCATCTATAAATTTTTAATTAAATTTAATTTGTACAGGACAAACAAAAATATGTTGGATCATTTCATTATTCAACCCGACCTCACGAAAAGCTAAAAGAAGTACTTGAAGATATCGAGTTTGCATCATTGCAGTCATCCAAACAAGAGCTCATTTCTAAATACACAACAGTTTGTATGTAAGTATTTTCTCTCGATATGCATGCAAAAATTAAATTCTAGACGAGATAATTATTTGTATCATAAATTTTTATTATATTATTTTCTTTCTATTCATTTTATAATTTTTAATTATATTGTTTATTTCTACAGCCATGGTTAATGGTTACTTCACAACACTTATTTGTTAATAACTGTTATCTATGATAACAGTTTATTTGATCAATCTCTTAATCATATTCTCGATTATATATGAAAGTCAGGATGATTTGAACGATCTTCGATCATCGATTGCAATTGTATTTTAAATAATTTTGGTTCGGAAAATTAGAATTTGTTATTCGCATTTGTTTGTAATTTCGGCTCTCTCGGGTGACCGCTGCGTGGCCCGCTTTGAACGGCACGAGCAATGCCACGGGCCTGGCGCGATTTGCTGAGCGCCGCTGTCTACGCGTGATCTGATTCGCGGCGAGCCGTGCGCGGCGCGAGATGGCCGCTAACGCGCCAATTTTCGAGCGCTCCCTTTGGAGACGCTCAATCTCAAACATCCCGCCCGCCTCGCCGAAACTCCGGCGACATAGCACGCCGTTGGTTAGCGCCCGTGGGCCCCCGCATGGCGCGGCCCTGTGACTGGCCGTGAATGAACGGCGCCGCGAGTTACGCACGATGCTCGCGTATGATCCACGGTACGTGGTCGATCGGCGACACGTGTGGTCGAGAATTGTGCAGTGCGCGGCGGAGTGCTACGGTGCATCGGAGTGTCCGCCGAGACGAGACGGGACCGAGGCGGAGATATCGTGGCGTGAGACAGTGATCGGTGAGTATGAGTGATTTGATCGCATAGGTAGCGCTAATTATATGTATAATTAGATACGGCGCGAGGCTCACCTAGCCTCACCTAAGCCGCGTGACGCCGAATTCCACGCATGGCTTGTAGATACGGGAAGCGAGACGCGGGAGCGCGAGCTGGAACGTCACAGCTGATCGACTGTGCAAGAGGCCGCAAAAGACGCCAGGTAATTTTTATGCAATTTTGTTTACACGCTCGTGTTAATTATGCCGATCGTACAGCAAATTGATCTTTATAATGTTTCACTTTCGGAAAGCACATGTACATATTTACATCGCAAAATACAGATATTCGCGCATAATATGCATCGCAATTATGTACTGCATAATGTACTGTACAATTAATTTAGGCAGTCATATAATACACCCCCTTTTTTGCAGCCCGACGGGTGGGCTCGTTAGGCGCAGTGCGCGGGCTCGTTCTCCTGCTCGTCGGAGCGGCTCTCCGGCAGGAGGACGATCTTCGCGATCGGGCGCGTCAGCTCTGGCGCGGTGCGGAGGATGACCACGCGGACTCGCCCGTCGTCTCCCGGATGCACGCTGGTGATCGGGCGAGAGGCCATCGGGTTGGCGGCGTGCTGTCACTCTGGCTGGGACAGAGCCGCTCGACTCGCGCCTCGGCGTTGGTGGTCCATCACTTTGGGCGATGGAGGAGGGAGCACTGGAGCTCCTGCGACTAGCGATCCTAGAAGCGCGATGACAGCCTTGGGCGAGCGAGGTCCGCGCGCTGTCGTCGTGTGTCGCTAGATGAGGCCGGCGTGGTCTCTGCCGGTGCGCAAGGATGGTCCTGCTGGGGCGACGCGAAGACATGGCAGGTCCCACATGGTCCGCTGCTGCGCGGCCGCCCGCCATCGCGCCCGGGCGACGCACTGCTTGCTCGCGGCCTTGGCTGGCCGCCGCCCTCGGGGACTCCAGAGTTGCTGTCTGCTGGACCCGAGGGTGAGTTGCACGTCTCCGTGGAAGGTTCGCCGGTGACAGGCCTCGACGATGACTCGCGTGAGGTGCGATGAGCTAGGCGCGGTCACCTGATGCCTCTCGTCGCAAGCCAGTAGGGCGTGCTTGGGACGCCCGCCTACCCTGAGAAGTTCTTGGTGACCTGGATGCAGGGTAAGTATGAGCGCACCGCCCTGCGGCCGTGACGCCGACTGTGCCCGAGAGGATCCAACCCAGCGTTGTTTGTTGTGCCACAGGTTGGCGGGGTCCTCCGCGGCGGAAGCCTGGCTGGAGGATGCTCGCGCAGACGTCTGTCCCGAGGAGAAGCTCCACCGGATCGGACGCGAAGAAGTCCGGGTCAGCGAGCTTCAGGCCATCGAGGTGGCGCCACGACTGCCGATCCGCCCGGAGGCCGCCGTTGTGCTTCGTCAGCTGGTCCAAGACGAACGCTGATACCTGCAGGGGTGGGCCGTCGCGCAGCGGCGTGAGAGCGAGCTCAACCTGACCCCGAGCGCCGGTGGACCGCCCGCCAACGCCGACTATGGACGTCGAGGTGGGTGCCCGGGCCAGCTGCAGGCGCTGAGCCAGCGATTCGGCCACGAGCGAGATTTCGGAGCCCTGATCCACTAGGGCACGCACGGCGTGCAGGGCTCCGAACTTATCGGCCACGCGAACGCGCGCGGTCGCGAGAAGCACTTCCGGTGCGGCTTTCGCGCTTCGAGCTCCGGAGAGCGAGGCCCTGGCGACTTCGTGGGTGTCGCCCGCGTCGTGGAGTAACGTGTGATGGCGTTCGCCGCACGACGAGCACGTCTTCTCCGACGGGCACTCGCTCACCCAGTGCCTCTTGAGGCAGTTGAAGCACAGCTGGTTCGCTCCGACGTGCTTCCTTTTTCCGACGCCGTCTTCGCCTTGAACGCGTCGCAGTACATGATGTGGTGCTCCTGGTTGCACATCATACACCGTCCGCCCTGGCCGTCCGGTCTCCGGGGGTGAAGCACGCGCGTCGGTCGCCCGGAACTGGTCTCCGGTTTCGCGTAACTCGATTCCGTTCTGCTTGGCGGCAATGACTCGAGCGTGTGTAGCCGTCGGTCGAGGAATTGGATTAGTTCCGCGTACGACGGCGGATCTGTCATATCGCTGATCGCGCTCTCCCACTCGCGTCGGGATCGGGAGTCCAACAGATCTACCACGAGATGCACGAAGAGATCTTCCCCGCGCGTGATCGGTCGTCCGATGCTCTCGAGCGAGCCGACGGTACTTAGCACGCCGTGATAAAGGTTGCGTAGGTCCGCACTAGACTCAGCCTTCAGCCGCTGGATTGCAGTGAACCTCGCGATGTAGGACCGCACGAGCAGGCGCTTGTTCTCGTAATAGTCCGTTAACGCTTTCCACGCGCGCTCGAAGTTCTCGTCGGTCGTCGGAAGGCTGCGGATTAGGAGTTCTGCCTCTCCTTTTAGGCACGCCTTGAGGTAGTGCAGCTTCTCTACCGGGGCAGCGGAGGTGTCCTTCCCGATGAGCGAGTGGAAGAGGTCGCGGAACGAAGGCCAATCCTCGTAGAGTCCGGAAAACTGCAGGAGCTGGATTCTCGGCAGGGTTGTTCGCGACGGCTGTGACGGAGCCGGTCCGACTGTTGGAATCTCGGTCCTCTCCCGGCTTTGAGGCGTCGTAGCGTGTCCAAGAACATGCCCTTCTGCGTCAGGTAAACCTTCTCTGCCAACGTTGGCATGTCGGTTCTCACGTACGTGCTGTCCGACAGGGCTTCCCAGTGTTCGAGCAGCTTGTCGTGCTGGAACTCGAACTTCGCCCAGTTGGCCTCGAGGGCTTGGAGTCGCGCTTCCGCCAGCCCAATCATTATGTTGGCGGTTCCCGACTTCCGCAAGTTCTCGTATGTGCGGGAAATGCGTCCGTATAAGTCCGATTGCGAACGGACCGTTGGTTCCTTGTCCTTATTCATTTTTGTCTTTCAGATGCGTGACGTCCGGAAAAGCACAGACGGATTCACTGCAAGCACAGCACTCGCTCCACGCACAAGCACCGGATAGCAAGGGATCCGGCTCGAACCAGCAAATTGGTTCGGAAAATTAGAACTTGTTATTCGCATTTGTTTGTAATTTCGGCTCTCTCGGGTGACCGCTGCGTGGCCCGCTTTGAACGGAACGAGCAATGCCACGAGCCTGGCGTGATTTGCTGAGCGCCGCTGTCTACGCGTGATCTGATTCGCGGCGAGCCGTGCGCCGCGCGAGATGGCCGCTAACGCGCCAATTTTCGAGCGCTCCCTTTGGAGACGCTCAATCTCAAACAAATTTCTTTTTCTTAATGCAATAGATCTGGGAAACAGCGATGAATTTTGCTGTGTATAAATCATTTCGTAATGTCTATTATATAATAAACGAAGATAAACATTCTTCTCGAGCGTTTCAAAGTTTGCTCGGAAGAGAGAAAGGAAAGACAAACATTCTGCCAATTCCCCTTATAAATTATAGGCTGATATAATTATGAACACTTCTGTGCATAAGCTACTAGTACAGTGTAATAAAAAGGAATATCATGTAGCTTATGATCACTTTGTCTATCTTTGTATTCTTTAACTTTATTTCCTGGAATCTACGTGCAAACTCATTCATGAATTCCTCCCTTAGATTATGCGGCATGTTATCCAAAAATGCAAAAGTGTGTTGTGAAGTAACCATAGCTGTAGAAATAAACAATATAGTTAAAAAATTATAAAATGAATAGAAAAAAAGTAATATAATAAAAAATTTATGATTCAAATAATAATCTTGTTTAGAATTTAATTTTGCATGCATATTAAGAGCAAATACTTACATACAAACTGTTGTGTATTAAATGAGCTCTTGTTTCGATGACTGCAATGATGAACTTGAAACCCGATATCTTCAAGTACTTCTTTAGCTTTTCGTAAGGTCGGGTTGAATAATGAAATGATCCAACATATTTCTGTTTATTCTGTACAAATTAAATTTAATCGATGGTCGAAGATCGTTCAAATCATCCTGAATTTCATACATAATCGAGAATATGATTAAGAGATTGATCAAATAAACTGTTATCTATGATAACAGTTAGATTATCATAGATAACAGTTATCTATGATATTTATTTGATCAATTTCTTAATCATATTCTCGATTATGTATGAAATTCAGGATGATTTGAACAATCTTCGACCATCGATTGCGATTGTATTTTAAATAATTTCTTTTTCTTAATGCAATAGATCTGGGAAACAGCGATGAATTTTGCTGTGTATAAATCATTCGTAATGTCTATTATATAATAAATGTTATCTATGATAACAGTTGATATAAGATATGAAATATTCCGAATAGTTCAAACTGAAACATCAAGTTTTCTATAGGTGAAGATCGCATGTTCACCTGCGAATGCTTAAATATTTGATTCAAAAATGCCTAGAATGCCTCCAAAATACGAGACATCAATCAATCATTTACTGCGTTATATGATCAATTAATTTGATGATCTTTTTAATATAGTTTTAATTTATTAATGTAATCTACAAATTATAAAATGTGTAAATTATAAAATTTCAGCAACGTAACTCTATATAAGATAAAAAAAAATTGTATTCTAAATAAATTATATGTGGATTTTGGTAATGTGTATAAGTTTTTTTAATTTAGTTATAATATTTTGGAAAATGAAGAAATCCAGAATCTCGTCCACTGTAAGCATAGCACAAATGTTTTATACACAATGAAACATTTGAAATAAAAATCAAAATAAAGTTTTAAAAATAAAATAGGAAGTGTTCCAACTAAGGCATCACGGTCTCTAGTATACATAACTACGCACACATCTTCGTTGCATATCCGTTTTATGTTGTCTTTTTCGGCAAGACGAAAAATGTCTTACAGACATCTTTTCACTTTGTCGAAATAATATCTTAGGAAAAAACATCTTCTCGTTATCTTTTAGCGTTATGTGCTATCTGGGCTGATTGTATTGTCGCAATAAGAAGAGATGCAAGCTCCGTCATCTCTATTAGATACTCTCTCTTGTTTTTAAATACTATTTATACTTATCAAAAGTCAGCAAGAGCAAGATAATAAAATTTTTATCACATTAATTGTTAAATTTAAGTGTAATTGTTAAAAATTTATAATTATTTTTATATGCATATAAATTGTTCAATGTTTCTCTTTTAATATATAATCTCTTTTTTTATATAATATATTTTATATAATTCTCTGTTCCCTTATAACGGAGATTATAATTACCACCCCAAAAAATCACAGACCATCAAAAAATAAAGGATCTATGAACGATAAAAATCTCAACATTAAATTCTTGGAAAAAAATTTCATGATTGAACATTTTCCATCCGCGAGTATCTTAAACGTTCGATATGGAAATAAGAGTCATCATCCAAAATTTAAAAAACTGATTCAGCAAATGATTAAATTGAATCGTTGATTAACTTATAATCTAAAGTCTAAAACCAAAAGCCAACAAACATTACATGCATAATGAATAATGTATCGGAATGCGTAATCGAAATCAAAATCGAAAAGTTGGCCAAAAAGCATCAAAGTAATCATGTTAATAAGGACAGTTCAATATACGAGCTCACGTGATAAATGAATTGCCGAGGAAAAATGACTTTAGGCATCCCTACAAAACATTGCAAAAAACATCGCTTATAAAAAGACTTAGATAATGTATATGCAGTCTTTAATAAATTTTTCATATAATAAAGACAGTCATGATTAAACTCCGTGTTGTTTCAAAGAGGATTTAATTATATGGAAGTAGATAAATCATTAAAAATAAGTGTACATTTCAGAGTTTTATATTAAAAAATAATAACTTCTCCGTAACCTTCTTCTATTTCTTGAAATGTTTAAAAACATATGTGAAAAATGACCATTTGGTCTGCGATAACCGCTCTTATCCTACTCAATGCCGCCCGCTATAGAACCTCGTTTAACTGTTAAGGAAAGAACTATAATCTGTGAGTAGGTGAGATAGGCCGCTGCTAACTCACTTCACCCATGAGAGCGAGAGAGATGGATAGAGAGATAGAAAAGGATGGAGATATGAGTTAGAACAGTTTGTAGACGACCGAGAGGGGAAGCGCGGTCAGGGGGGAAGAGGAGGGGGGGTACGTAGGGCGAGAGGGGAAGCGGGGCGAGGGGGGGTCGGGGGAGCGGCGTGACGTCACGGGAGGGAGCGGGTATGAATCGCTAAGATTGCCCGTGAGATGGCGCTCGGCTCGATTGGGGGTCGCGCTTACCGACTCGCCCTACGTACCCCCCCTCCTCTTCCCCCTATCCACGCGTCCCCTCGGCCGTCTACAAACTGTTCTAACTCATATCTCCATCCTTTTCTATCTCTCTATCCATCTCTCTCGCTCTCATAAAAGTGAGTTAGCACCGGCCTATCTAGACGCCCAACAAAATCAACGAGATCGCCCGGGAGATGACGCTCGACTCGATTGAGGTCGCGATTTCTCCCGGCGCGATTTGACCTTGGCGCGAAGCGTATGATCCGTTATCGCGATTCTTAAGGGACGCGCGTTGCTTCTAGCGCGCGATCCGCGAGCGGACGCTGATATATGGCGCCGAGGGAGATGGATGGAGGAAAGGTTAGCGACGATACGAGCGCGCTTATCGCTCGAGCGAGATAGCGAATCGTTGAAAGGTTGTGGAATAAAGAGAGATTGTGTTTTTGCGCGAGAGAAGGAGCATTTTTATTGTTTTTCTTTTACAATATTTTTAATATATTAATAATGCGATAATACGCGTATGCGAATAAGCGTATCACGATTCTCCGAAGAGCAGAGCCTGCAGCTCGCAATCGACGATATCGTTGCGGTCGAAGTTCTCGCTTTCGCGTATCATCGTGGGAATAAGCGCTGAATCGTGAGCGCCTGCCGCGATATCGAGAAAACGAGTCAGCTTGTTATCCACATGCGCGGTTAAACTGCTTAAAGATGTAACGATGCGGTTAACACAAAGTTCTAAATTTAATATAGTTAGAACGGTGCTCTTCGATATGGCCAGACGAACTTTGGGTGTTTCGAGACGGAGTATTCGGAGATTGTTGAGTTTACCGAATCGCAGCGTTAACTGTTCGATATATATCGGTGCTGGAGGACGTGCCTCATCGCGCTCGTCGGAGCGAAAATATGATAGAAGCGTAGATCGTAGATCGAGCAATTCCTTCCACATATCCAGCGTTAGCGAGATCTCCTTGCCGTGGCAATCTCCAAGGATGATTTCCACAAAAGAGGGTCGACTAACATTAACGCTGACTTCGAGATGTTTGTACGCAGTTTTGGTCAATGGATAGCGTCTTCCTAAGATTCTGAGCGGCCGCACAATCGAAACATCCGCGTCACATCTAGGCGTTCGGTCGCGATCTCGTCTGAAAATGGATGCGGGTGATAAGAGAAACGACGCTAGCGGATTATTAATTCGAATAAACATTTAATAGTCTTACCCATTGTCCTGTTTAGCTCTTTTAGCGTATCCCGCGCTATCCTCGCGGTCTCGCTCGGTTAGCCTCGATCGATTGTCAAATGAGTGCTGCTGTTGCGGTGGCCCACCCATTGTCGCGTACATTATCGCTCGTTTTTTTCGTTCGTAGGCTTCGGCGTTCTCCGTCGACAATGAAGCGCTTAACCGATGGCTGGTCTTTATATACTCGCGTAGAGATATCTTCTTCCTCTTTCGCGCGCGTCCTCTCTTATATTCTATTTTTTTAAAAATGACGGCAGAGTCGCTCTAGTCGTCCTCCTCGTCGATTCTCTCTCTCTCGGTCGCGTCGCTAAGACGATAAACGCGACTTAGGAGATCGCGCAATTGTCTTAGCAACCCATCCGTAGGACACTCGATACCGAGCGCATGTAGATCGAAAGGACCCGCCGAAGTTACGATATTCGTAAATTCGTTAAAGGCGTAAAATTGACGTTTGGCGAAAAAATATAGATTGCCATCGATATATCGAAAGGCTGACGTTATCGCGGGCGGTATTCCGGGAAATATATCTTTTAATGGAGCGTGTCTAATAACTATCATGCGGCACTCGTCAATCTCCGCTACCTTGTCGTCGTCGTAGATCGCGTAGGTTCGTCCCGTGTGCGTGTTTATCGCAGCGTTAATCTTAACATTTCGAGGAAGTCCGATATCGTGGAGATATCTTGGCCAACCCGATTTTAGCTTAAGGCTAGGATATTCCGCGAGGTAGATCGAATCGTCCGCGAATAGCGCGAGATCACCCGAGGGTCTTCGATACGCGGCGGATAGGCGCGTGAAATTCGCTGGGAGAAACGCCGCGTAATCCGTGAGCGTCATGGGCCTACCGTAGCGTTTCTCGATTATATCGATTGACCACACATTACGGCGATTAGCTATATATAATCGGTGATTCATTATCAGCGCGGCGTCCACGCGCCGTAAAGCGCAGAGATCCGCGCGCGCGGGGTCAATTGGCGAGACACTAGTCGTAGCGGGCGCCGCGGTAGTCGCGGGAGTCGCCGTTGGATAGTTTCCGTCGTCGTGAGACCCATACATATTCTGTATAGCCAGAATATCCTCTATGCTCAACTTAACCGGAAATTGATTCTCGATATCGGGTATATATGGAAACATTATCGAGTCGTTGCGCATGCTGTGTTGTAGACCCAAAGCGTGGCCAATCTCATGCGTCAGCGTTTGCAACAAATGATGCGTGTTGGGAGGATTTTTATTTAGATACACGTGCCACGGTTCTGAATCGTCAACGTGTACCTCTGACGCGAAATCGGTCATTCCAGAGGGAAAGAACGCGTGAACTAGGGCTCCCCCGGGACCGTCGAAGGTCGCCGGACAAATGCCTATATTCCTGCGATTCGCGTAAGTGTGCGCGCCCGTTCGATACGATATCAATATATCGGGTCGCAGCGGGTCGCGCGCGAAGGTTAGCGACGAATTCACCGCCCATAACGCGAACGCCGCTTCGGCCGTTCGCGAGAGTTCCTCGCTAGCTACCTGAAAATTCCACGTGAGGCGTGTTTTCGGCCATTTTCGCGCGATCGGGCTATACGGGCGATCGGGAATATCCGCGAGACCGCATCGCGATTTGCGCATAAGGCTAAGCGTAACTGCGTCTAACTCGCCGTTTCCTGATAATTGATAATATTCTTGAAACAGCGACAAAGCGCGACGCAGAGATGTCGCGTTATCGGATGATAACGATTCTCCGTTGTCCTTTAGAAAACCGTACGCGCGCAGGAAACGAAGCGCCTCGGCCTTTTCCGAATTAACGGGCGCGGCGGCCGTCGCGGCGACGAGCGTCGTCGCTAAGACGAGAAGAATCGTCCTCGCGTTAGTCATCGCGCGGAGCGGGGAAAGACGCGGGAAACTATCGAGAGACGCCGGGCGCGATTGATTCACGCGTTCGGCGAGATGCCTATTTTTATCGTTGACGAATTCGGCGCGGGTGGGGGAAGAGGAAATGCGATTCGTTCGAAAAAGAGCCGCAGTTCGCCTCGATTAGAGGGACGCGACCTTTCGACGGTGAGCGAACTGGGATGCGCGTTATCTAGCGGACGCTCGAGTTCCTCTCGCGGTTTTACTTTTTTATTATTTTATTTTTATCATTTCTATTTTTATTATTCGTTTATCTTCTAAGAAGAACACTTGACGAGTGATTAGAGAAACGTACTCTTTGCGGCGACGATAAACATTCATCGCGTATCCGGGATGCGCGTTATTTAGCGGGCGCTCGAGTCCCTCTTATCACATTATTTTTGTTAATTTTTCTCTATAATCTATTTTTATTACTTGTTTATCTCCGCTCGCACCGCGGCATCCGCGCGTCGATCTTTATAAACGCGAGATCGTTTCGAGAAGCGTCAAAGTATTCTCGCTCGCGAAATAGTAAAGTGACTAGTCGACGAACCGCGAAACGGTATAAGAGCAAAGTGGCGAGGTGCGAAATAACGAGAATTAAAATCAGTCGCGAACTACTCGATATGGAACGAATCGAGCAGATAATTAACGCGGCCGATTATATTAATGTGAACGGTGATTTAATTGCAATAAAGGCTTACGTTTTGGGAGATCTCGCCTCGGATTTGCGCGAGGAGGCGCGAGGCATTATCGAGAACAGTCCGAATTTGCTCAAACTGAACTTTCAGCTGGATGGAGACATCGATATCGCGCGTTCAATGTAAGTATTCGATTAAAATTTTTATAATACTTTTTATAATAAATTATAATTTGTAATAATCCTCCTACTTTTTTACTTTAGACAACAGATAGAAGATTGTATAAGAACGGCTCGAGAATCGCTCTATGATTTATTTACGAAGACGAGGACTATGCTCGCGCAGGCGCAAAATGTTCACAGCGCGTTGCGCGACGCTCGCCGACGCGACGTCGCGCTAGCCCCCGAGCAATTTGAGTTTCGCGATCGCGACTTCGCCATCCCTGAATTAATCGACAGGCTTCACGAACACGAGAATAGGCGAGTTATCGCGTCACCGATCGACGAAGAGCCCGAATCGCGGCCAATCAGCGAGGAGCCCGAATCACAGCCAATCAGCGAGGAGCCCGAATCGCGGCCAATCGACGAAGAGTCTGAATCGCGACCGATCGACGAGAATCCTGAGTCGCAATTAATCGACGAGGAGCCCGAATCGCAGCCGATGGAGGACGAGGCTGAACCGTCAACGGGCGACGAGAATGAATCGCCAGCGAATGTACAATTAGAGGCTTACGAGCCCGAATCACAACCGTTCTTCGAGCTATAATTTCACGCGTTAATAAAATTTGGTTTTTTTATACTTATATATTTCGTGTATTACGCATTTGTAAAATGTGATTCTTTATGAATAAATGTGATTCTTTATGAATAAATACTATATGTTAAACGAAGCGTTGATTCTTTTCGCTTCTCTTTCCTTCTTCGATATCCTCTCGCTCTCGCGCTATCTTTCTTTCGTAGTAAGCGTTGGCGCTCTCTTATCGCGGAAGGGTACGCGCTCGCGATAAAAATAGTATTCGTTATATATAAATATAAATTTATTTTATAATATAAATCTATTTTATTTTAATTTTATTATAATAACACTAATCGGATAATCGAACACTTTTCTGACGGACATCTGTATAAAATAGGAGATGCGCGAGCTATTATCGTGGGAAAGGATACGCGACCGCGATAAAAGAAAAACGCGGTTCGTTAGTATAGCGTTTATTTTGCGACAGTATGACGAATACATTAATTAAAGCTTACAATAAATGATTAAATTTATAGATTATATAATTCACTCGGTACATTATATATAATTAAATTTGTAGGTTATATAATTGATAATAGATTCGATACATTATATAAAGCTTAAAATATAATTAAATTTATAGATTAAATAAATGACTCGATATGTTATATAATATATGATGATGCATAATATACAATAATTCGATATAATTTATAATACAAACGAGTAGATATAAAATATTATAATATAGAATCAATCGCACATGTTACGCAAATGATCGCGTCGTTCGAACCACCAATCGTGCAATTTACAAGCGTTCTCTAACGCGCAATTCTTCGCGTGATATCCACAGCGAAAGGCTCGCGAAGCGTTTAGAGTTTCCAAACGATTGATATCCTCGTAATCAGCGTCGATAGTCTCGACGGAGACGGCAACGTCGCGATCGTCGGCAACGTTTCCTAAGATCTCGATTAGCCATTTTTTCTTCTCGTGACCTTTAACGTAGATTCTTATCGCTGAATCGGGGCTAGATTCTCGACATACGGCGTCCCGAATGAGTCTTTTCATCGACCCGTAATTCACGTGTCCGTCATTCCACTTTAATTGATGATGATTAGATGTCAACCAACACGCTCGAGATTTTTCCGCTCTCGTTAGCAAATCCCAAGACATCGGTGGGCGAAAGATGTGATGCGTCAATTCCGCGCCATTTCTTAACACGGCTACTTCTTTCGCGACGAATTTCTCATTAACTACGAAACCTTGAAGATCGACGAAGATCGGCGCGTCCATCGCCGTTATTAGCGGTACTCGAAGTGTGCGCCTCTATTATTCTCTCTTCATATTTGAATATCATCGCGCTTATACGATTCTGCGCACAACGTTGGTGAGCGGATTGTACTCCACCACTCGATCGTGAATGATAAGACAGTAAGCTGTGGTATTAGAGGGAATATTCTCTTTGCAATCGAACTCTATGCGAACGTCCACGGTGGCGCTTTTAATCGATTCGTTTTGTCGTGAACAATCGATGACTACGAGCGGGCCATAGACTAAAAATTTATTCAGATTTAAGAGCGCTTCGTCATTGTCGCATCCGTAATACGTTCTTCGAAATTTTGAGTACATATCGTATAGCACCGCGACTTTGTGCTTATCGAAATCTAAATTCATGTCGTCGTAAGGATAGAAATCGGAATTAAGATACAATTTGACATTAGTTAGTTTGCAATCGTCGAATAGGGAAGGCTCCTCGGATAGAACGTTCTTCTTTCCAGACTGTAGCGCGAAGATAACGTATCGCGGTTTTTCGAGTTGCGTCGCCGCTTTGACAACCCACGAATGTTTAGTCGTGCTCTGTAGAAGCGGAAACTCGTAGAGATCCCACGAGCGAAAAGCGACGCTCAGATATCGTCCGCTATCCAATGTGCGCAATAACCTTAATTTATTAATATCGTTTAACACTATATGTGGCATTCGCCACTGTATCTTTAATAAAACGATTTTAGGCTCTTGCGTTTCGCGCGATATGATACAATTGTTATCATTACGCGCTCGTATTAGAATAAGTTCGTGTCGCGCGTTGATCACGACACGCTTGTAATCTTCACAAAAACCTAATAACACGCTGAGAGGTACGCAAAAGTTGAAATCGCTGATCGACGAATGAGTTGCCGCTGATAAATCCCATCCGGCGTTCTTTAATATCTTGCTTTTTTCGACTGATAGCGACGCGTAATTCTTAATCGTGCTAGTTATCCCAACATTTCTGCTTCGATCGATTTCCACACCGTCGAGTTCGTAGCGAATCTCCTCGAACATAAACGCCGCGCAATTGTTCACTAGCCTCGTCACCGACGCAGTTCCCTCTTGCGCACTCGGCGACTCTTTAGACTCGAGTCTACCTTCTATGTAGAGAAAACTATCACATGGTAATGTGTACAGATCTTGCTGTTGTATAGGAATTCGTATCTCGTCGCTATTCCCAAACGTAGTATTAGCGTAAGGATTGTATGTGTGAGTTTCAATCTTAACGATACGATCGTCGAAGATCGGCTCCCCGCCGATGCTTAGAATGTCGCACATTTCACTTTTACGGAGAAACGGTTCTTGGCACGACGAAACCCAAAGAGCGCAGGAAAGCCGCGTTAGCGGTGGTTAACCTTCCTCCCTTTTTCTTTTTCTTTTTCGCGTCTAGGGGCGACGCGATAGCGACGATGGGTGCGTTTCTCGCATTCGATCCGTTCACTACGAGCATCGCGCTCCTCTCTATCGTCTTCGCCGCACGTGCAGACGAACTGTGATCTCTTCGCCGCGAAAATCGATTAATCTTCCGTTCTGATCCACGACACGCACATTTATATCAGTAATGGTCCGCGCGATGATCGGGAGGTAAATGATCTGCGCTGGGATCTCCGACACTTTATATCCAGGTGGAACATTAGGCGCGAACTCGTGTATAGTATGCGCGGATTTGTCATTGTGATACGCTCCTGTCGTGACATTACACTCTACTCTAATGAGATTAATAGCCATAATATTTATCGGCTTATCAGACGCATACCATTTATTCGATTGTAACACGCGAGACGAGAAACCCAGTAGCGAACCGATGTTATCAGGTTTTGTGAAATTTACTCGATACGCGCACTTAATCTCGCTTCTCATAGTGTTATCATTACCGCGAAGCGTTATAGAATTTTCACTCTTATCACCGTTGTCATCGTCTTCGAAATAGTCGTCGTCGACATTGTATATATAATCGTCATCGCTCGTTTCCAATTCCTCGTTTTCGCGCTCTCGTCTCTCCTCTCTCACTCGTCGTTTGCGATGAATCGCGGCTCTTAGATACGCGCTGATAGCGCTTAACTCGTAAGATCCCACTGGAATCGCGATAACCTCGTCGTTGTCGTCGAAGTAAAATTTATTATTCGTGGAATTTACATTCGGTATCGTGTTATAAGTCTCGAAATTTGTTAAACCTAACTCGTAATCATCGTCGTTTAAATCTAGAGGCGGAAAGTAACTCGCAGCGAGAATGCTGCTTCGTCCGGAAAGAGTAAGAGTTAGCGACATGATTGACGAGAGTAATCGAACTGCGTTCCATCAACGAGCGACGGTCGATATTATAGCGCGCGATTCCTCCAATCGACCCCCCGGAGAAATCGAAGACTCAATTGTCCACAGATATTCTGATCGCGCGTTTGCTCGGAGCGACGATTGTATCGAATATTAGCATCGCGCCCGAGATAACGCGCGAGTTCGCGCGGAGGACGAAGATTGCCGAAACCGTCGTAATAGATCGCGTCGCCCCCTTTTTTCGCATATGCCACCCAATGAGTACCCGGGCCGGATGCGTCGTCTAAATTCACGATGCCGCTCTCATCGCGGCGCGCCCGCGATGGAAGCGCGTCGCGCATAAACACGCCTCTAAAGTGAGGCACGCGCGAGAGTATAGCCGCGCGATTTAACTGTTCGTTCGTCGTTGCTCCGACGGATGGGAGAATTCCTAGCGTCTGTTTACGCGAAGTTATTTTTAGCTCTTCCTCTTCTTCTCGTCGTGGACGCGCCACTTCCGCGCTTGTACGGTGCGAGGTATAAACCACGGCCCTCCATTGCGCGATCGTGACGCTGCTATTCCTCCAACTGTCGTCGCGCCGCTTTGCGATCGTGCACCGCTTTCGCGATTCCCGCCGCTCCTCCAGCCAAAGAACCGAGAGCTCCCAATAACGGCAGCAGGGGCAAGAAGCCGCCGCGTTTCGCTATCGGAAGCGTTCTTTTCCTCGTAGCGGTCGTCCTCCTTTTGCTCTTCTTTCTCTTGATTCTCGTCGCGCCCATTCCAAGTTTTGTTTTCGATTTCATAGCTATCCATACAGCCGTCGCGGCGGCTCTCTCGCCGAGAGTCGAGTCTTTAGCTGCGACGCGCTCGCGCGCTCTCTCAGCGAGCGCGCGGTCAGCGGTGTGTCGATCGGCGAGCTCGCCGCTCCGCGAGTACGCTATATCGTGCTCGCGGCAGGCCGCGTCCAGAGGATTGATGCCTCGATCGCCTCGCGCTAATCGTTTCGCGAGACGAGTACCTGGCCCACAAAATTGATATCCGGGTATATGTAATTCGAAGGGGAGCGCGTTTATCGCTCTATTCAATAAGCCTGCGCCACTGATATCACCGATTACACCGTACCGCTGCTTCGCGAATTGCATTCGCAGCAATCTTTAACGAGCGGCGCCGGGCCGTCGATATGCGTTCGTTGCCAGGGACGATTGTAATGCTCCAGGCATCGACGGTAGCGCCGCACCTCCGGATCCAATCTTATATGTTCGGGCAGTTTCTCCCACAATCGTTCCACATAGCGGCCGAAATGTTTTAGTAAAATTACTTTCGGGATAAACCGCAATTGATCGGTGGTGAAATCGAGAATATCGTCACCGTCTATTAATAAAATAAACATCTCGATTCACCGCGCGCGATTCGCTACTGCGCGATCGACGGCGATCTATTCGTATATAAATAGAGAGATCTCGCCCTGCCTCGCGCGAGTGTACCGCGCACGCGCGCGGCGAGAGGAATGCGCTTCGTGCGGCAGCCGATCGCGATAAGGGTGACGAATCTCGATAGTAGGGCGCGACCGTCCGAGGAAGCGCGCAGACACGGTCGTCTATTGCCGAGCGCTATTCGCTGCCTCATTTGCGGGCCCTCTAATTGTGGTAAAACGAACGCGCTGATAAGTTTGTTGGAGAGCCCGCACGGTGTACGCTTCGAGAACGTTTACGTTTACTCGAAGTCATTGCAGCAGCCTAAATATCAGTATTTAGAGAATTTATTGGCACCGATGGAAGATATAGGTTATTTCACATTTTCCGATAACTCTGACGTTATTTCGCCTAGCGAAGCGCTCCCGAATTCTATATTCGTATTCGACGACGTAGCGTGCGACAAACAGAATACTATTAGAGAGTACTTCGCTATGGGTCGACACTCGAATATCGATTGCTTCTATCTGTGCCAAACGTACGCTAAAATACCAAAGCATTTGATTCGAGATAACGCGAATCTGTTGATTCTTTTTAAGCAAGATGGCACTAATTTGCGTCACGCGTACAATGATCACGTGAACACGGATATGTCGTATGAGAATTTTCACACGCTATGCCGCGCGTGTTGGCGATATAGATATGGTTTCCTAGTGATTGATAAAGATAGCGCGCTTAGCGCCGGCAGATATAGGCGAGGGTTTAACGATTTCGCCGTACCATAGAGCGATCAGTCGTCGCGAATACGTCGAACGCATCGATCGCTCTGCCTTCCGCGAGCGAGAAAGACCGATTTATTAATCACGATGGCTGCGATGGATATCGGTGAACGAGAGAAGACGGTGAAAGAGCTCGCTAAGATCGAATAGCCAAGATACAACGAACTAATCCCGTAACATATCTGCTGAAGGATTCGCGCGGCGAACCGATCGCCGGAGGATTTTACGAGCACGAGTTGCTGCGCGTCAACGATCCCAACGTGTATCTCGTGGAAAAGGTGCTGCGCCGAAGAGGCAACGAAGTTTACGTGAAATGGCTGGGAATGGACGAGTCGCACAATTCTTGGATAAATAAAACGGCTGTATTACGATAAAAATGTATTTTTATTAAATAAAACTATATATATTAAATACAATTACATATATTAAACACAACTATATATATTAAATAAAATTATTCGTTAGAAAAATAAAAATTATAATATCACGAAATTATCGCGTTCCATACGGGTTCTCTCTCGCGCTCCATACGAGTTCTCTCTCGCGCTCCATACGGATTCTTTCTCGCGCCGCTACGCGGCCGCCGCGTCCTGCGTTTTCTCTTTCGCGCTTTATACGGACTCTTTCTCCCGCTCTATATGTATTCTTCATCGCGTCGTTAAGCGAACGTCGTATCTCGCGGTTACCTTTTTTCGCGTTGCTCGATATATAATGCTTCCGAGAACATAATAAAGAGAAGATGGAAATTTTCTCTCTGTCTAACTTGCCGCAAATCCTGCCTTAGATTTAGTAAGTTACTCCAGTCACGATTTGGAATAGCTCGCATAATCTGAGTCAAGATTCGTAGCAAGTTAGACAGAGCGATGGTTTCCATTCTTTTTTATATCGTGGAAATACTCGAAAAAACACGCGCGAGTCCGTTTTTCTCGCATTCCATACGGGTTCTCTCTCCCGCCGCTACGCGGCCGCCGCGTCCTGCGTTTTCTCTTTCGCGCTTTATACGGACTCTTTCTCACGCTTTATATGAATTCTTCATCGCGTCGTTAAGCGAACGTCGTATCTCGCGGTTACCTTTTTTTCGCGTTGCACGATATATAACGCTTCCGAGAACGTAATAAAGAAATCACGGAAATTATCGCTCTATCTAACTTGTGGAAAATCCTGACTTAGATCAGGATTCACCACGAATTGGACAGAGCGGCAATTTCCATGATTTTTTATTTTGTGGAAATACTCGAAAAAAACACGCGCGAGTCCGTCTCTCTCGCGCTCCATACGGGTTCTCTTTCGCGCTACATACAGATTCTTTCTCGCGCCGCTACGCGGCCGCCGCGTCCTGCGTTTTCTCTTTCGCGCTTTATACGGACTCTTTCTCACGCTCTATATAAATGCTTTTATCACACCATTACGCGGACGTCGTATCTCGCATTAACCTTTTTCGCGTTACTCGATATATATAATGCTTCCGAAAACATAATAAATAGATTGTAGAAGTTTCCAATCTGTTTTATTTCTAATAAATCTCGATGCAGATTTGGCAGGTTGCTCTCATCAAGATTTATTTGCTCTCTATAAATCTTTGGTTGGAGCAACTTGTCAAAACTAGCTCGAGATTTATTAGAAATGAAACAGGTAGGAAACTACTACAATTTTTTACGATGTAAAAATCCTTGAAAAAAATTCGCGCGTCTCTTCGCGAATATTTCGTACCTTCGCGTATCCCATTTTTACTATTTTCTCTCTCGGAATATTTTATTAATTATATATTATTTATAAAATAGTCTTTATTATTTATAAAATAAACTGTGTTTATGCTAACACTAAACTGTGTTACATTTATATTAACAATAAGTTGAAAGTTTGAACATTTTAAGAAGCATCTCCGGGAGCGTCGTAAATAGAATGGCGAACGCGCGTCTCGCGAAATTACAAAACGCTCGAGAAAAAACGCGATCTCGCGAGTTCGATCCTCGCGTTCGTTTATAAATATTCTCACGATTTTCGCGAGGCATGCGCTCGTTATTCTCTTATATCGCGCTCTCGGAGTATTTTATTACAATAAACTATATTAAAATAAATTATATTAAAATAACCTATATTAAAATAAACTATATTAAAATAAACTATATTAAACGCAAATATTATTTATTACATTCTCGATATATAACGTTTCCCTCGCTCCTTATCGCGGTATTTTATAATACCCCCACGGTAAAGTATCCGTAGTTCCTGATACGATGTATCGTTTATCATCATGCGGGCTAAGCGCAACTTTCAATTCCGACACCGTATACACCTCGTGTAACTTAGATCTTATGCAAGATTGCTCGCGCCTCATCTCGATTCTTTCTCGAAGACAGCGCGCGTAATCTTCGAACGTTATCGTTCTCGCGACGACGCCGCTCTTAACACCCTTAATTTTTTTCGTATCGTCTCTACCTTCGACTCGTAGCGCGTACATCTTCGCTCTAAGCCCGACAAATTCCGTCATAATCGCGCCAGCATTCTCGTCCTTCATAACACCAGGTATTTTCTTATTAGCTAGAGGCATACCATACGCGTTGTCCACCGCGTAATCGCTCGTATCAAATCTATCAATGTCCCGCTTCATATCTTCATACACATCCTCGCACTCGATGCGATAAATGAGGCTATCCGTGTCGGTATACATTATTTTACATTTATCTCGATATAACGGTAGCATATACTCGTAATGAAATTCGTATAAACGAATCTTAGACACATCGAGAATACACATACCCACGTAAACCGGTTTGTTAAACTTAATCTCGAGTTTGCGCAATTCCACGGCTACGAGATTCTCCGAGAAGACGCTTCTGCTATGAAAGTTCGGCTTCGCGATCATCGCCTCCGCGCCGTATCGCCCGTCCCATCGAGTCACCAGCCGGACATCCGAGTGATTGCGCACATTCTCCATAGTCTTACCGAACACGGCGTTATTCATCAATTTGTAAAGATTTTTCTCAAACTCGTTTTTCGCGTTAATTCGTAGTCGCGTGTTTAATTCGATATATCCGCGCAGCCATGGAGATTGCGCGAATTGTAATATTCTGTGTATCCACGTAACGCGTAATCCGTGCCGAATGCATTGCTGCAAATTGCGATAATATATTACGTAACGACTCTTATCGCGCAGCGTGGCGAGAAGCTTCTCGTCACGCTTTCCGGGCGGCTTATCGCGCGTCGGGCAGAATGGCAAGTCCGCGTGAGAATCGTGAAGGTTGGGCGGATATGCAAGGTCGACCTCTAGAATGTAACCGATAGGCGAGTTCGGTCTCACAGACATTAAGTTGATACTCGTGACATCGTCGACCCATCGAAAATCTTCGTAAGGTAAAGATTGACACATCGCCCATCCGTATAAATTATTTATATCGAAATACATGAGATAAGAAGACGGTTCCGAAGGATCGTAAGTCTGCAAATACTTGTTATTAGCGCGCGCGTATCTATTGGAGCATTGACTTAGCCCGCCGCGTATCCCGCGTTCCACGAACATCACCATATCGATATCGGTTAATAACTCGAATCGAATATTCGTGTGCTTTAACATAGCGTCCCACGTATATCCAGGTAACGTGTAATAGTATGCGGGATCTAAATTATAACTTTTCATACACGCGTCGCGAAAATTTTCGAAGACATCGGCTAATAAAAGAACGTCGGTTTTTAAATACAAATCGCTATAGTCGCCCAACGTTTCGACGCGAAATCGCTCCCAGACTCTTATCGCTCGCGCGTAATCGCTCTCGGATATCGCGTTACCGGTTAGCGAACTATGGAAAGCCTCGCGCGGTGGTAGACGAGTCTCCAGTAATTTATCGACGTCGTCGATGTACTCATAAGGAAACACACCTTTTCGCGCGAGTAGCTCGAAATCAGCGTCGTCAAGATCGGAAAATTCCGAACGCGCGATCTTCAGCTCGCTCTTGTCAAGATACGACGCCAATTTGTCGAGACTCGCGCTTAAAAATTTGAAAGAATCCACGAAGCGCAATTTCAGACGTTTCCCAAAGCATCCCTCGTTTGACGCATTCTCAATGTTCTTCGTGAAAGAGATATACATTTCCTTCGTTAGCGGCAATAACTCGACGCTGCCGGGAAAAGCATTAGCCACATCTTTAATAATGAAATGCGCATCGTAACCCGATAAATTGTGAAAGAATATTGGAATTACGTAAGTCTCCTTATAATTTAAATTACAATTCGAATGCGCCGGGCCTCTATACCGTCCGGTTAGATGACAGTGATCGCGCACGCGAGCGTCTTCCGATTCGAACGGTTTCTCGCATACGCGACAGTGCGTCGCGCTCATGAATCTCTCACATTCGTCCGGTGTAAGATCCGCCATAGGCGCATCAGTGTTGAAAATAGTCTTCGCGCGAAGCGCTAAATCGTACAATTCTTTAACAAACCACGATACGCAATTCTCGCCGCGATAGGCTTTGTATGTCGAGCCGGCATCATCGAACGCGCATCGCGCGTAATATCCAGCGCTATAGACTTTGTGATGCTGAATGATAGATGTATTCGGTGTTCTCTTCTCCTCTTTCTTCTCCAGCACGCATTCGAGATCGGCGTACACCACGAATGGAAGTCTCTCCTTTCTACAGTAATTGCGAAACTCTAACCATTTGTCATCTTCAGTAGGAAGAACTATAGCGCACTCGTTCATCCTTCCACAGTCCGCGCTGTGAGCCAATAATTTATCGCTCGTTCGAAAATAATGCATGCAGCTGCGACATAAAAAACATTTTTTAAATCGTGTATATTATCCACACTACGCGACAAATTTTTTAATTCGTACTCACCGATCGCATATATGCGTTTTATGTTGCCTATTGCTCAGTTGCAATCCGATGAGTCGAGACAAATTCTTAATCCATACGAAATGCGCCGTATTATCTCGTTGCGTCGTATCGCTCAGATACAGCAAATTAATGTGTCTGTCCTTCTTATTACAAGTGAGACGCAGAGGAACGATGCGGCAGCTACTTTTCCCCTCCTTCTTATCTCGAACGGTATACACATTAATAGATAAGTCGTTAATACGCTCGAATCTAGTAATTCCATTTAAACTCATGGGAAACTCGATACCCTCCAGATTCAGCACCGTCGAGTAGTGAGGATATCGCGAGCTTCTCTCCGTGTTTTTCTCAACCGGATATAAAGCGGCGACTACCGCCCACGCGAAACACGCGTTATCCGTGGATCGCACGTTAATCACCGCTTTCTTCAACGCGATCTCTCGCGGTATCTGGACGTAGCATCCAGCGTGCATAGGATTATATTTATTCACATTCACCGTTAAATTTAGAATTCGCGATAACGCCCATCCGCTATCGCGCTCTTGAAACTCCTCCAGCGAAGCTAAAGTAGCGTCGACCACACGCTTCCCATACCACTCTTGCAAATCGGAAAGAGGTAGAAGCGGATAATTCTTCGTAGCGATAGTCTTAATATCAATCTTGTCACCTGAGACGAACTCACCGATAAACGCGGTATTGACCTTAACACTGTTATGTTCATCTATAGCATCGCGTACTCTATCGAGCACGGTATCTCTAGCATCTTCGAGAAATCGCGAAGGTTCGATATAATCGAAGTTGATAACCGCGCCGGTTAAAATGCGTCTAGAGAAAGCTGTCTCCATCTCAAACCATGAGAATCCTTCGCGCCTCTCTACGCCGCCTCCCACGCGTTCGAAACGTCGACGCAGATCGTCTCTTGCGCCCGTCAATCGAACGGTTCGAGCGATTAGAGAATTGATCGCTCCGGTAGATCTCCCCCGGCGCTCGCCGCGAGACCCCTCCCGCAGAAACTCGAGACACTCGTCGCACCGTCTCGCCCACGCGCGATACGCGTCCACCGTTGAGACATCCCGCGCGCTATTAAGAAGATCGCGCTCCTCTATCGTTTCTCGATTCATCACTCGTCGTTTAACGAAAGCCAAGATCTTTTATTAATAAACCACGTCTCTTCCTCGTCGTAACCCTCGATATAGAACAAAGCTCTCGTCGCGCAGCCGTCGCACCAATTATTCGACACGTCGAAGACTTCGTCGATAAGATCGCAGGCGGACACTCTCTCGCTATACACCGATTTTTTCATATGCGTCGATACGCTTCTCAAGAAGCTCGATCTATGCGCGCATTCCACGCAATATCTCACATCCTCCTCGAAATAATTTCCGTTCTCAAATTGGCAACCGAATGTATAGAAGCAATGCACAACGTGATTCACCTCCCACGAAAATTTTGGAACTCCGTATCGCCGTTTCCAATTGCGATAAAGCAAATAGCCATCGGCTCCGACATTCGAGAAAGGCTCGTCGAATCGCGCCTCGCTCGCCTCTCGCACGAACTCTTCCGCGAAGCTGATCTTTTCTTTACAGTACAGACAGTCCTCTATATAACATTCGCTTAGTTCCTTCTTCAAACAATTAGGTATTTCCAAATTCTGTATATCCTCGATACTTCTAATTCGAATATTCACCACTTTTCCAGCTAGTCTCGATAAGGCGCTCGGTGCGCGCTTCATCACGCCGCGAATATTCTCGAACGTACTAATATCTCGAGATCGTCGCGCCATCCTTTTATAACGAAAAAAATGGTGATAACGCGCTCCGATTAACTAAGCTGGATATTCGCTCTCGGACGCGTCTCGTCACCGGAAGCGCGTCATCGCCAAGAAACGAAAAACAACTCGCCCCGAAACGCGATAAGCGCGCTCGTATCGCCGAAAAACGAGGAAAAACTCGCTCCGATACGCGATAAGCGCGCTCGTATCACCGCTAACTGTTCCTCTCTCCTTTCGACTGCCTCCCCGATAATCTTCCGTCTCCCTCGGCGCCGGATACCCGGCATCCGCTCGCGGATCGCGCGCTGGAAGCAACGCGCTACCCTTAAGAATCGCGATAACGGATCACGCGCTAAAAGCAGCGCGAGATATCGTCGTCGCCCCCTCTTAGGAACGAGGCGAGTCAAGGTCGAATCGCGGCGGGAGAAACGTTTCGCGCGGGAAAAACGCTTCGCGCGGGAAAATATTGGAGAGGGTTTAATAACCGCGCTGTAAAACGGTCAGTCATCGTGGATACGCCGAGCGCGTCGGTCGCTCTTCCTCGCGAGTGATAGTGATTGTGTAGGCTGTATCTAACTCACGGCCCCTTGAGTGCGAGAGAGAGGTACCCATGGAGAACGAGGGACAGCTGCAGTTTGTTGGCAATCGCGGGGGGAGTTCGGGCAGGGAGGAGCCGGAGGGGACGATCAGGGGGGTACGTAGGGTGAGGAGGAAGCGTAGCCTCGATCGAGCAGAGCGCCATCTCTTGAGCACTCTAGGCGACACGCTTCCCCCCCTCCCTACGTACCACCCCCCGTCCTCCCCCCCGGACCTCCCCCCCCCCCGCGCTCCCCCCCGCAGATGCCTACAAACTGCAG
The DNA here is from genome assembly GCA_009859135.1 of Formica selysi. Taxonomy (NCBI): domain Eukaryota; kingdom Metazoa; phylum Arthropoda; class Insecta; order Hymenoptera; family Formicidae; genus Formica; species Formica selysi. The sequence goes on from CM020813.1 coordinate 8,463,482, forward strand.
CTGTCTCTTTTTCTCCTTTGGGTACCTCTCTCTCGCACTCAAGGGGCCGTGAGTTAGATACGGCCTAGATTACCTACTTCTGTGTGTGTGATGAGTATGTATAATGTGTGCGTGTATATATGTAAATGTATGGAGCAAGCGCCAAGACGTGGCAATCAAGGCTCTGCGCGTGCGTAAGGAGAGGGATATGCGAAAACCGGCAAACGGAACACCGCGCGATCCTCGCTCTCTCGAGATCAGACCACGTATCGATCAAGACGTGTTCGACTTACAGTATTCTTAAATTCCGTTCTCAAGAATCCTTCCGACGAACTCTGTATTATAATAATAAAGTTTAACTCTAAAAACCCATATCACTTTCAGATCAATTTTAAAAAATGTATACTTAAATATTTTTACATCTTTTAGTATTAAAGCTTTCTCACCGCGTCAAGATAGATGTAAATCGAAAAAGATTTTTGTTTTTTTGTTTTTTTAAGTAATTTAATTTTTTTTTCCATTTTCCAGGGGGGACACGTGCCCGTTTTGCCCCCCCCCCCCCCCAACCCGCGGACGCCTATGAACGTAGGTATTGAAAATATGAAATGAATTATGATTATGAATTTTTTTTCATTTTCCAGGGGGGGGGCATGTGCCCCTCCTTGCCCCCCCTTGCGGACGCCCATGTATATATATATATATATGCATATACTATAAATGTCAATATATGCTATTTTAATGAAATAAGTTTACGTAATATATATATATATATATATGTTATTCTCGCGATAGAGTAGAAAAAAAGGTTAATACTTCAATAAACTGAATTTAGTTTCATAAAACGATTCTAGAAAAAAGAAAATGTTTCGGATTAAATAGCTTTTTGTTTACATTTTTGTAAGCTTCATTAAACATTATGTACAAAAAAAAATCCATTTTTTTATATATAACGTACAAGACATTTACATTAAAAATTGGTTTTTCCTTTCCCATTCTTAAAACAAAGAGTATAAATCATAAAAAGCAATGTTAAATGATAATTTTTATTTAAAAAAGAATCCACATAATCTTACGTAAATATATTACAAGTACCGATAGCATTGATATTCATTTCAATAGTGCGCGGTGGATCATGAGAAAACACTCCGTCTCTCACGACGCGGATCGGGGTTCAATCCCGGGTTTTTTGGATTTTTTTTTACTATTTTTTATAGTTTATGGTACATCATTACATGTACGAGTTCAAGATATCATGGAAAACGTTTATGTAGATTTCCGCTACAGACAGATAAAAGACATCATTTATGGATACGCAACAGTGGTAAGTTTTTGTATATAATCTAATTACATACATTTTGCCGTATTTTGTACTTATATTTTTTGTATTAATCTTGTTTTATAATATAATCACTCACTATCAGAGAATTATGTAGTATAGAAAAAGTTTTATATTCTTTTTTTATATTTTAATATTGCAAAATGTATTCATGATAAATTACAGTTTCATATTTCAATATTTGTTTCAAAATGAAATGAAGCAAATAGAAATACAAGTTTAATCAAAATTCTTAATTTTTAAATTATTGATTTTGATATTATAAATTAATTTGTTATTAAATAAAACGTTTTTTACAAATAAATATTTTTCAACATATCAATGAAACTGGTATTTCATTTGGCGAATTAAATGTTCTTTATTTTTTATAAGACTTTTATTATTAAATGCATACCATAAACTATAAAAAATAGTAAAAAAAAACCCTAAAAAACAAATAATTGTTTTAAAAAACACATTGTAAATAATTACATACTTTTTCTTAAAAACAATTATTTTTTTTTTGCTAATTGATTTGTCTCATTATTTTGTAGATAAAAGTATTACGGTAAGATTATCGAAAACTAAATATTTTACGAGATATTTTATTTTTTATATCAAAATATGTCAGATTAAAATATAAAATAACTCAAAAAGTACTTAATGAAAAAATACTTTATTATAGTGTTTTGAAAAGCTCTCAAGATAAGCTACAAGAATATGTAATAAAAAATGAGGGATTCCATTTAAGAAAACATCGATCGCATTGACTTGGCCTTGAGAAGGTCACTCAAGGTCAAGTCCATAT
>CM020813.1:9068083-9491223 GCA_009859135.1 Formica selysi
CAGATTTGACGATATTAGAACGCGAATTATCCAGAAATCGCGATGCAGAACATTTAGCGTGAGTTGCGGTCCGGCATGTAACGCTCGTAAATGAGTTTGATAACGATAAGTGTGACTAACGGGTGTGAAGCAAGAAGGATCGGATGTCGAACGGACAATGGCAAAGGAGCTTTATTAAGCTGTCCCCCTACGCGCACAATTCCGTCCCGGTCAAGGAACGGTCGAAGAGAGAGAAGTGAGCTTCTCGACGAGAGGCTCTGATTTTTTGACAGCATTTATTTCTGTCGGAAATAAGTCGGCTTGAATTTTCTTAATCCAGAAAGTTCTGGCATTGTTGCAGTCGGATGCAGAAAGCGCAATATTTTGTGATGCCGGATAATGAGACGACAAAGGCGAAAACGACAATGAGCTTATGTCACGACAAGAATGATGACGATGACAGTTATTTACGAATTTATTGATATACGCGGTGATGCGAATTAACTTTGGCCACGAATATTTAGAAGCGAGGTCCCACTTTAAGTGCGGTTGAGAGCATTGCAGCGAACTAACCATTTCTTCGAGAGGCGCTTCCTTGGAAAGACGCTCATTGCTACACGGCCCTTTATCGGAATCGAAGAGCAGCCATGGAGAACCATGCCACCATAGCTCGCGATTGATAATTTCATCGCCAAATATTCCGCGCGAAGCGCAATCCGCGGGATTGTCCTCCATTGGCACATGCCGCCATTCGGCAAGACGAGTCTGAATGTCATTAACGCGATTTGTGACAAAAGTCTTTCATCGCGAAGGAGGTTGACTTACCCACGCGAGCACGATCGTGGAATCTGTCCAGCAATGACACGGAATATCCTTGTAACCGTTCGATCCGCGAACGAACTCGACAAATCGTGCGAGTAATAATGCTGCGGATAATTCGAGTCGTGGTATGCTTAGAGATTTTAATGGCGCGACCTTCGATTTCCCGACGAGCAAAGTTGTCGTGATTTGACCTGATGACGAAATGATTTTGATATAAACACATGCGGCATACGCATTTGTAGATGCGTCCGCAAATCCGTGGATTTCGGTGTGACTTGTATCCGATCCGCGACCGATCCAGCGTATTATTCGCAAATTACTGAGATGTAAGAACCGAGAATAGATTTCTTTCCACTTTGCGATGTGTGGCTCGGAGATAGCGTCATCCCAACCGACTTTTATTCGCCAGAGTTGCTGCATAAAGATTTTTGCTGTAATCGTGACCGGAGTGACCCACCCGAGCGGATCGTAGAATTTTACGATCGCGGACAAGATCGTACGCTTGGTTTCCGGGGCGTTATCAGCCAGCGACACGCGAAACTCGAAAATATCGTTTGCCGGATTCCACCCGATTCCGAGGATTTTGATTTGTTTGTCTTCAGCCAGAGGTTTTTTCGTGGCTAGACCGTAATCTGCGATTTCGATATCCTCGAGAAGAGAGGGCGAGTTGCTCGGCCATTTCCGTAATAAGAATCCGCCGCGGTGTAATATCGAATTTAATTGATCGCGCGCTTGCCGAATTCGAATGGTATCGTCAGCTCCGAAAAGTAAATCGTCGACATAAATATTATCGCTCAGGATAGGAACTGCGAGCTGAAAGTGCTGACCTTCGTCGATGACGAGTTGTTTTAATACCCGAAGGGCTAGAAACGGAACACATGACATTCCATACGTAACCGTTAGTAATTGATAATCGATGAGCGGTTCCGAGAGCGATGATTTCCACAAGATCCGTTGATAGTCAATATCACGCGCATCGATGTGAATCTGGCGATACATTTTCGCAATATCGGATGAATAGACGTATTTACATCTGCGCCATTGTAGGATAACTGACATGAGATCGGTTTGTAATTTTGGCCCGGCGTTTAAATGATCATTCAAAGATGTGCCGTTAGAAGTAACGCTCGATGCGTTGAAAACAACGCGAAGACGCGTGGTAGATCTACTCTCCCGGATAACCTCGTGATGTGGGGGATAAACAGATTGTTCGATTTGACTTTGAGCTGTCGGCGCGGGCTGCATATGCTCAAGTCGTTGATAATCGGACATGAATTCGCCCTATTCTAAGTTGCAAAAAATCGTTTTCTAAAATCAACTTGTTGAAAATAGGCTATAAAACCGAAAATTGGAAAAACGTATTAGGCAGTGTACAATGTGTTATTAACAATACATTGCATAAATCAATCAATACTATGGTGAGTAACATAATGTTAGGCTATGATCAGCGTCAAAAATCAGATAATAAACTGAGAGAATTAATTGATTGATTAGCGCAGTTAAATAAAGATATTAAACGAAAACGAATAGAGTTACGTGATGCAGTGCAAATTGTAAATTGTATCATTTAGGAATATAACAAATAATAAAAACCAATGCCATATAAAGAAGGAAATACAATTATTATAGTTAGATCATTTTGATATTTAATTGGTGGACGAATCTTCATAAAGATTGACCCAAACATTATTTAGAATAAACTATTGTTAAAATATATTTTTATTCTCTCTTATTCTTCCCTTTCCCTCTTTCTTATCCCAGTATACGAGTATTAAATTTTAGTACGTGACGTTAGATAGCAGCGTCAGCCATTTAATTAAAATATAAATGTTACATGTCTATAGACATACATTTTTTTAAATATTTATTTTATTGGTATATAAGTAATTAATTTGTCGTTTCATGTAGTTGATAGTGGTTCGATAGCCGTTCGATAACTGTTCAAAGCTGTTCGATAGCCGTTCAATAGCTGTTCGATAGCTGTTCGATGGCTGTTCGATGGCTGTTCGATAGTGGTTCAAAAGCTGTTCGATAGCTGCTCAAAGTTCAAAGCTGTTCGATAGCTGTTCGATAACTGTTTAAAGCTGTTCGATAGCCGTTCGATAGCTGTTCGATAGCCGCCCGATAGCCGTTCGATAACTGTTCAGAGCTGTTCGATAGCCGTTCGATAGCTGTTCAAAGCTGTTCGATAGCCGTTCGATAGCTGTGCGATAGCTGTTCAAATAGGTTCGATGGCTGTTCGATAGCTGTTCGATAGCCGTCCGGTAGCTGTTCGATAGCTATTCGATAGCTGTTCGATAGTAGTTTAATAGCGGTTTACATATTATAATGACATTATTCATATTTAAAAGACTTTAAAACTATAGATAGTTGTCTGCGGAAACATGCTAACTTTTGTTTTCTTATCAAGTGCAGAAGGTAAGCGTTTTTTGTAAATGATATTTCTCCTACTCTAAAATGTTTAAACGAGATGATGTCTATCCCGTTGTGTCCGTCATAAAGTGTCTGTGTTACGACTTGTGCCGTATTTCCGGAAAGTGAGGAATAAAAGATTCAAGCGCACGTGGTTTCGATTGTGAGATCACTTTATTGAGAATGGCCGGGAACCGGCACCTTTAGGGTTACCAACATAAAAACTTGCATTGCTGCTAACTTGAGAACAATATATGGTAGCCTCGCATGATAGGGCTAAATGCAGGCGCAAATGAGAGCGGGAAATCCAACATCCTGCCCCCCTTGGAAACGGGGTTTACAAGTAAATGTTATAATGCATTAAATGCAGATCTTATATGTCGGTTAGATAACATTTTTTACAATGCGGAAGCGTAATAATTCTTGTACATTTGGTCTTAAAATCTAATGTAATTTTAATCTTATGGTGTTCCTATGGTGTTCTTGTCATACAAACGATCGCAAGTCTTATAATTATTTGACTAACAATGTGAGAATAAATAGAGATAGTAAATAAAATTTCCTTGGTTTTAAGCCTATAATAACACATTGCAACTTAGAAACTAACGATCAGTCTTTGGTTTAGCATTTGGTTTTAAGATATCTCATTTTCTTCGACTGGCAAGATACATATTTTTGATAACGCTCGCTTCGTTATGCCTCTACTTGTTCGTATTGTGACAACTCTAGTGAGATTGTCCGGGCCGGGATGTATATTTATTATTCTACCCAAAGGCCATGACATCGGGGGGGTGTTCTCATTTTTAATGAGCACCATTGTGCCTTCCTTAATATTCGTTTTCTTTGACAATTTCCACTTAACGCGTTGCTGGAGCTGAGCTATATATTCTTTGGACCATCGAGTCCAGAAATTCTGCTTTATTTGAGTAAGCAAATGAAGTCTTGTTAAACGATTTGTAGGAACTTTACTCATGTCATACTCCGGGATCGCGTTAAGTGCCTCGCCTATAAGAAAGTGGCCGGGGGTCAGCGCTTGTAGATCGGTAGGATCATTAGAAATAGGTGTAAGGGGTCTTGAGTTTAAACATGCTTCTATTTGCGTTAGGACCGTGTATAATTCCTCGAAAGTTAGTATAGTTGTACCTATTACTTTTCGCATATGATTTTTTGCTAGTTTCACAGAGGCTTCCCACACTCCTCCCATGTGCGGTGCGTAAGGAGGGATAAATTTCCAGTCAATGAACTGTTCAAGTAGGAAATCGCGTATTTGGGTTTGCGTGGATTCTTTAAGTAGCTGATTTTTCAGTTCCAACAATTGATTGTTGGTTCCAGTAAAGGTGGTGCCGTTGTCGGAGTACAGAGTGGAACACTTTCCTCTGCGAGCAATAAATCGTTTTATCGCGTTAAGGAATGATGCAGTACTTAAATCCGATACTAGTTCAAGATGTATTGCCTTTGTGGCCAAACATACAAACAATGACAGATATGCTTTGCCGGTTTTGTTTCGCGAAATTTTTACGCTGAACGGGCCGGCGTAATCTACGCCAGTGTTAAGAAATGGCCTGGCAGGTGTTACACGTATCGATGGTAAACTTCCCATTAATTGACTTGCGGTTACGGGTTTCGTGCGAAAACAAACAATGCAATTTCTCAAGGTACGACGTATCGTATTTCTACCATTTAGTGGCCAGTAATTTTCGTGCATGGCTGCTAATATTGCTTGAGGCCCTGCGTGCAAATTTTTGTAGTGAATGTCTTTTATTATTAAATTCGTGAGATGACTCTTGCTCGCTAATATGATTGGGTGCTTTTGAGCATATTTTATTGGTGCGCGGTGTAGCCTTCCCCCCACACGAATGAGATCGTCTGAGTCTAAAAATGGATGTAAGGTTAGCAGTTTACTTTTAGAATCTAATTGTGATTGCTTACGAAGATTATATAATTCTTGTGGGAATTCGCTTGCTTGGCAAAGTTTGATGATTGCGGTTGTCGCTTTATTTATTTCGTTGACTGTTAAAGGTCCATTAGTTTTTATCATTTCTTTTGATGTATTGTTCTTAAAGCGCAGACAATATGCTATGGCTCTTTTTAGTCTTGACGAGAATCTTTCAATAATGGTGGAACCTTGACTGACTGCATGATATGCCAATGATTTCGATACACGAGCTTCCGGCAACTCCTCCGTTGCGTTTTTACATTCATACGGCAGCATTGCCGTGTTATGGTGCAAAAATGCAGGCCCTTTCCACCATATCTGCATCGTTTCTAATTTTTCAGGATTAATTCCTCTTGATAATAGGTCAGCTGGGTTGTCCTGCGATTTCACGTGATGCCACTGTACTTGGTTCGCGATGCGGTGTATCTCCGATACTCTGTTAGCAACAAAGGTATTCCATTTATTCGATTCATGGCTGATCCATGCTAAAGCTATCGTGGAGTCGCTCCAATAGTGTGCTCCTTGTACACGGATACTCAGCGCTTTCATAGCCTTGTCACCTAGATTAGCTAATAGGACGGCGCCACACAACTCTAGTTTGGGTAATGAAATCTTCTTCATGGGCGCTACGCGCGATTTGGCACATAGTAGATTAACCGTATATCTGAAATCGGATAAGATGCTGCGCAAGTATAAACAGGCACCATAGGCGTCCTCCGATGCGTCGCAAAACCCATGTAATTCCACTTTAATCGTGTTGTCACCTAATGCCTTACGAGGAATATGGATTGATTCTATACAGTTGATTTTGGATCTCCATTGTGTCCATATAACGCGCATCTCATTGTTTACGGTTTCGTCCCAGTCACATTTTGACTGCCATAGTCGCTGCATAATTATTTTATAGTATAAAATAAATAAATATATGTATATATATATATATATATATATATATATATATATATATTATAATATATGCAAATTACGAGCTTAACTCAATTTATATAATTTACAATTTAAAATATTGATTAATATTATATTAATAAAATAAGCATATGATATTATAATATAAGATAATATAAGGTGATAAGGTAAAAAAGTTTTATCATAATTAACACAGTTTTATATAAATTAAAATTTTTTATTTGGCAGAAATTAAAGAATACCAACATTTGTTGCATGGATAAAGGAAAACTGCCAAAAACCTTACCAGTATTCACAACATAAAAGTATATCTTTTTATAATAACAAAAATATATATTTCTTAATTTATATAAATTATTGAATTTATTTCTAACAAGAAACAGCAAAAAATAAACAATCTATATTTAATTGTATAAATAATAAATAATATAATATAATATTACATTTAATGCTATGTATGATTTATTCTTCCCCTTAGGGTTTGAAGGCGTTTTTTACCGGAACGTACCCAAACCTTTACACTTTCTTACATCTTTCCACCCTTTACCCGACCTGGCCCTTTGCGACCTTACACACTTTCCTCCCTCCCCTTCCTCGTCCCCCCATCTCCCTCCTACTACCCCTTTCCCCACCTTCCCTTCTTTCCCCCCTATCTTCTCTCTTCTCTCTCTTCTCTCCTTTCCGTCCCTCTTTCCCCCTCCGCTTCCTCTCTCTTATTCATCTCTCTTCATCCTCCATCTCTCCTTCCTCTCGTCCCATATCCACTCTCTCCCATCTATCCAGATCCTTCTGTTCCCTACCACCACGCTTCTTCCGTACCCTCTTTCCATCTTCGCTTTTTCTACCATCCTCCATCTCATTCTTCTCTCCTCCATCGTTAAGTCCTCGTCCACGCCTATCTTCCACAATCTCTTTATCTCACTCCCTTTCTCGTCCTTGTCCTCTTCTTTATCCATTTCCACTAATAATACCTTTTTCCCCCCTCCCCTACTCTTTCCACTACCCCTCTCATTTCTACCGTTCTCCCCAATACCTTCTCCATTACCCCTACCATAACTTCCCTTCTCTCCTCCGGCTCTTTCCCTTCCACGCCTCTCCACACTACATTTCTTCTCCTTCTTTCTCCTCTTGTCCTTTCCTCCTCTTTTCTTCTCTCTTCTATATCCCTCTCTTCTCTCCTACTCATCTTCTCTTCCTTCACCCTCCTTTCCTTCCTCACCTTATTCCATTCTTCCTTCCCTCCATTCTTCTCTTCTTCTTTCTCCTCCTCTCTTCTCCTCCTAGCCCTCTCCTTCTCCTCGTCCTCCTTTCTCCTTCTTATCTCCTTCTCTCTTCCAATTCTTTCTCCTCCTGTGCTCTTCCGTGCTCTCCTCTATCCTTTCCCTCCTTTCTCTCCTTCTTCTCCTACTCTCTCCTTTTTTCTTTCCTTCTCCCGACCTGCTCGCCCTCTTCTCCTCCTTTCCTCTCTCTTCTCTCTCTCTCTCCTCCTACCCTACTCCTTCCTTCCTCATCTCTCTCCCCCGCTTCCTCTTCGCTTTCCTCCTCCCACCAGTATTTTTTTTCTCTTCTCTCTACTCTTGCACCTAAACCTAAACCTTCCTTTTCCCTTTCTTTCCTTATCTCTCTTTCTTTTTCACTGCCTGTCTCTTCTGCTTCCTCTCTCCATTCCTCCTTTTTCACTACAATTTCCTCCTTCACTGCTCCCCTTGCTCCCCCTAACCCCCTCTTCTCTCTTCTTCCTTGATCCCTCGCCTCCTCTCTCTCTTCTTCTTCCTCCTCTTCACTTTCCTCTTCTTGCGACACTGTTGTTTCATCCTCCTTTTCTCTCCTTCCTCTCGCTCTCTCTTCTCTCCATAATTTTAGCTCCTTCCTTATTCCCCTTACCTCCACCACCAGCTCTTTCAACCACTTTTCCATGTCCTCCATCTATTTTCTTTCCTCCCGTTTTCTTTTCCCAGCCTTCTTACTTCTCTCCCTTTCTTTCTTCTCTCTCACTCTCCCTTCCACCTTTATCTCCTTCCTTCTCTTTCCTTCCTGTCCTCTTCCGTTCTTCTCACTCGCTTTCTTATCACTTAACCTCACTTTCCTCTTCCACCATTTACTTCCTTCTACCCTTTTTCCTTGTCTCTCTCCCCTTCTCTCCTTTTCCCTTCCTCTGTTGTCCTTCTGCCTTCTGCCAGTCCCTTTTCACCTCTTTCGCTTCTATCACACCTTTATCCTTCCTTCTTTTCACCTGCTATATTCTATTCCTACTGCCCGTTTCCGTATCGATATCCACTAACTCCCTACGTGCTCGATCCTAGTTCCTTACCTACATTTGGCGCCACCTCTCGGATTTTCTCACTCAACTCCCCTCGTTCTTTTGTGCCCTATCTTATCTAACTTTCCTCTTTCTTATCGACCTCTCGTCCTTTCTCTTCCTCTCAGCCTTTCTCCTTCTATCCATCTTCTCTCTCTTTTTTCTTCCTTCTAACCTTCAAATCTGCTACACTCCTTTGTATCCTTCTTTCTTCTATAATCCTCCTTCCACTTTGTTCCCTTCACTCACAACTGCTCCTCCCTTTCCACTCTTCTTACTCCTTTTCTCCGCTCCAATTCCTTCCTCTCTACACCAACTTCCCTCGCCTTTCCCTACGAGCACATGCCCCAACTATCTCTTCCCCAACCGCCATTTTTCCCTCTCCATATATATATATATATATATATATATATATATATATATATATATATATATATATATTTCTTTATTTCATGTTTTTAATTAATTCAAAATTTTTTAAATAACTTTTAAAAAAGATTAAACGGTGGGGCAATACAGGACCTCATTTCATGAGATTGACTACTTCACTGACACCACATTCAACGCGCATGCGCGAAAAAACCTGGCCCGTCTAACAACACTGATTAAAAGTGGAAACAAAATGCGCTTCGCATTTGTTTTCTTCCTTGGAACACTGTGATTCGTGAGTTATTTCTTCCATTTTCCAAAATTTTTCTAGTTGATTGCTAAGCTTCAAGTTTGCTGAAACACCACAATGCGTTCTATAAATCAATGAAGTTTCATTTGATTGGGTTTGCCCAGCTATGATCCATCCAAGTAGGGTCTCCTGCAATATGAGCGTTTGTCCTGGTGGCCGAATTTGGCGGCTACGTAGCAACTCCCAAAAGATAGACGCGCCTAATAAGATATCTATCTCTGCTGGGATATGATACTGAGGATCAGCCAACTGAATATCATAAGAAATTTGTAGATTTTCTTTATCTAATTCTACAGTTGGCAAGCTCTCAGTGATTTTGCGGATAATCATGAAGGGCAGTTTACCCTGGAAAGTGCTTGTTCGCGATTTTATTGTGGTGGTTATTTGCTGCGCTGCTTTTATGGATGAGCTACTGATGCCTAAAACAGTAGTGTTAATAGTTTCCGGTTTTATACCTAATAATTTACTGCACCTTTTAGTAATGAAATTGGATTGTGACCCGCTGTCAAGAAGGGCGCGACATTCGCGTAGGGCACCGTAATCATCGCGCACCAATATAACAGCTGTGAAGAGTAACACCTGAGGTAATTTTTGCGTGCTGCAATTATTAACTGCTACGGAGGGTGAGCTTAAAAAATAAGACCAACAGAAGGCTGATCCTGCGCGTGATTGGCAACCGCGGACATTGACTTACTTTCTTGCTTAGACCTTATGTCCTTAACATTTGATACTTGTGAATCTTCCGAACTCGGAATATGTAATAGCGTATTATGATAACCTTTACATTGTTTACAACTGGGGGCCTTACAATTTCTACCGTGAAATGCCTTAAGGCACTTAATACATAAACGCTTCCTTTTAATTTCCGAATTTCTGTCCGCTGGTGACATTCCACGCAACATACTACATTTGTGTGTCTTATGATTCTCCGAACATATTGAACAAGACAACGCATTCGCAGTAACGTATGCTTGAGCTGTATTTCTTGCATGGTTATATGCAATCTACTATTGCTTCGATTATCATTGCTCGCAGAGGAAAATTGACGATTGCGGTTGGCACGACTCACTGATTCCAGAAAGGCACTGCGACTGGTAAGAAATTCTAAGAATTCTGTTAGAGTAGGGAATTCTTCTATGCTAGACCTTTTTAATTCCCACTTCCTTCGAGATCCCTTATCGATCTTAGGCAAAATAATATGGATTAATAATGTACCCCAGTTTCCTACGGGTTAGCCTAGTTTGGTTAATGATTGTGTGCATTGCGATACAGAATCCGTTAAATTTCTAAGATCAGTATATGACTCTTTATTGATAATCGGCATGTCGATTAAAGTTTGAATGAGATATTGAACTATGAGCCTTTTGTTTTCGTATCTTTGCTTTAACAACCGCCATGCTATTTCATAATTGTCATTAGTAACTTCTAAAGCCATTATTACCTTTGCGGCTTCACCGCTTAACGTGCTTCTAAGATAGTGCAGTTTCTGCACTGGAGACAACACTGCGTTAGATGCGATAAGGGACTCGAATAAATCGCGAAATCCACCGCTCATAATTTCCGTCAAACTTAGGAAGCTCAATGTTAGGCAATTTTACGCTAGGTCTTACCGTGAATGGATCGACAGGCAGAATTCCGGGCTGCACATTAATTGCTTGAGCCGCTTGGTTTCCTGCTGCGATGTTTCGCGCTTTACTAATTATTCCATGACATGAATCCTCGAAGCTAGATCTGTGCGCTAATTGTTCCTCCGATTCATCTAAATCCTCGATTTTATTTTGAATGGTGCCAAATTCAATCCACAACGCTTCAGCCTTCTCTATTCGGCTGGTTAATTCCGCCCTTTTACGCGGATCCGTTTCAGTCGCAGTGAGGTAGCTTCCAAAAGCAGTGAGTTTTGACTTAACCCTGCCTCTTTGTTTAATTAATTTGGGTAATTCAGCCATGTCTGTACAATAATCCGGTAATCTGATCCTTATGGCCAAAAAAGACTGTAACGTGTAATAACGTTATATTTTAATTTGGGTTGTAATACTAGGATTGAATTGCAAACAGTTCTCCTTTGGTTCTGAAAGCGCTGACCCGAGGTTTAAGATGCGCGTTAGTAATCTTAAACTATTAATTTGTACCCCTTAAAGAGGGATCAATGTTTGTATTTATTGACAGGAGAGCGAATCGTACTTATCGACATAAACGCACTTATACTTATCGACGGAAAGACGAATTATATTTATCGACACGGAAGCGACTACATTTACCGACAGGAGTGCGATTATACTTAATTCTAATTTTGTACTTATTTGATTTTGTACTCATCTGTTACGTCCAGACTCGGGGAAGGATGAGTCGACGGAAGGGCGCAACAACTATCTTTAATTTTCCCGAAATTAAACGTCTCGTGGCGTTTGGAATCGGGTCGAACGAACTGATAGGTCTGAAAAGCAGGTAAACGACTGAGTCGCTGTTACGCTGGTTATTCAGACGTTCGTTCGGTGGTCCCTTTTTGATAAGAGAATTTAATCTCTTTTACGCGGGATGGGACCAAGTGCGATCTTTCGACTAGAGGAATGAGTGGGGGAGGTTTAATAAAGAGTTATTTTGATTTTAAATTAACAAAATGTAAATTTATTCATTTTTAAAGTAAATGGTGGATATACATGATTATATAAAAAAAATTAAAATAAAATATTGTTGATTATAATTTCTCGATGAGTGTACGTGTGTATGTATGTGTGTGTGTTAATTCGCGGGTGTTACATTAATACGGAGGACATCAGTCAGAATGCAAGGGAAAGATTCTATCGTTGACATTTAGGTTCTGACTGGTTAATACAATATAAAAATATATTTGATTAAAGGATAAAAACATAAAATCAAAATCAATATGTATAAGTAAATAAGTGTATATGTTAAAAACGGTCAGAAATATAAAATTGGTCGCTCGCATATGTGTTACATTAAGATCAGGATTTAAAATTTTCTAAGACTTATTACCGAAACGGGTTGATGATTTAAAAGAATGAAACATTCTTCGGAAAGTTTTGATTTAAATAAGAAACAAGACAAAAAGGAGGAAAAGAAAAAATTATTCAATTAAACTTACTTTTTTAAATAGTAATTCAGAGGTGGAGGGGTGGCGAATTTTTGTACGGTGTTTCGCTCTGTGTCTCATGTCGGCAACCCGATGTTCGATTCGTGGTTGCTCTGGAGATGATGCCAAGCGAGGACACTGGTGGCACAAGTGCCTAACTCGCGAATTACGGTGCAAAAGCACAGAGTAAGACTGCGTGAAGCTGAAGACCGGAGAATAAGTACGTAAGTGAGAGAGTAAGTAAGTAAGTAAGTGAGTGAGTGAGTGATCGTATGTCCCTTCGAGTCCTCTTTTTATATCTCTCTTTTCGGGGTGTATTCTAATTTCTAAGAGTGGGAATCTTCCAAAACTTTAACGAATTAAAAATCGTGCCAGTGTCCTCATTAGGCGGGGTGTTTCTCCTACTTTTCAAATTTTCACTCATGACGATCGTCGATTGGTGATCAGTTCAGAGTCCCTTGAGCTCTAGGTTTCCCTTACGCCCGTGATTTGATTTAGACAAAGTCCAAATGTGACGTCACAGAAGTTTCGTCATTATTGATTTAGTTGTATTCATCGGATATTTTGTGAGAATTTTATTATCTTTTCGTTATCAGCGTTTGAGAATGCTACTGCGAGGGTATCTACTGGCTTTTATTTATTTTTCGGCGACCGGCGCGGTTTCGTCGCGTCTTTCTCACGGTTACTCGTAGATATAGATATTGATAAGTGACTAAATGTTTAAGGAATGTGTGACGCAAGATGCTCTATTTACCGAACGACTCATTTCTATCACTGATCGATTGTCATTGCCGCAACTTCGTGGAAGGAAGGAATCGTGGAGTCACCAGGACGTAACACATCTATGCGGTGCTATTGGGGACGATCCAAATTCCTCCTTGTTTCAACCTTCCTTGTCACAGTTGAGGCTGGAAGTGGTCTGAGGTGCGCAGTCCAATATTCGTCTCGTGTAGGGGCGAGAGAGACAGGCCATGCCCCGCTTTGGTTCGTCGGGATCGGCGATGTCTCTCACGCGAGAGCGAGAGAGAGAGAGGGGCTGTGCGTCTTCTTCTGGCACGCCGAGACTGGCGATGTCTCGCTTGAGAGCGAGAGAGAGAGGCCGTGCGTCTTCTTCTGGCACGCCGAGACTGGCAATGTCTCGCTTGAGAGCGAGAGAGAGAGGCCGTGCGTCTTCCTCCGGCACGCCATAACTGGCGATGTCTCGCTTGAGAGCGAGAGAGAGAGGCCGTGCGTCTTCTTCCGGCTCGCCGAAACTGGCGATGTCTCGCTTGAGAGCGAGAGAGAGAGGCCGCTCGCCGAAACTGGCGATGTCTCGCTTGAGAGCGAGAGAGAGAGGCCGCTCGCCGAAACTGGCGATGTCTCGCTTGAGAGCGAGAGAGAGGCGCCGCTCGCCGTGCGTTTTCTTGGCACGGGGCACGGGCAGTCTAGCGATGCCTCGTTTCAAATACGAAAGAGGCTGCTAGTCTGTATAATCGTGATCTCGTACCTGTTGCGCTAATCAATGCCGAACGCTAAATGCCTTGTGCTGAATAATGGCCGGGCTCGTCGTTGCCGCGCACTGAATGCCGTGCACTGGGCAATGGCTGGGCTCACGTATATACGGTGCTTCTATGTCTTCTTGAATCTTGGCTGCTCGATTCCTCGCTCGATCCGGCTCGAAGAACCATATGTTACGACTTGTGCCGTATTTCCGGAAGGTGAGGAATAAAAGATTCAAGCGCACGTGGTTTCGATTGTGAGATCACTTTATTGAGAATGGCCGGGAACCGGCACCTTCAGGGTTACCAACATAAAAACTTGCATTGCTGCTAACTTGAGAACAATATATGGTAGCCTCGCATGATAGGGCTAAACGCAGGCGCAAATGAGAGCGGGAAATCCAACAGTCTGACAGTCTTCAAGTACAGTTTTTGAGAGAAGTAAAGTGAAGTGAAAAAACGTAAAATTGGCTCGAGATGATTAATATGTCGCGGCAAGCAACTCAATTTTATCAAAGGATATTAGATGCTGCAAAGGCTGCATTTTTACCATGGGTACATAGTTTTTGTGGTGTACATCTTTTGTACAAATTGTGTATTATAATTTTGACATTATATTTACAGTGCTTCATTGATGTCCGCATAGATGGATTTGTAAATATACGGCATCGACAGAGAGTGCGTATGTTGCGGCGGAACATACAAGAAGATCTTGTAGAATTATGGGGTAATACTCGAGAGGCTCGCAAGTAGGCGGAAATATTTCCGCTTAATGATATCTTTTGTCTTCGAAAGCTTTTCGGGCTTGAACCCTATGATGATTACAGGGATTATTTCGATGATGAAGATTGGAAGCTGGAAGAGCTCCCAGACAGCACAAGGATGTCCTTAAGACGTCCAAAGGGCATTCAGGACATACATGTAGGATATCCTGAGGATATCCCATTTTAATCCTTGGATCTCCTCTGGATGTCCCGAGGAAGAGTAAATGATAGCCGAATACTAGCCTCTGGAGAATCCAGGGAGATCCTGCGGAACATCTTAAGGATTTCTATAGGATATGTTAGGGATATTTTTCATACGTTTCAAGGAACAAATTCTAAAATTTAAATATAAATTAAGATTGCGTTCTGTTATTTACTGCCAATACTGAAAATCTAATACTAAAAATAGTTCACGTTCATTAATATTTGAGGTTTTCGTGCTGTACATGAATATTTTAGGTTTGGCTTCCGGGTTTGAGTCGTGTAATATTTTCAAAACAATCCAATATCTGAATTCCCTATGTTGGGATTGCATCAGAAATTGAACTGATAAAAAATAATTATATTTTTAATTTCCTGTTAGTTGCTCTTTGCAAGCTTTATATAATTCTCATGACCAAATCTTAAATACGAGTTCGCGCATCGCATAGCGGTAAACAAACGAACTAGCGGTTGAATACTATTTTTTGTAAAGTTTTTGGAATGTTGCGCATAGTAATATTTCTCATGAAATATTAAATAAATAATAATTTTGAATATATGAAAATGTGCGCATCAAATTCAATTATTAATATTAAACGAAATTAATGTTAACAATTAATTGCACATGTATATGACCTCTGGAAATCCAAAGGACATTCAATACAATAGACAGGGCAGATATCCTACAGACATCCAGAGGTTATCCAGTGGACATTTATAGGACATTAATACTTATTACAATACTTAAAATTTCTAAATTTTATTAAATAGCTTACATAACCGAAAGTAATCATGTATGCATATTAAATTTTCATAAAATATATTTATAATAATATCTTAAAACATCCTACAAATATCCTGAACCATCCTGGACATATTCAGGATGATCCTGAGGACGTTTTGTGCTGTCTGGGCTAAAAGAACCTCCAAACAAGAAGCATAGAACTAACTGTAAATATCTTCTTTTTGAAATTTTAGTACGTTCAAACTAGATTAATATACTAATAACACTTGTTTTTTGTTTCAGAAGCGTCCACATTATTATATTTTTACATATCATCTTACTATTTTCTATTATATTTTTATATTATATTTATATTTTATATATTTTGATATTTTATATATTTTTATATTTCATATATTTTTATATTTTTATATTTTATATATTTTTATATTTCATATATGTTCAAAATTGAATCATTAAAATGTCGTTTCTAAATTTCGCCGTTATATTAAAACGATTGCCTCAGAAAATAAAACACGAGCGAGAACAACCAAGCGTCGCGGTCACCCGCTCGGTGCGTGATCGCATTCTTAGATTGAAAAACCGTGAAAAACACCTGATTCGAGAACGTTCAATACCGAAAAACTTGTTATTCACATCGGCAGAATGCGAGTTTCCGCGGTCGGTCGATTTAGTCTGCCAACGACAACGATTCGAGCTGGTCGATAGCAATCGATCATAGTTTCAAATATCATCATTTCTCGTGTGATATTCTTTCGTGTCTTATTCTCACTCGTGTCGCATACGCAGTAGGCTTACTCGTCTCAAATCGGTCCGAATTGTCTCGCCATACAATCGCATTCATATTTTCGAGGCGGTCAATTCGGTCATATCTCAAACTTTATTATTCATTCAGTTAGTGCTAAGACATCGTGAAAGTTAAGTGTTAAGAGTGTGGAGTCCGAGAGTCGACGCGCGTTAACCGTTCCGCGAATGTCCTCTGCCTCGCGCCAAGCAACACCCGGCGTTCGCGTGCAAGATTTCCGCTCTCGCGAGAGTTTCTAGCAAGAAGCTTTTAATCAAGATTTCCGAACCGCGAAAAAGGGCAAACATTAACAGGACATTTGAAGATCTCCGTCGGAATCGCGGAATACGTGCCGTCGCTCGCTCTTATTAGTCAAAATAAAAAGAACATTTCTTAACATCTGCACTCGACTCATTTCAATCTCCTTATCCTCCAGCGGATCTACGGATTCGCGTAACACACCGCTTCTCGCTCATCTCTGAGCGTCTCTCTTAAGATTCGGGCGATCTCGTCGAGGTCGACTCCCGAACAATATATTTTTCTATTTTTCTATTTTATATATTTTTCTATTTCATATATTTTTATATTTTTATATTTTATATATTTTTATATTACACACACACACACACACACACACACACACACACACACACACACACACACAAATTATTGGATAGACATTATTATTATTAAGATATAAAAGTAAGGCTCTTAAACGATTAAAAATCAAAAATACAAGTAAAATGGCAAAAGAGCCACGCGTGGCTCTTTTGCCATTTTACTTGTATTTTTGATTTTTAATTATTATTATTATTAAAAGAATGTCAATTATTTCCGCGCCTCCACCATATTCCCTTACGCTATCCTTTTTCTACTCGCAAGCACCCACGCGCTATCCCTTTCATATCCGTACGCTATCCTTTTCTTACTCGTAGATGCCTCGCGCTATCTCTCTTCAACGTCCATGCGAACACCTCGCGCTATCTTTCTCCCACGCCCATAGAATATCATTAGCGCCATGCTTCTCCCACGAATATGATTACTATTATTATTATTATTATTATTTTTTTTTTTTTTTAAACACACACACACACATTTACGTGATACATTTATATGATTGATATTTAAACGCACACACAAATATTAAACAAATATTTTTATTAATATTAAATTGTCAATTATTTCTGCGCCTTCTTTTTTTTTTCCTATACGCGAACGCCTCGCGCTATCCCTCTCCCACACATTGCGGACGCCTCGCGCTATACTTCTCGCACCGCCTTGCGAACGCCTCACGCTATCTCTCTTTCACACCTACTCGCGGACGCGTGCGTTCCCTCTTTTCCGCGAACCCCTCGCAACCTGTTTCGCAGCGGTCCCCCTCTTTCCCGCAGACCCCTCGCCTACCGGTTTCGTCGCGATCCCCTTCCCCCTCCGCGGACCCCTCGACTATCCGTTGCGCGCGGTCCCTCTCCCCCCTCCGCGGACTCCTCGCCCTCGCCTATCGGTTTCGCCGCGGTTTCCCCGCGTGACGTCATACCACCGCGCCGGTTTCCCCTCGCCCCCCTTCCCCCCTCAGAAGATCATGGCTTAGGCCGGTATTCATAGTCAGTTCTTATATTTAAGACTGTCTTAAGCACAATCTTAAGATGTCCTAAACCAATCACAGAGCCGTATTAGCATCTTAAGACATTACTTAAGACGGTCTTGAAATAAGAACTGACTATGAATACCGGCCTTAGAAGACGTAACATATGCAGCTATGCCAATTTGTGTGTGATAGTCCTAAAGGTGCCATTACATGGCAGCATCATGAAGTAAGAGAGAAGGAGATCGAACTCCGTAAAACAAAAGTGGTCCTGATTCGTGGCACCTAATAGGGAGGAAATCCGCTGGAAGGAATAGTTTCTTATGGATAGACGCCATTTGCAATTATCAACCTTACTCGACCAGTCCGGCTTTACCTCAGTTTTGTGCGGACGTGTTTCATCGCGTTTTTACGTGTGAAATGTATTTTTTGGAAAGTATTCTCTTAAAGACAAGACAAAAAAATGCCATGTTGGATACGTGGATGCACCAACAAAGGAGGAAAAATAAAAGATGCTTCAAGAAAGAAAAGCCTTTTTACAGCTCGCACAGAAAAAATGTTAAATAATTGGCGTGACAGTACAAAGAGAAAAAAAACCAAAAATAACATAAATTAGAAACTTGTAACTTTATTTCTTTTTTTCCATTTGTACAATTGTCTTCTTTTATATGTATAATTGTATAATTTATATAATAGTATAATTTATATAATTCTATTGTAAAAAATAAATTTAGATGTTTACAATGATTGTTAATGTATATTTGATGTATATGTACAATTATTTACAGAATGTGAATTAAACTGAATCCATAGTTTTCAAAATTTCGCTCATCTCATCAATACTTGTTACTTTTATATGTTTTGAAAAGGGCATAATCTTGTCATCAATATAAATATAAATATTAATATGTAAATTTGGGAACACAGCAACTCTTTTTCTGACACTGAAATCGCTTTCTGCCTTCATAAAACCAAAAAATGTATCGTTTCCTCTTGAAAATCCCCAATTCGAAGAAGGCCGTTCGACTAAATTCAAATTTCTTTGCAAATATTTGAATTTTAATTCATCTGTCTCATGCTCTATATTTTTTGAGTTTTCTTCCATTATACTGAAAAAATACTATGCATTATTCACTTTTACTTAATCAAAAGTTTACTTGTTTACTTCTATTACTTACCTTTCTGTTTTATTGCTTTCGACGAGGATATTTTCCATCTCCCGCTGTCGGAATACGTTATAACAATGCATACAATAAAAGAAACTCTTTTTTATTTGGCTTTATAATCGCAAATCGGAGCAACAAACATGTGCAGCGATGCAACATGTACAGCTGACCACGACACTGCTTTAGGTTAGCTTTAAATATGGCGTCCATCCATGAGAAACTATTCCCTTCAGCGGACTCCCTCTCAATTAGGGGTCACGAATCAGGGCCATTTTTTCTACTCGCGCGCTATCAAGTTCGATCTCTTTCTCTCTTACTTCATGGGCAGCATCGAGCATCGAGCGTCTGCGTCTGCACAGAAATCATTGCGCAGGAATCTGAGATAGATTCCAGCTTTTTGCGGCTAATAGCATGATGAGTGATATGTATTCGGTCGAAATAATAAAAATTATGTTCTGATACACATTATTAATACCGAAAATTGATATTTATTTACATTATACACAATAGATATTACTATTATTAAACAAAATATATATAAAACGTTACTATTCCCCAGCAGAATATTAGAATCTAATCAAGGATTAAGGGCCAATTTCACCAAGTTCGGTTAGATGAACCGACAGTTAAAATTAGCAGGGTGGCCAACAGAAAATAGAGGTGAAGGAAAACCAAGCATTCATATAATTTCAGTTGGAACCCTGCTAATTTTAACAGTCGATTAATCTAACCGGACTTGGTGAAATTGGCCCTAAGGGATATAACCCATACAGCACAGAACATTGCAATTACATTGCAGCAATGTTACAATCTTGCAAGTTGCAATGTAATATTGTTGAGACATTATTGGAACATTTAATTGTAATATTTCATGAGAATGTTACAGCAACATTTCAAAAACATTACAAAAAACAGTTTTTGATAATCTTTCGTTCGTTTACTGCTATGCGGCGCGCGTTGCGTTATCTATCCCGCATTTAAGTTTTAATTACGATGGTTATATGAAGCTTGCAAAGAGCGGCTAGTAAGATTAAAGGTATAATAATATTTTTATCAGATTAATTTGTCTGATACGATCCCAACACAGGAAATTCAGATATTGAATTGAGTGTTCAGAAATCGGACAAATAAGTGTCCGAAAAAGTTAAAATTATCCGTTTATTTTAAGATGTAAAATGAAGTCTAATATTTATATAAATAAAATTTTAATTTTTATGAATTAAATTATTTAATCATTATCAATTTCTTAACCCTCACGACACATCAACATCCCAATAAGGTTCCAGTCATCTTAAATTGTAAGGTACTAGCATTCCACGGAGATTAATAAACCTGCCATTAACCTCCCAGCAACATGAAAATGTTCGCCCAAATTCATCCCATTAACATCCCAAAGACCTTGCGCGTAACGTTGTATTAATATTCATACAACAAGCCAGAAACTTTCTAATATTATTTTCGATAAGGAACCCTTGCAAAAAAATATTATATTGGCAAAAATCAATTAAATACTATTGGTTTTCAATAGCTTTCGTAATTGTCGTTTTTTCACCAATAATAATATAATAGTTCAAACTTTCTTTTTCTTTAATATGGAATCTCGCAAAAAATTCATAAAATTAAATAAAACGAGCTATTTATTAGTGTATTTTTGGGAATATTAAATATATATACAGGGTGCGGCATTTATAGTGACGCGGGCATATTTTTCGGAAACGAAGTGAGATATCAAAAAATGTTTCAGACAAAAGTTGCATGGTTTCGAGGGGGCCACATGTTAAAAATATGGATTTGACCTTAAATGGTCTTTTCAAGGTGAGGTCAATGTGGTCGATGTTTTCTTAAATGGAGCTCCCCATTTTTTATTACATATTCTTGTAGCTTACCTCGAGAGCTTTCCAAAACACTATAATAAAGTATTTTTTCATTAAGTACTTTTTGAGTTATTTTATATTTTAATCTGACATATTTTGATATAAAATATAAAATATCTCGTAAAATATTTAGTTTTCGATAATCTTACCGTAATACTTTTATGTACAGAATAATGAGACAAATCAATTAGTAAAAAAAAAAATAATTGTTTTTAAGGAAAAGTATGTAATTATTTACAATGTATTTTTTAAAACAATTATTTGTTTTTTTCTTTACACTAATTGATTTGTCTCATTATTCTGTACATAAAAGTATTACGGTAAGATTATCGAAAACTAAATATTTTACGAGATATTTTATTTTTTATATCAAAATATGTCAAATTAAAATATAAAATAACTCAAAAAGTACTTAATAAAAAAATACTTTATTATAGTGTTTTGGAAAGCTCTCGGGATAAGCTATAAGAATATGTAATAAAAAATAGGGAGTTCCATTTAAGAAAACATCGACCACATTGACCTCACCTCGAAAAAACTACTTAAGGTCAAATCCATATTTTTATCATATGGCCCCCTCGAAACTTTTGTCTGAAACATTTTTTGATATCTCACTTCGTTTCCGAAAAATATGCCCGCGTCACTATAAATGCCGCACCCTGTATATATATATATATATATATATATATATATATATATATATATATATATATATACAGGGTATATATATGTAACGATGCATTCCTCCCCATCGTTACTGTACCGTACCCGGCCGCCGATCCGCCGGAAGTCCGCCGCCCGACGAACACCGGTCGGGCAAATGCGGAGGCGCTGAGCGCCCATTTTTAAATAACATCAGAAACGCGTAAACATATAACCGCCGTTAGACGCGCGAAAACATCGAGAGCCGACGACGCGCTCGGGTAACCGTCCGACCGTTACCGAAAATACCCGAGTCGCGCGCGCCGGTTCAACGATAAACCAGATACCGTTAGAACAATAGGCGAATTACGCAGACGCGCGCGCTGAAAACCGGTATAAATAGAGCGCGTTTCTGAATATCGGGACCAGATCTTCCGCACCGCCAGAGTCTGTAAGACGCCTGGAAACCGCCTAGATCATTTACCGCTCAAAGAGAGAGAAAACGGGGTTGGGTGTACTCAGCCTCCGCCGAGAGTTTGCGGCATCTCAGAGAGCGTTCCTTCTGAAACCGTTAAAGAGAGGCAAACGGGAACGGGCGTACTCGTCCCCGTCGAGAGTTCTCGACACCTCGAATAAATCCGACCACCTACGTGCAACGGCGATCTTCTAGTGGTGGGGAGTTCCCTGCCATCGACGGGTGTTCTCGTCAGCCGTTGCACTCCTGAATTACACGGGGAAAGACCATCCCGAATAACTATCGAACGCACGAGACGCGTTTAGCTAATACGACCCGACCGCCATCACGACATCCGGACTCGCCATTGATACGGCGCGCTAAGTCCCGCGCCGGGGGATGATCCACATCCCTACCGCGACACCGATCGATAGCCGCCATCAATAAATACGCGTCAAAGGACCGCCCACCGGGCCGACCGAAATTACCGCCCGATAGGTAACGTCATCTGCCGAAATCACGGCCTATAATCGATATTCGATCGATCCGCCGAAAGCGCGCACCGCGCAACGCATCCGCGCGTTGCATTGGATGCACCGCGCCTAAATACGACCGTACCGTTGTTCTTCCTGCCTCATACACGCATCTACCTTACAGCTATATCAATTGTAAGCATTTATATCTCACACACCGCCGTACCGCCGTACCGCCGTCCAGACGACCGATACACACACACACTACGATACATTTCATAATCTGCGCTCCGCTCGTCATTGTTATACATTTGCGCACTCATTCACTCACTCACTCGCCACTCGTCTCGCACGCACAATAATACAGGCGCACACCTATACACCCTCACACACATATAACACACACGCTGTACATATACACCATAACACGCAATAAATTATCTTTTACCTAACATCACTTTCGTTCGTCTCTCGATACCCTTTCACGAGCCCCGGATCCCGACCGAGTTATCCGTCACCGCCTCGCGAAAGCGGTTTATTACATATATATATATATATATATATATATATATATATATACAGGGTATATATATATATATATATATATACAGTATATATATATATATATATACAGTATATATATATATATATATATATATATATATATAATATATATATATATTTATATATATTTAATATGGATGATTTAAACTTTTTCAGACATTTATCTGCCCGATCTAAAACACAATCAGTCCAATATCTGAATTCCCTATGTTGAGATTGCATCAGTAATTGAACTGATAGAAATAATTATATTTTTAATCTTTTGCCAGTTACTCTTTGCAAGCTTTATATACTTCTCATGACTAAAAATCAAATACGAAATGGATGCATAGCGCGTCGCATAGCGATGAGCAAACGAACTAGCGGCTGAATACTATTATTTTGTAAAGTTTTTGGAATGTTTCGCATAATAACATTTCTTATGAAATATTAAATAAATAATAATTTTGGATATATGAAAACGTGCACATCAAATATTCCATTATTAATATTAAACAATATTTTAGAGTTTTGTAATATTTTCAGCATATGCGAAAAGTGAAATTATTGCTCGTAAAGCCCGAATCACATTAGCGGCTCGCGGTTGCGATTGCGATTGCGTTTGTGATTGTGATTTGCTACGCTCCAATCATACCTGCAATTGGTGCTTTCTGATTGGCTGAGGCAATCGCAATCGCAGCCGCGAGCCGCTAGTGTGATTCGGGCTTAAGGTTGCTAAAATATTGAGATAAGATTCCATTAATCTTCTAACAATATTATAAAGTAAGGTTTTATTGTAAGGTTAGTGGTATGTACCAGTAATATGTTCCTTAAAATGTGTAAGTTTGTAATCTCCCTATAATCTTACTGCAATGTTCGGTGCTGTGAGGGAAACTTGTAAATTATTTATAAAATGGCGATGTTAATTAGATAACAGAAAATCGTTTAATAGTTTCCATTTCTATATAAAAGCAAAAATTTGATAATAATTTTTTAATATGCAAAATGCTTTAAATTTAATAGATAAACTTTGACAATATATAAAGATATCCAAGAGAGACGAGAAAAAACTCGTTGTAATTGCGTGAATCCACAATCTTTTTTTCTTATCTCTCTTGGATGTCTTTATATATTCTCAAAGTTTATCTATTAAATTTGAAGCGTTTTGCATATTTGTAGCAAATGTATTTAAATATTACAAATACATTGCACCGTAACATTACTGTAGTCTTACATTGTAATATTTCTAAGGGCGGACATTTCAACGTTGCTGCAGGCTTGCAGTAACATTGCAGAAACATTTCGCAACTTTCATGCAATATTACAATGTTTCAATGTAAGGTCTATGCAACGTTTCGGCAATCTTTCGATGCTGTATGGGAATTTTCATAATTTTTTTTCTGCATGTTTATAACATACTGCTCCTTTAGACCATTTCCTACTTTTAACAATAGTTTTTCAAACTGTATCCTTCTGTCATTTGTGAATCCCTTTTTGTGTCTTATCCCAGTAAACAAAATGCGCGCAATATGCCAGCAGATTGGCAACAGATTTCCTCAGCTCTTGCTAGCAATTTGGCATCTGTTATGTCCGCATTAGGCTAATGATCTGCCAGCAGAGCCTGCTCACAGAATCTGAGAGCAGATTGGCAGCAGAAACCGAGCAGGATCTGCTAACATGATTTGACGTCAGATTGATGGCAGAAACCGAGCAGGATCTGCGCGCGCGCAAACTGACGGCAGATTGATAGCAGAAACCGAGCAGACTCTGCAACTTTTGGCCATTCATATAAAATGATGCATTTAAATGAATTTAAAGGATCTCAAACCCAAATGGCAAAATGATGGTGAAATTTGGTCACAAAATGATCAATTAGATGTTCTAAGCTGGGTCTCATAAAATCCGAAAATGGCGTCAATAGTTGATATATCACATTCACAAGACGTCATTTTCTGACATTTGTATTAATAACATATAAATATATAATATTAATAACATATATTAATGTAATATATATAGAAAAATTTAAATAATTTATAAAATTAAAGATTTATGTATGGAATTTAATTTCTATTTTATATCTAAGTAGATAATAACGATTTTCATTTATTCGGACAATTTCTGTCCGAATAAGTGAAAATCGGACATTTACTTGTCCGATTTTCCAAAAATTAGTTTAATATCTGAATTCCCCTGTATGGGAATCGTATTAGAAATTAAACTGATAAAAATAATTAAAATGTCATTAATGGCATTTTGCAGGCTTTATATACGCTCATGACAAGAACTTGAATACGGGTATAGAAAGTAAATAGTGCGCCGCATAGCGGTAAGCGAATAAATTATACTATTTCAATAAATTATATAAATGGCTAAAAGCTGCAAATTCTGCTCGGTTTCTGCTGCCAATTTGCCATCAGATTGCGCGCGCGCAGATCTTGCTTGGTTTCTGCCGACAATCTGACGTCAAGTCAAGTTAGCAGATCCTGCTCGATTTCTGCTACCAATCTGCCGTCAAATTGCACGCGCGCAGATCCTGCTCGGTTTTTGCTACCAATCTGCCATCAGATTGCGCGCGCACAGATCTTGCTCGGTTTTTGCTACCAATCTGACGTCAAGTCATGTTAGCAAATCTTGCTCGTTTTCTGCTATCAGATTCTGTGAGCATACTCTACTTTCCTATACAGCACCGCAAGATTGTAACAACATTGCAGCAATATTTTTCTGCAAGATTGCAACATTGCAGAAACATTGCAAAATATTGCTGCAATGTTGTTATGATATTGCAGCAACAATAAAATGTCCGCCTACAGAAATATTGCAATATAATATTGCAGCAACATGGCAATATAATATATATGCAATAATACTTTACGTATATTTATCGACAATAATATCCTTACATATGAAAAAAATAATAAAAAATTAGGCCTATAAGAGTCAGGATCTAGTGTGTATATGGATTTTCTGTATTATAATAACAAAATTATAAAATGTAAATTTTTCGGTGCACATTCGACTTTCTTCAGTAACAGAGAATATTTAAAACAAATAAGAAAAAACTGAATTTGCAATTGTGTAAATTTACAATCTCTTTGTATCCGAAATATTCAGATATCCGGATGCAAAAAGATCGTGCTGGATTTACGCATACAACGAGTTTTTTTACATCTCTCTTGTCTTTATATAATCTTAAAATTTATTTATTAAAATCTGAAGTATCTTGCATATTAGAAAATTATTATCAATTTTTTTATTTTATATAAGAATGGAAACTATTAAAAGAATTTTTAGTCTAATGTCTGAGTCCTCTGTGTTGGGGTCATATCATACAACTTAAACTAATAAAAATATTTATTATATCTTTAATCTTACTAGCCGCTCTTTGTAAACTTTATATAATCATTGTGACTAAAAATTAAATGCGGAATAGATAGCGCAACATGTGCCGCATAGCGGTAAACGAATGAACTAGCGATTATCGAATACCTTTTTGTAATATTTTCGAAATGTTGCTGCAACATTGCTAAAGTTATATTGTAAAATAATGTCTTTGCAATATTTCTGCAACATTATACTGCAATATGCAATATTGCAATGTTGCAGCAATGTTGTTGCAAGCTTCAGTGCTGTATGGGTTGTTTTTGGCACCAATCTGTCGATTTAATCTGAAATAACAACTTCTGTACCAAATTTGTATCCTTTTTGCTAACAATAATTGATAGCAGGCACTTGGCATGATTTGCTTTCGACAGACTTGGCTATCTGGGATTTATTTGAATATTTCAACCATCCAAAATTTCTTGCTGCATTTGTGTTTTAATTTTATTTTAATTTCCCCTGCCATAGTAGTAACGTTTATAGTATATCTTTGATTAATAATAATAATAACACACACATATCTATTATATAATAAAATAAATGAAATAAATATAATTCTGATCAACAATTTTCTGCGCAGACGCTTAATGGCTCTTGCAGACCAGCGCGATGACGCGACGCGCGATATCCAATGAGGGCTTTATTTTTTCGGAAAAGCAGAGCTCTCATTGGATATCGCGTATCGCGCGTCGCGTCATCTAGGGCGGAAACGTGAAAAGTGAAAAATATTAGCATTGAAATCAAAGGGTGCGAACCCATGCAGCGGAATAGCGTAAAGCCCGAATCACACTAGCGGCTCGCGGCTGCGATTGCGATTGCGTTTGTGATTGCGATTTGCTACGCTCCAATCATACTTGCAATTGGTGCTTTCTGATTGGCTGAAGCAATCGCAATCGCAGCCGCGAGCCGCTAGTGTGATTCGGGCTTAACGCGGAACGAGAGCGGAACCAATCACGAGCGTTCCGCAGTTTTTGCAACGTGGATTTCAAGTCCTTACATCCCCATGGAGCGTAATGAGCACACCGCGGATCAATGCGCAACCAATCACGAGTCATTATTTCAAAAGAGTTAAAACCGTATTAAAACTTATTTAACTTATTTAACATTTTTAATCAATATTTCCAATAAGGACGCATTCATTTCAATATTTATGTACACGATAATAAAGAACGACCGATAAAAACAATATTTAAAAGTCATTTTAGAGACGTTCTGCTCGTTCTGCTTGCGCTCATTCCGCTCCATGGGGATGTAGGGACTTGAAATCCACGTAACGAAAATGACGGAACTGTATGTATGTACACATATACTTTGTTAAATTGGCAGCGTAGAGCAACGTGGTCAGTACAGAAACAGAGATAAATTATTAATTATTACAAGTTATTTCTTATTTTTGAGAGATAAAGGAAAATTTTGAAGTTAGCTTTTACTACCATGTGTATATGTATAGATATGTATGTACATTACGCAATCTGCGAAACTTATTCCGCTAGAAACTACTGAAAACGGAACGAAATTGCGGAACGTTCGTGATTGGTTCCGCTTTCGTTTCGCGTTACGCTATTCCGCTGCATGGGTTCGCACCCAAAGGCAAAATTTTTCACTTTTCCGCCCTAGGGGAAAAGTTACATGATCGATATCCTGATCTGCAAGAGCCATTAAGCTCGTATCAGACTACGCATTGAAAATTGAAGATCGAAGATTAAAGATTAGAATTTGACTAATCAGAAGACAAGGAACTAAAATTTCTTTGTTCTGATTGGTCAAATTTCAATCTTTAATCTTCAATCTCGATCTTCAATATGTAGTCTGATACGGGCTTTAGGCCGATATTACATTTGTCATACGACAAACTTTTTAAGCATATTGATTGGCTGCAAAATATAAACTTTCTTGAGTCTCTAGAAAGTTTCTATTTTGTAGCCAATCAATATGCTTAAAAAGTTTGTCGTACGACAAATGTAATATCGGCCTTATGCTCGACGTTCGACGCTTGACGCTGCCATGTAAAGGCACCTTTAAGGGTCGGCAGGAGTGACGGCCAAACTCCGAATTGATATTGGAGACCTTGCGCGGTGACAATGCGAAACTCCGACTTCAGGATTACCAATCTGAGAAATAAATTCTCGATTTCTATGTAGAGGTGTATGTCTATATACGTACACACACGATTGAATTGCTCGCGTGGACGCACCGTGGAGAGGAAAGGTAGAAAAGGATCAACGATCACGTTATCCTTGTTCCTCTAGCGTATCGCTTTATAGCCGAGATACGGCCTGAAAATGCTTTTTGGCCTCTCGTGGCAAAAAACAGTAATGCAACTAGGCTAACAAGCGCCCACTTTTTGTAAATTTTATATTTGTTTATGCACATTTATGCGTATATATGTATCAATAATATCTAAAAATTATATATATGATTAAAAATTGTATGACGATAAATAATAACAGTAAAATAATAACTCACAGGGTGAACTAATATACAATATGTAAAACACGGGCACTTATTAGACTTGGCAATTTATTGCTTTTTTACTTGTTGCTTTTTCATCGATACTTTAAGGTGCCTTTACATGGCAGCGTCAAGCGTCAAGCGTCGAGCGTTAAGCGTCTGCGCAGAATATTGTTGCCCAGAATTATATTTCATTTATTTTATTATATAACAGATGTGTGTGTGTGTGTGTGTGTTATTATTATTATTAATCAAAGATATATTATGAAACGTTACTACTCTGGCAATGTAAATTAAAATAAAATTAAAATACAAATGCGGCAAAAGATTTTGGATGGTTGAAATATTCAAATAAATAAGACACAAAAAGGAATTCACAAATGACAAAACGACACAGTTTGAAAAACTATTGTTAAAAGTAGGAAATGATTTAAAGGAGCAGTATGTTATAAACATGCAGGAAAAAAAAATGAAAATTATATCCCTTAATCCTTGATTAGATTCTAATATTCTGCTGGGGGATAGTAACGTTTTATATATATTTTGCTTAATAATAATAATATCTATTGTGTATAATGTAAATAAATATCAATTTTCAGTATTAGTAATGTGTATCAGAACATAATTTTTTTATCTCGACCGAATTCATATCACTCATCATGCTATTAGCCGCAAGAAGCTGGAATCTATCTCATTTAGATTCCTGCGCAATGATTTCTGCGCAGACGATCGATGCTCGATGCTGCCATGTAATGGCACCTTTATGTATTGTCAGCATGATAGAGCGACAAGGAGAGAACGATTGTTAATTCTTGGCTTACATTATCTTTCAGTAATTGCAAATTTATAGACCGACAAGTATGCTATCTTGATTTCTTTTCGATTATATCGATATTATCGTGTAAAAATATCTGCTACATAAATACTGATAATATGAAAGCATTTACAAGAAATATGTGATGGCTCAGTGCAAGAGTATTCAATCTATCACGCAGTAAACTCAAGTTCAATTCCACAGACATCTTAACAAAATTTTTTTATATTTTTTGTTATATAAACGTTACATTTTGTGTGAGAATTATATTTAGAATAATTATTAAAATTTTGAAAATATGTTGACCATTTTGTAATTGTACATGTGTATAAAAAATTTATTTTATGTATTTAATATATCTTGTAATAAACCAATAATAGCTAGGAGAGAAAAGCTATTATTATTTTATTTAATTATTATTAATATATTATTAATATATTAATACCCACACAGAAAAATGATATGTATTAGATATCTGCTAGATATCTTCAATGTCTACCAGGGATATCCACAGGATATACAGAAACAGCTATTAGACATGCTACGGATATCCAAATGTCCGCCATTCGAGATCTCATAAATATCTATAGGATATCTACATAAATATCCACTAGGTATCCATACAATATCAAATGAATATCTACATAAATATCCACTAGGTATCTATACAATATCCAGTGAATATCTACAAAAATATCCACTAGGTATCCATACAATATCCAATGAATATCTACATAAATATCCACTAGATATCTATACAATAAATTTAATATATAAAATTAAAAATTTTATTTGTATGGAAGTTAATTTCTATTTTATATTTTCAATAATTTAAATAAGATAATAACGAACGATTTTTGCTTATTCGGACATAAATTGTCCGAATAAGTGAAAATCGAACATTATTTATCTGTCCGATTTTATAAAAATCAGTTCAATATCTGAATTCCCCGGTACGGGAATCGTATCAGAAGTTAAGCTGATAGAAATAATTACAATGTTATTAACCGCATTGTGCAGACTTTATATACGTTCATGACAAGAACTTGAATACGGATATAGAAAGTGTATAGTGCGCCGCATAGCGGTAAGTAAATGAACACGTAAATCTCTAATAAATATCTTTGATAGCTGTGTGGTGGACATGGATATGTGGATTTCACGTGGATATGTAGTGGATATCTTCGGTAGCTGTGTGGTGGACATGGATATGTGGATTTCACGTGGATATCTAGTGGATATCTTCGGTAGCTGTGTGGTGGACATGGATATGTGGATTTCACGTGGATATCTAGTGGATATCTTCGGTAGCTGTGTGGTGGACATGGATATGTGGATTTCACGTGGATATCTAGTGGATATCTTCGGTAGCTATGTGGTGGACATGGATATGTGGATTTCACGTGGATATCTAGTGGATATCTTCGGTAGCTATGTGGTGGACATGGATATGTGGATTTCACGTGGATATCTAGTGGATATCTTCGGTAGCTGTGTGGTGGACATGGATATGTGGATTTCACGTGGATATCTAGTGGATATCTTCGGTAGCTATGTGGTGGACATGGATATGTGGATTTCACGTGGATATCTAGTGGATATCTTCGGTAGCTGTTTGGTGGACATGGATATGTGGATTTCACGTGGATATCTAGTGGATATCTTCGGTAGTCATTCGAGAGATATAGATATTTTGTTCATCTATTAGATATCTATTAGTTATCCATGGTAGATATGGACATCAGATAGATATGTAGATATTCACTAGATATCTATTGGATGTTGTGTTCTGTATGGGTTTCGACGAATGAAATCGTAGATAATCTATTAGTGAATCGCTCACTTTTTAATTTTCACCTCGTGAGTAAACTCACCCAATAAAGAACCATAATTATAATATAGGCACCAAGAAGATAAACGTATGCGTATTACGCACATAATACAAAATGTAGAATATTGAATAGTTAATAATAATATTAACTATACGTATATAAAAAAAAATCAAATATAACTATTTAAATTTTAATTTCTAATTAATAATGGATATATGCTTATTAAATATTTCTGGCAAACATTTTTACGAATAAGAAATGAATATGTAGATAACACGTGGATCTCTAATAAATATCTTTCGTAGCTATTTGGTGGACATGGATATTATGTAGATAACATGTAAATATCTAATGAATATCCTTGTCAGATATTCAGTGGACGTGGATATGTGGACAATAATCGGATATCCACTAAATATCCTTGTCAGATATTCAGTGGACGTGGATATGTGGACAATAATCGGATATCCACTAAATATCCTTGTCAGATATTCAGTGGACGTGGATATGTGGACAATAATCGGACATCCTAAAATATCCTTGTCAGATATTCAGTGGACGTGGATATGTGGACAATAATCGGATATCCACTAGATATCCTTGTTAGATTTTTAGTGGACATGGATATGTGGAGAATATGTGGATATCCACTAGATATTCTTGTCAGATATTCAGTGGACGTGGATATGTGGACAATAATCGGATATCCACTAGATATCTTTGTTAGATATTTAGTGGACGTGAATGTGGACATTATATGATATCTAATGGATATCTACTGGATATTTTTAAATAAATTTTTAGTTAACATGGATGTGTGGATAATATGTGGATATCCACTAAATATCCCAGCTGGTTATACGGGAGATATAGATATTTTTGATATCTAATAGATATCTATTGATTATCCATAGTAGATATGGACATTATATGGATATGTCGATATCCAGTAGATATCGATTAGATATGTAGCTCTGTGTGGGTATATATTAATATTAAGATATTTTCAAAATTTTCAAATTTTGTTTTCAATATAATTCTCAAAACATAAAATGTAATAACAAAACACATATAAAAATTTTTTTGAGATATCTGTGGAATTGAACTTGAGTGTATTGCATGATAGACTGAATATTTTGCACTTCGTCATTACATGTATTATTTATATATATGCTTTCATATACCAGTACTCGTATGTGCTTACGCGATATCGGTACAATTGAAGAAAGATAATATAATTGTCTATGAATATATAATATAATTGTCTACGATTAAGACTGTTAAAAGATAATGTAATGACAAACAAGAATTGACAATCATGCTATTTCTCTATCCCGCTAATATGATAAACGAAATATCGATAGTAACAAAGCAACAAATCTCACAAGGTCTAACAGGCATCCGTGTCTTACATATTGTATATTTATTCACTCTGTTATCTATATTATTATTGATCATCATACAATATTTAATTGCACGTATAATTTTAACTATAATTTAAACATATATATGCATATATGTATATACGTAAATATAAAATTCTCAAAGAATGGGCGCCCGTTAGTCATGTTGCATTACTGCTTTCTGCCACGAGAGGCCAGAAAGCATTTTCAGGTTGTATCTCGACCGTAAAGCGATATGTTAGAAGAACAAGGACAGCACGCGATTGTCGCTCCTTGTCTAGATTTATCTCTCAACGATCGCATCCGTGTGCTCAACGTATCGGTGTTTGTGCCTTCACGGATACTACACACATACACGATGAAAGAGAGACAAAGATGGCGCAATCATCTCTCTTTGTCTACCGATCAGTGTACTACCACAGATTAATAGACAGATAGCCAAAGGCCCGGATGAAGGCGAGACTAGCATTTCTCACTGGTTTCAGCGCCATACCGTAGTAGTGGCCAAAGCAGTAATTACGTTCCCAAGGTAAAGTCGCGTCGTTAATACGACGGTAATAAATTGACTATTTAATCAAAAACATTAAAAATTATTTACATTAAAATTTCTGTCTTTCTTCAATATCCATGTGTAAGTGGAAAGCAACGAGGAATATGAGTTTTATGTTTTAGAAAAGTTTGGAAAACTGCTTTTCTAATAATTAATTATTTTATTTATAATTTAATAATAAACAAATATAATATAATTATGCAGAAAAAAACATGATTTGAAATATTTATCGTGCAATATCTGTTCCATAATCAAATATTAATTTTTATTTTATATATTATTTTGCTTCCTCATAGAGGAAGCTTTGTTTTCGTGACAAAATTTTTTTTCGAGTTTTCTATGCCAATGTGTTTAGAATGTTCTAAAACGTCGGAAAATCATATTCCTAAAAAATGTCTGTATGTATATGTGTGTGTGTGTGTGTGTGTGCGTGTGCGTGTGCGTGTGCGTGTGCGTGTGCGTGTGCGTGTGCGTGTGCGTGTGCGTGTGCGTGTGCGTGTGCGTGTGCGTGTGCGTGTGCGTGTGCGTGTGCGTGTGCGTGTGCGTGTGCGTGTGCGTGTGCGTGTGCGTGTGTGTGTGTGTATGTACGCGATATTTTGTACAACCTCTAACTTCCGCAATTTTTGAGATACCGGGTTAATTTTTTTTTACATGGATAGAGTATCATTCAAAGATGGTTGGTATTGAATTTGGTGAGAATCGATGAAAAGGTTCATTTTTTATAAAATTTTTAATTTTTTGAGAAATGTCTGTATACATTGTAACTTTCACAAATTTTGAGATATCAGGTTAAATTTTTTTAGATGGATAAAATATTATTAAAGGATAGTTACTACTGAATTTGGTGAGTATCGATGAAAGGGTTTATTTTTTATAAAATTTTGAATTTTTTGAGGAATGTCTGTACACGCTATAACTTTCAGAAAATTTGAGATATCGGATTAAATTTTTTTACATGAATAGAATATTATTAAAGGATGATTGGTAATGAATTTGGTGAGTACCGGTGAAAGGGTTCATTTTTTATAAAATTTTGAATTTTTTGAAAAATGTCTACACGCTGTAACTTTCAGAAAATTTGAAATATCCGATTAAATTTTTTTACATGAATAGAGTATTATTAAAGGATGTTTGATGTTGAATTTAGTGAGGATCGGTGAAAGAAATTATTTTAATTTTTATTTCGCTCACAAAGCTTCCTCTATGAGGAAGTAAAAATTGAAAAATCCGCATGCTTAAAGCAGCTTAAGCATTGTAAGATAAAATGATGAGGATGCAATGTGCAAGTTTTTAGTTTGCACAACTCTACTTGTTTTTTAGATATTTAGGTGTCTCAATATAAATGCCCCACCCTGTATATACAGGGTGTCCGGTTAAAATTGTACCAACGCTCGTGAGCGGGTAGAGCACAGTAAAATGAACAGAAAAGTCCTGTAACATTTTTTTCTATAACGCTTAATAAAGGAGTTATTATGGAATAAAGTCTGGTCAATCAGCGCCGACTTTTAGCCGGACGCACGTCAGTGAGCCGCCCGTCTGTTAGTGTGCGTCGCCGTAGCGACGGAGCGCTCACGCACACTACCAGGCGCGCGGCTAAAGGTCGACGCTGATTGGCCAGACGTTACTTAATAATAACTCCTTTATTAAGTGTTATAGAAAAAAATGTTACAGGACTTTTCTGTTCAGTTTGCTGTGCTCTACTTGCTCACGAGCGTTGTCAAGGATGCTTTGGGACATCCTGTATATACAAACATATGAAATAATTTATACATATACACAATATATACAGTATGTCGGATTTAAGTAAATACACTTAATTATTTCCTAGAAAATTAAAAATACAAAAAAATTATTTAGAAAAATGTTGTTCAACTCCACTTTTGTCTAAACAATTTTATTTCCTTAATTTTCGAAGAAATAATTAAGCGTATTCACTTAAATCAGACAAACTATATATATATATATATATATATATATATATATATATATATGTGTGTGTAATTTCTTTTATATGTGTAAATATATCACTTAAAAATAATAAAAATAATAATACTTTTATTGTTTAATAATATATATATCTCTCTTTTACAAATTTTCATAGTTTCTCATCGGCCGCTTGTCGGCAACAAGCTTGTAGCGAACGAGATGAGCATTGAAAGTGAGCAAAACGAATATATGAATGCAAGTAAGACAATATAGGAATGAGACAATCACAGAAGCAAGCAAGAGGAAAATAGCAACATTCAAAG
Organism: Formica selysi; assembly: GCA_009859135.1. Classification (NCBI taxonomy): domain Eukaryota; kingdom Metazoa; phylum Arthropoda; class Insecta; order Hymenoptera; family Formicidae; genus Formica; species Formica selysi. The sequence goes on from CM020813.1 coordinate 9,103,615, forward strand.
AAGACTCGAAGATCGTGCCTTTGCCGTCCTTTTTCTTACTTGCTCTTATTAATGTCTCGCTCGCTTCTGATAATAAGACAATAATAAGAGTGAGCGAGACAATCACAGGAATGAGTGAAAGAGGAATAGCAGCATTCATAAAAGCTCGATCTTGATCCTCGAATCTTCTTTGCACATTGCTGTTCTCCTCTCGCTCACTCTTGTTATTGTCTCGCTCACTCTTATCATTATCTCAGGAGCGAGCGAGACAATAAGAGGCAAGCCTCTCACATTTCATTCGTCTCATGATGAATTAGCCTGGATTCGCACCAGGGGCAAAGTCTGTTGATAAAATCAAAGGAATTTAGCCTGGACTCGAACCAGGGGCAAAGTTTTTTGGTAAAGTCAACGGAGTTTAGCCCAGACTCAAACCAGGGGCAAAGTTTTTTGGTAAAGTCAACGGAGTTTAGCCCAGACTCAAACCAGGGGCAAAGTGAGTCGGTAAGGGGCAAAGTGTGTTGCACGGAAATGCCGGTCTCGCCTTCATCCGGGCCTTTGGCTATCTGTCTATTAATCTGTGGTACTACTAGAAAAATGTCCCCATTAGCTGCTCCTTGCATATCGCTCTAGTGATATCCGTTTTTTTCGTATGTAGCCTCGAAGAAGTCATATTTCTTCCTCTAACTTTTTTTGCTATATTCTTTGCAAAGCTTAGATTGGCGCTACAGAGCCGGATTTTGCATTTTGGCTCTCAAAAAATTTATAATTAATAAAATACAGCTCATGGCCAACTGCACCTAATCCGCCATGAGCTGTACCAGAGCTGTACCTTATTTATCAATTTATGAAATATTATTTTAACTCTTTTTTCCAAAAAATCGCTCTGTAGAGCCAATTTTACGATCCTACTGATTACGAATATTGCTGTTAGAATTTAATTTTCTTTGTATTTTGGCCGTAATACGAAAAAAATGTATCCGTAGTTCACGGCTTCCCGCGAGAGGTCTCTACTGTCTCTCCTGCCGACCCTTAACTGCTAAAGTTTTTTTATATGCTCGGGCCCTAATAACAAATATCAAAAGAAAAGAGTATTTGTCGCTTTATAGATAATTAAAGATCTATCAAACAATTTCGAGCAACATGTGTACGTCAGCTAAAATAAGGAAATTAGATGAAATCGTGGTAAATAAAATCGCAGCCGGAGAGATCATCCAAAGGCCAGCAAACGCATTAAAAGAATTAATAGAGAATAGGTTAGTACAAGTTGTAGTTCACCTATTTTTTGCTACTATATGTACCAAATATTTGCTTTTGTCACAGTTTAGATGCCAAAGCAACAAATATACAAATTACTACGAAGGAAGGAGGTTTAAAACTATTACAGGTATTTAACAGAATATATAATTTGTGTCAGAATATCTATAAAATAATCTCAATTTACTTTTAGATACAAGATAATGGTACAGGTATTCGAAAGGAAGACATGGATATTGTATGCGAAAGATTCACAACAAGCAAATTACAAAAATTCGAAGATCTCAGTACACTTACAACATTTGGATTTCGAGGAGAAGCTCTGGCTAGTATTAGTCATATAGCTCTTCTTACTATCACAACAAAAACAGCAGATGAAAAATGTGCCTACAAGTATGCAAATTTTATTTTGGTTAAAATTGTATAGAAAAATTGTACAGAAAAAGTAATTTTCTTTTGATATAGACATATTAAAGTGTAAATTATATTTTCTGCACACTATTACAGAGCATCATATATTAATAGCAAGTTAAAAGCACCTCCAGCACCTTGTGCTGGAAATCAAGGCACTATAATAACAATAGAGAATCTGTTTTATAATGTGGCAACTCGAAGAAAAGCTTTGTCAAATCCATCAGAAGAATTTAATAAGATTACAGAAATAGTCATGAAATATGCTGTGCATAATCCAACAGTAGGATTTACATTAAAAAAACATAGCGACTCAAGTGCACAGGTGAGATTATTAAAAAAAATTATTTATATGTATATCTGAAAATATATATATATCCAAAAAAGATATTTTAATAGAATATTCTGAACTATTTGAATATAATTGTTCTATTATATTCTCAGGTTCGAACACCACATAATTCAACAAAACAGAGTAACATAAGAATATTGTACGGCAATCCAGTTGCTCGTGAACTATTAGAGGTTGAGCTGCACGACGATGCTTATAAGTTTAATATGCAAAGTTTAGTGACAAATCCTAATTACACAAATAAACGAATGATGATGCTCCTATTTATCAACAATCGATTGGTTGATTCTTCTTGTAAGTCTAATCTTGCATGTATCAATATTTTTTCTAACATTTATGTAAAATTTGTACGTTCAATACTCCAGCCATTCGTAAGATGTTAGAGGAAATATATTCCATGTATCTGCCGAAAAAAGCCTATCCATGGTGTTATATATCTTTGGATATCAATCCGCAAAATATTGATGTTAATGTACATCCAACAAAACACGAAGTTAGGTTTCTTCACGAAGATGCAATAATCGAAAGAATGAAATTTGCTTTAGATGAAAGATTGACTGGTAACAGTGCATCTAGAACATTTTATCTGCAAGCTAGATTACCAAAAGCAGACATTACCAAAGCAGTCCTAGAAGAAGTTTTGCCGGAATATAACAAAGAAAATCCAGATAAATCGAAAAAAGTCCATGCTAGAGAAATGATTAGAACAGATTCGTCCGATCAAAAATTGGATAAATTTAATTTCATCGTACATACTCCTGTCAAATATGATAGCAATACTCTCATAGAAAAATCGATTCATAATGCAGAACCTGAATCTCTCAATATTGAAATTCTTTTAGAAAAGAATATATCTCATATTACTATGGAAAATCCATCTGTTGACAATAAATGTCAAGAGAAAGATTCGAATTTAAATATTACAGAACACAATTCTATATCATTATGTGGAAAAGAGATTCATATTGAAGAGACTCCAGTTAATAGTTCAACACATTGGAGTGATATCTCGGATATTAGAACTACCTCATCAGAGTCGCAAAACACTTGTAATCCAAGTACATCTACGCAAAGAGACAAGTCGGACAATATTCGTTCAGAGAATACTATGTACAATATTACAGAATTTTTAAATGATTTAGACGAAACAATGGATGAATCTATGGAAGATAATTCTAGAGACATTATAGCTGATGAAGCTCGTAAACGAGTGTATCAATACTTCGGTAATAAAGATATTATCGACGATAGAAAAAAAAATTTAGAAAAAGATGAAGAACAAACTACATTACAAAATACAGATGATAATAAGAAAGAAGATCAAAATTCAATATCTAATACAAATCAGTCTGAAAACGTACTTCCAATTGTGGAGACTCCTGTTGAATCTTCAAAATATGCATTGCAGTTTAAGTCGTATTCTATAAATAATTTTAGACATGAGGTAAAATTGACTAGTATTTTAAAATTACGCAAGGAAGTTGAAGACGAATGTCACGAAGGATTAAAAAATATTCTCGCCAATTTGACATTTGTCGGCTGCATTGATCAAACTTCGGCTTTGATACAAAGTGGAGTAAATTTGTATATATGCAATACAAGAAAATTAGCGTAAGATAATTATTTCACATCAATATACGAGTGATATTTAAGAACTTATACATAAGTTTATTTAAAATTAACTTTGAGATATCTACATATGTTTGTTTTAGGGAGGAGCTTTTTTACCAAATCATGCTTTATGATTTTGCAAATTTTGGTGTCATCAAATTTTCAGTGTGTATTTCAGATGAAGTAAAGTAAAAACTTGTTTTATAGCTAATATCAAGTTTAAATTTTAGGAACGGATATCACTATTTGATTTAGCAATGATTGCTTTAGATTCGGGAGAAACTGGGTGGATAGAAGAGGATGGGCCAAAAGATGAATTGGCAGCAAGGGTAAAGGAATTACTTTTAGAAAAAGCAGACATGATGAACGAATATTTTTCAATTGTTATGGATAAGGTGGGAAATTTAAGATCGTTGCCTGTGTTATTAGGTATGTATAAATCAGTATTAGGTAATTAATTACAATTATTTGCCTTTTTTCCAATTTATTTTTGATTAGTATCAGATAACATTATATTCTCAAATAATCCCAGAAAAATAAATTGTATATGCTATTTATAATATTTCAGATAAATATTTTCCATACGAAGCAGAAATTCCATTGTATATAATGCGATTAGCAACTGAAGTTGATTGGAGAAAGGAACAAATGTGTTTTCAGAATATCTGTCGTGAAACAGCAAAATTTTACAGCTACATCAATCCAAAACCTGAGACAAACAATTGGAAATATATAACTGAACATGTTTTATATTCAGCGATTAAAGAGAATTTACTTCCACCGAAACATTTCACTCACGATTCAACAATATTACAAATAGCCAGTTTACCTGATTTGTATAAAGTATTCGAGAGATGTTAAAAGTATACTATTATGGATTATACAAAGATATGTCTACAATTTGTCATTAATGGGCCATAATGTAAGAACTGAATTGAGATAAAATGAAATCTGATGTAAATTATGTTTCAAATCTATATCATGATTGTACATTTATAACTTATATTTTTGCAATATCAGTATTTTGTATCAAGTTTTGTTATAGATGACTGAATATATACATCATTATTTTTGTCATATAAAATTTGCATAATATTTATCATTATCCTCTAGCAACTAATTGTATGTGCATATGATAAAAAGAATAATATATCTTAAAAAAGAATTTTTTTTAGATGTAGATATATTACAACATAGCAAGAGTTCTTATGTAAAGATAACATATTATATTTCCGGTAAATATTCAGATTAACTTACACCTCACGGATCATTTTTATTTTTACATATATTATAGAGGGCACATTCCTAAGTAACACGCACTTTGAATTTTGTGGCGCTCTCTTCTGGTTTCAGAGATATGCGATTTTGAAGTATCATAATTTTCGCATTTATTTCTATGATCTTTTCACTATATCTTACTTGCGTGTTTATGTTTTTTTGTTTACATTTGCGTCACAATCAGTATATTTTCGCTAAGAATTTCTTTTGTTTACATTTAGAGCTGTTTTTATGTTACTGCTAGTACGCTTCAGAATCGTATACTTGTTCAGTTCCGCTAGAAATTTCAAAAGAAATACAGGAATGAAGCTTTACGAATTTCTATCCATCACTGCAGATAAAAATATTGCTTCTCCATGTAAAGCGAGGTTCAATGCAAACCTATGTGTCTAGTTTTTTGATAGTGGAGCCCCCCCGCAGGGGGGGGGCGGAACATACTGTCTCCACGCATATATACTTTTTAATGCAAAATAAGGTTTCACAGGGGTTTACAACTTTCCACTTTATATTTACACATTAAAAAGTATATACGTGGAGACAGTATGTTCCGCCCCCCCTGCGGGGGGGCTCCACTATTAACAAACTAGACACATAGGTTTGCGTTGAACTTTGCCTCGCGTGGAAAATGGAAAAATTCAAGGACCTTCGTTCCCGAAATGTAAACAAACACTTTTTCCACATCTGATTTACACAAATACAACAAAAACAAACTTTAATTTTTCTTATTTTATAACAGAAAAAGCATTAAAACTGTGAAACTTTAAAATTGCATATCTGGAACCAGAAGAGAGCACCACAAAATTCAAAGTGCTTATTACTTAGGAATGTGCTCTCTATAATATATGTGAAAATGAAAACGATTCGTGAGATGTAAGTTAATCTGAACATTTACCATATTTCCTTTGCTAATCCTTGTATAGCTTCATGTAAAGATAATATATTTCCTTTGCTAACCCTTGTACAGTTTATGGGATATTAACACACATTGATTTCTATTTTATATCTCAAATAAACGTAAAAACAAAAGAGAATTATACAATTTACATCATTTTATATTGGGCTTTATTTTAACAATTTGTAACGTATAGAAAATGGATTTTATCTACCTTTAGTTAAATAGTTATCCTTTAGCGACACCTACTAATGCTGGTCTTACTATCCTTTCGTACAATTTGTATCCTATTTTTGATACAACTACAATTGTTCCAGGCTCTTTGCCCTCAACCTCCTGAAAATTTTTTCCATTATTCTAAAATTATTATATAATTATTTTATCTATCAACATTCTACAAATCTTACTTGTTGAAATAATGCTTCATGTTCATTAGGATTAAATTTTTCATTTATTGGATTTAATGAAATTAGGCCATGTTTCTTGAAAACCTAAAATAGAATAAAAGAATAATATTATTAACAAGACAACATTATGTAGATATTATACATATTCTTTGTATTAAAAAGAATATGTTGGTAAAGCATATCTTACTTTATGTAATTGGGCTTCTGTCATAATTAATCCTTCATATAAGCTTTTTAAATGTGGATTCTTTTCTGTTATTTCAGCCTTTGGTACACTCTCGGTAGCTTTTCCCAATATATCTGCTACATCTAAAAGATCTTTACAAAAACTTTGGATACCGAAAAGCTTGGCATCATTAATCTGTTTGGTGAGTCTAACTCGGATATTTTCTCCTTCAGCCAATGCCCTCTTATATTTATCTTCAAGCGCATCTTTAGATTCTTTAAGTTCAGCGAGCTCTTTGTTGATGAGTTCAAGTTCTGTTTTAATTTTTTCTGTAGCTTCTTGCTCTGGAGGTATATTAGCAGCATCTGATTTTTTCTCCTCTGTTATTGTACCATAATATTGTCTTTGCCAAGAAAATGTGGAAGATATTTGTGGCAACCTATAATTTTATGTTTGATCCATATAACAAAATAAAATTTAACAATTTTGTAACACTATTTAATACAACTATGCAATAAAAAATTACTGCAGATAATTATTTAATCAATTTTTTAAAACAGATTTTTAATACAGATATTTATTTACAAAAAAGATTTAAAATTTTTTGTTCTATTGCATTCAAGATCAACCATACATGTTTCAAAATGTAATGTAACTGTAAAAAAAGCGGTAAAAAAAAATTGTCTTTATATTTAAATTACCCAAAAATATTTAGATATTATAAAAGAAATATTGAATATTATATTTATCATTTTATTGAATTATTAAATAATAAAAAGCTTTAAAATTTAAAGTCTTTAGCTTCTGTTGATATTAGATGTGATTACAGCAATTTAAGAGAAGCGTATTAAAAATTGCTGGACATTTCAAGAAAGTTAAATAAATTAAGTATTGTTCAGTATTAATTGATGACAATTGTTATATGTATTAATAAATATAATAGAGAATAAATAATATGTAGCGATCTAATAGTTAACCTCAATATGTGCGATACCGCAACGAGCATTCAGTCACAATTCGCGCCAACAAAAAATAACAATGTTATACCTGTGTAAACCTCTTTTATTTATTTGATATAAATTATCAATTGTCAGGCGACTAAATTGCACTGCAGCCGGTATAACGATTGATGTCATGATTAACTCGCACGACTCGACACAATCTCGAAGAATGGATGATGAAATACGACGATCGACAACGATCATCGATCATATGGTCCAAGAATAATATATGGCGTTTTCGAATGTAGCAGGCATAGACATAGGCATAGACATAGTATATCTAGACTAGAGATCCTTAACCAGAGATCGGCCAACGTGCCGTCGCGAGTAAAACCGGATATGACGTTTTTGATGGCGGTTTATTTTGATTGTCGAATAAATACAAGAATATGATATATATTTTTCGTTTGAAGTTAACGTAATGAATATTAAAACACGTATTAAAAAAGATTACAAACAAATATATTTCATCAGTTTTCCTATGTTAATATCAAGTAATAATATGAATTGACTATTAAAAAATATATTGTTATAATTATTATTATAGGTTATATTATTATTATTGCTATATTATTACTACATTATTATCATTATTGGCAGAAACTGTAAATATGGCTATCATTATTTTATATTATACATTATGTATTATTATAAATATAATTTATGCATTGTATTTAGACACTCGTAGAAAAATAAATGCAAATTATAGAATAATAGGTCGCAATATTTATAAAAGAACAATTTCATTTACTTCCGATTTATTTTTAAATAACTTTTGTACAATTGTTTATTATTTCATGTCGTTTTTTATATTGACTTATGTATAATTCTGTATAAAAATGTAAGTATAATTTGATTGAAAAAATGTATACAGTATTGACCTGATTGACCGAAACTATCCAAATTCATCATTTTAATTGTAGTTGTAGTCTCGTACCTTACTTATCAGGATGAAATTCAATTCCTTTAATAGCTGGATATATGTCGGGCGACAATTGCACCTGAAATTAAGTTTACAATCAAAGGGTGTTTTCCAGGTACACAGATAACACAGTGTAACACACAATACCACATTGACTGTCAGTTAAAAAAATTTAAAATTCTGTATTTGATAGCCAATCGTGTGATACTGTGTGTTACACTGTGTCATCTGTGTACCTTGTTGGAAAACACCTAGAGATATTAAGATACACAAGCATTAAAAGTAAAAGTAAGAAAATAGGAATTAAGAAAGTAAGAAATTGCATGCAAATAACAGGAAATAAAATAAGGACAAGGAAATGAACGTGGATAAAAAGCTTTATTTTATAATAAAGTAATTAACAGTTTAATATTATTTTATGTATGCATGCATTACCATGCTTTTGCTTGCACGTATAGCATTTTTGTTAGATGGAGTTATCGCTTTGGAACAATTTTTCAATTTAAATGCTATAAACCTTTTAATAATATTTTCTTTTAAATTGTGGCATGCAGGTAGAGAAAATGTGATTTTGTTACATAATTTTATTAAGAATTCTTTCAGGTTTACATTTTTTTTAAATCGAATATGAGGATAAAAAGTCTTAAATATTCTTGTCATTTGAAGAAAAAAGTTGAATGTTACTGGATTTACAAAAAATAGAGCATTTGCGTGTTTATTTCTGAGACGTGTTAAGGCACTGTAATAGTAATTTTTTGACTGTAGTGATCCTGTTGCATTTATACAAGTCTGACATACAGTTTGATTTTTTATAATATTCGCTATTAGGTATCCGGAAACATGATAAATTTTATTTAACTCTAATTTACTGAAGACAGTTTTTTCTGGAATCACATTTAAGACTTGTACTTGTTTAGATTCGCTCACAGACTTACTGTTTTTAACTAAAATATCTAAAAATTCTGAAAAAAATTCTCTGTCATCATCTTCGTAATTACTATTAGATATACTCTTCATGTACTGAGAAATGCTTATCAATTTTAAATTGTTTTTGAATTGAACTGCATTCGGAATAACGTTTTTTAATCTTATTACGGAAAATAAGTTCTCAATGCAGTCTTGCGAAAGACGCGAGGGTAAAAAGTAATCAAAACTTCTGTCACGCAATAAAACTGAAGTTAATTGAATGACTGTCGTTGTCGACATTATCACAGCTGTTTGAAAAGGCTTCCAATGTCCACTCTGTCCTACTTTTATGTCTGTGAAAAATTCAATTACTTCATTCAGAAAAGCGATTGTTTCTTCAAATTTTTGTACGTGCTTAAACCCTAAAGCTAAAGAACAATTTCTCCCGCTCATTATTCGAAACCATCGAGCAATAAATTTAAGAAACCAAGCAGTCGTTATCCTTGCATCATTTGAGTTTCCCTCAGCTAACAATTCAAGAGCTGTTCCTACTTGATCGCTTAATACTCTTGTAGCAGTATTCACTCGCATTTTTTGGAAATGATTATTTCTAGATAAATATTCAGATCGAAATTTAGGAGCTAACTTTATATCACAGTTTTCATCGGCAGTAAGAACATCATTTAAATGACTACAACTAGCTACGTAGGTAATGCGTACCTATTAATAAAACAATCTGGAATGGTTATTGTTTCATTATTTACAAAGCCACTTTTTATATTTTTTAAAGCATGAGGTACGTCCGAATAAAAGTACAAAAGCCTATCACTAGAGCAAGGGTGCTTACAACTATTTTGAACTACAACATTTGAAACTTGTATTCCAAATGCTCTCCACATGGCTTGATTGCTTGGTCCCATATCCGAAGTAACATTATGCACAAATAAACCAATTTCCTCAGCCTTCTTTATAATCGTTTCAACTATAGGTTTTAGTTTTTCGCCGTTTACTCTATTACCTGTGAAATAATACGCAACTGCTTGTTTCCATCTCGAGGCGATTCCGGCTAACATAAAAACGAGACTATGGGTAGCAATAAGACTTTCATCATGATCTGGCAATGTAACGTTGCCAAAGATCGTGTTTGTTGACGAATCATAAAAACTACCAGGGGTAATACTCATCTCATCAAGCACTAACGTGCAATCTTTATCAATCTCTTTCTCGAACCCAGAAATTTTAATTTTCATAAATTCAAAAATTTCGCTAATTACCCCACTTTCGAATTTAAGACTTTCTAACTTCCTACTTAAGGTGCGAATAGAAGGAAGAGGGAAATTGGCTTTCAATAATTCCTCGTAACCCTTAGTACCACATGCAAATTTTAATTTGTAAGCTTTTATCAAAGTATCATTGCACCAATTTGGCATTTTTTTGTACTTCGCAGACAATAAGCATAACTGATCTTCATTAAAAATATTACTAATATTTAAAGATATTCTATTTTTACATACTTCAGCTTCAAGTCTCTTTATTTTTCTTTTCGCCTGTTGTAATTTTTTCTTCATTTGAAATCTCAAGCGTTCACTTCTTTTCCAGAGCATTTCTAATCGTTCAAGACGTAGAACACATGGATCTGATGTTCCTTCTCCATTGGATGGAATGTTCAATACATCATTTTTTTCTTCAGTTGTGATACTTTCTTCTTCACTGATTTCTTCCATTTTATTTGAAGTATCTTCAAGCACATCAGGTTCAATCATTGCAGCTTCGGTCATTGTTTCCAAATTTTGCCTTGTTAGAGATGTTGGCAAATTCTCACTGAATATCGTTGGTACTGCATCAGATTTTAGTCTGCGTGAGCCATCTTTCCTCGTTATCCACATATGAGGGGTGAAATGGACCTGCACAGAAAATATAATTTATATAACTTTTTTCAGCAAAAATTAAAACAGTGTTGTATAACAGTTTATCTTTTATTATAACTTACATCACATAATCTTGCATTTAAAGTTGGAATCCAATCTATACGATTTATATTCTGGATCCATATTTTTCTTCTTTCCGAATTCTTCGGAAATGGACACATCTGAAAGCCTTTTTTATTTGAATTTGTGCAATAACCGGCACTGCAACCATGAGGCACTTTTTAATTCACCTATTTGATTTGAAACAAAAACTTATTGGACTTAATTTTGAAGTTACATTAGGAAATAAATCTCATTAAATTACATAGTCTAAAATAAAATAAATATCTTACTTTGAACAAGTTTTCTCAATTTCACTTTGGAAAATATAAATACATAAAATTAGAACACGAAAATTAGAAGCAAAACACGACGGCCGAGGCAGCTTGTGGCTTTGACGGACAGTTATGGCTAGGTCGGTTAGGTTAGCTATATATATCTTCTCTCTCACACTTCCGGTTTTACTCGCGGCGACGGAGCCAATCAGAGATCGTTAACGCGTTGGCCGATCTCTGGTTAAGGATCTCTAATCTAGACCGAGTGTTGAGGAGTGGGAGCCGAGGTGCATGTAGAAAAGGACATACTCTGTTTCGTGTCCCTTGCGTTCTCTCTCGCTCGCACGTAGCATGACGAAAGAGAGCGCTATGCTCTGTGCGAGCGAGAGAGAACGCAAGGGGCACGAAACAGAGTATGGGCCACCGCACAAGCTTTTCCGTAATGCATTATGTTACGTTAAATACTGATTCTAAACTTAAACTCGTACGTAATCTTAAACTTCAGTCAACGCACAGAGAAAATCGTAACGTAACAAAAGCATACTACGTTACGATTTTGTTTGTGCGTTGACTGAAGTTTAAAGCCCATTCTACAATGGCAGTAACAAGGCTGTAGGAGTAGAAAAGTATACTGTTTTTAGTGATATAAAGACCGAGAATAACGAAATGGGCAATTCCCATTTGCTCTTAAAACTTTTAAGAGTAAATGGGAATTGCCCATTTCGTTACTCTCGGTCTTTACATCAATAAAAACAGTATACTTTCCTACTCCTACAGCCTTGTTACTGCCATTGTAGACGGGCCTTAAGATTACATACGAGTTTAGGTTTAGAATCAGTACTTAACGTAACGTAATGCATTACGGAAAAGCTTGTGCGGTGGCCCTATGTCTTTTTCTACGTGCATCTTTACCCCCACTCCTTAAATAAAAGCAAACGCTCGGTCTAGATATACTATGGCCAGTATTCATAGCCAGTTCTTATTTCAAGACCGTCTTAAGCATAGACATATGTTGCTTTCCCTTTACATCAAAACTCAGATAATTCTCACTTGCGTTCTCTCTCACTCGCATGTATGCTACGTGCGAGCGAGAGAGAACGCAAGTGAGAATTATCTGAGTTTTGATGTAAATGGAAAGCGACTATAGTATATCTAGACCGAGCGTTTGCCTTTATTTAAGGAGTGGGGGTAAAGATGCACGTAGAAAAGGACATACTCTGTTTCGTGCCCCTTGCGTTCTCTCTCGCTTGCACGTAGCATAGCGTACTCTTTCGCTATGCTACATGCGAGTGAGAGAGAACGCAAAGGGCACGAAACAGAGTATGTCCTTTTCTACGTGCACCTTGGCCCCGACTTCTCAACACTCGGTCTAGATATACTATGTCTATGGTCTTAAGTAATGTCTTCAGATGCTAATACGGCTCTGTGATCGGTTTAGGACATCTTAAGATTGTGCTTAAGGGCCACCGCACAAGCTCTTCCGTAACGCGTTACGTTACGTTAAGTACTAACCGTAAACTTAGATTCGTCCGTAACCTTAAACTTCAGTCAACGCACAGAGAAAAACGTAACGTAGTATGTTTTTGTTACGTTACGTTTTTCTCTGTGCGTTGACTGAAGTTTAAGGTTACGGACGAATCTAAGTTTACGGTTAGTACTTAACGTAACGTAAAGCCCGAATCACACTAGCGGCTCGCGGCTGCGATTGCGATTGCCTCAGCCAATCAGAAAGCACCAATTGCAAGTATGATTAGAGCGTAGCAAATCACAATCACAAACGCAATCGCAATCGCAGCCGCGAGCCGCTAGTGTGATTCGGGCTTAACGCGTTACGGAAGAGCTTGTGCGGTGGCCCTAAGACGGTCTTAAATATAAGAACTGACTACTTCTTCTTCTTCTTCTCTATTTGGCTGCGAGACTTCCCGAAGGAATCGTCTATACACCATTTGCTAGTTAAACTGAAAGTACCCTGCCGAAAATGGTCGATTAAAACATAATCCGTTTTAATCGGTTTTAATCGGTTCAATCCGCGCCCGGATTAAAAAGTAATCGATTTTAATTCCGAACAAACTATAATCGGTTTTAATACGGCTTTCGCGGATTATTTCCAATCTGAAATCATTACATTCTAATCCATATTGTTGTCAATCCAAATAAACACGAATAATCGAATGGATATTGTGGCTGCCGTAGGTCGTCACATTAAGCACAATCCGCGATACAGTAGCGCGACCCGTAAGGGCCGTGGCACATAAAAAAAACTTAAGCAGTAAGACTTAAGACGTAAGCGAATTGACCAATCACGGTCGAACAGTAAGGCAGCCATATTGAAACGTAAGCTACGCTGAAAATTCCGTATGGTTGAAATTCTTAAGTCTTAAGTCTTACTGCTTAAGTTTTTTTATGTGCCCGGGCCCTAACTTGGCGGCCTACCATGAAGGAAGAGTAAGGAGAGTTATCTACCTAGATTGAAAGTGGTCACGAAAAATGTTCCGTATGTGGCCAGGTTTGCCGAATGGAATAACTTGGACCATTTCGTCGCCATCTTGAATTTTCGTATATGTATAGTGTTACGTTTAGTTGTGGTAGTAATTAGTAAGAAGTGTGTCATCCAACACACTTACTGATCACTAATACAACTAAACATAACACTATATATGTACGAATATTCAAGATGGCGACGAATTAGTCCAAGTCATTCCATTTGGCAAACCTGGCCACATACGGAACATTTTTCGTGACCACTTTTTTTCTCTCTACACTATCGAGATAACTCTCCTTACTCTTCCTTCATGCGGCCGCGTTCGCGCGTAGTTCCGGGCGGCGTCGCTAGGCGGCGAAGGTCGAGCGAGCCAACCTGGAAGTAGAAAACGGTCAAGCGGGATATAAGCCGGATACCCTGCGGAGAAATCGTATATTTGTTTTTAACAACTGAGTCCGTTTCAATTGTAGAAACACCGATTCAATAATTGATTGTGACTCATGATAACAGCAAATCCGACTTGACACTACATAAAATCGATTTACTTTTCATCTGCGAAATGATGGAATTTTTTATTAAAAGGGATTATTTTTACCTATGGATTGACTATGGTAAACTCCAATTCAATTGCATTAAAACAGGTTTAATTACAACTTATGAAATCATATAATTTCGGATTGAGGTGGATGTATATCACCCAATATTAACTCGCCTGAAGGGTACTAAATTCGATTTGACTATTTTCAATCGGTTTTAATACCACATTTTCGGTGCAGAAATCCCGATCGATTTGGATTACATTTTTTTTAATCCGTTTTAATCGACCATTTTCGGCAGGGTATGTGAGATTTAGATGAATAGGTTGTTTTCCTTGGCGAAATCAAATAAGAGTCGGTAGATCTTGATATTATTGGTAAAAGCCAATTCAGGTATGTCCAATGCGGTGCTAGGATTGATTTTGTATAGTGCAGTGATAAGAGCGTTTGATTCGTCGAATGTGTCATGACAGTAGAAAAAAACGTGATTCAAATCCTGAAAGAGATGTCCGCAAGAACACTCCGAGGAAGTGGAGATGTTCTTGTCCCAGAGATGATCTTTCAGTGTGATATGTTCTTATTCTCGAAATAAATGTAATAATTGCTCTTGGAAGATCCTCCTTTATGTTTTTGTTAGTGTACCATGGGGGAGATAGAATATTGTATATATGTTTGAAATATCTTGATCCTTTGATGAGGCTTTCCGCATGGATAATCTGAGAAGCTCTGTTTTTGGATACAGTTTTGAATTTGGAATACAAATTGGTGTAATGACACTTGCTGAGGAGGAAGGGATCAAGAAGGTGCAGAGACTCTTTGGCCAGCGAATCAGCTTTTTCATTGCCGGGGATACCCCTATGACTAGGCATCCAAAAGATATGTGTCTCTAACGACTGCTTCGAACATTCAAAGAGGGCTTTTCGAATTTGATAAATTCTGTGATGAGGATTGCCTGTCGCGGCGGGATTTTCGAGACTAGATATCACGCTCAGAGAGTCAGAAAAAATTGCAGATTTGCGTGCATTGGTTTTTAAAATGGTATTGATGGCGTACAGTATTGCCAGGGCTTCAGCCTCAAAGATAGTATTGTTATTGTTTATTCTTTCTCTATGTTCCAAGCCAGTCTCCGGGGAGAATACCGCATAGCCAACTATGTTGTCGGACTTTGTTCGAGAACCATCAGTGTAATAGGAGGTATCAAATTTAAAGAGCAACGTGAGGCGGTTAAAGGAATCAGTAATATCCGCATCTGCCAAGATTTGAAAGCCCAGATATGTATTAATTATAGGTTCATGATGTCTGCATTTGTATGGAAATTCGAGATATCCAGGCAAGGAATAGTGTTCGATTTGTTCGTAAAGATCTGAATGGTCAAGGAAAGTGTCAATAAGGTAGCATATATTATATTTTTCGTTGTCGGGCAGACTAGAAATATGTGTTATTATTTGGTATAGAGGATGAGAGTACCGCACAACAGTCTTGCATTAGAACTTTAAGGTAAGGTAATGCCATCATGGTTCAAGTGGAAATTCTCCGTTGATATCTAATAGGACGTTAGTGGGAGTGGTTATCATAAGGCCAGAGACCGTGCGCATATTGCATGCGGCTGGCTTTTAAATAAAGTTGTTTGCTTAGTGGGTTAAAGGCTTGACACCCCCAGTCAAGTATAGGTCTTATATAACCTTTATATATGGTGAAAAGATTAACGGGGTGGGCGCCCCAGCGAATCCCTGTAATAGCTTTAAGGATATTAATTCTTGGTGTTAAGCGATTTTTTAAATAGTTAATGTGCGCTTTCCAGTTGAGTTCGGAGTCTAATATGACCCCTAGAAAACGAGTTGCAGCGGAAAAATGAATATTTTCATTACTGATTTTTAATGTAAATTTATGTTTATTTAAAAGGATACGGAGGTTACGCGGTTTGAGGGTAGAGAATATTATAAAGCTGGATTTTGAGGGAGAAAAACTAAGTCCGAGGTTGGTGAAAAATTGATAAAGATTATCGAGAGCGATGTTTAGCTGGTGTTTGATGAACTCTAGTTGGCTGTCAGAACAGTAGATTGCTATGTCATCAGCGTAATACAAAATTTTTACAGAGTTAGGTGAAACGGTGTAGGAAAGGGCTATATATAAGTTGAATAAAATAGGACTGAGTATGGAGCCTTGGGGGAGGCCAATTGTAGTGTAGCGATTGTGTAAATTGATACCTGCGGCGAAACCTATAAGATGCCGGCATGAGACGAGGGCATTTATAAATTTCAAGATTTTTTGTGGGAGACCGTATTTGCAAGAATTTCAGGTTGAACCCTGTCAAAAGCTCCTATGATATCCAGGAATACGACCCCTGTGAATATGCGGGCCTTGTTGGCAATGTGTATGTTCGTGGTTACCCTGCCAAAAATGGTCGATTAAAACCGATTAAAACATAATCCGTTTTAATCGGTTTTAATCGGTTCAATCCGCGCCCGGATTAAAAAGTAATCGATTTTAATTCCGAACGAACTATAATCGGTTTTAATATCGCTTTCGCGGATTATTTCCAATCTAAAATCATTACTTTCTAATCCATATTGTTGTCAATCCAAATAAACACGAATAATCGAATGGATATTGTGGCTGCCGTAGGTCGTCACATTAAGCACAATCCGCGATACAATAGTGCAACCCGCAACTTGGCGGCCCACGCGCTCGCGCGTCCGCGCGTAGTTCCGGGCGGCGCCGCTACGCGGCGAAGGTCGACCGAGCCAACCTGGAATTAGAAAGCGGTCAAGCGGGGATATAAGGCGGACCCTCTGCGGAGAAATCGTATATTTGTTTTTAATAACTGATTGTAAGTCCGTTTTAATTATAGAAACACCGATTCAATAATTGATTGTGACTCATGATAACAGCAAATCCGGCTTCACACTACATAAAATCAATTTACTTTTCATCTGCGAAATGATAAAATTTTTTATTAAAAGGGATTATTTTTACCTATGAATTAACTATGGTAAATTCCAAGTCAATTGCATTAAAACAGGTTTAATTATAACTTTATGAAATCGTATAATTTCGGATTGAGGTGGAGATATATCATCCAACATTAATCTCGTCTGAAGCGTACTAAATTCGATTTGACTATTTTCAATCGGTTTTAATACCGCATTTTCGGTGCAGAAATCCCGATCGATTCGGATTACATTTTTTAAAATCCGTTTTAATCGACCATTTTCGGCAGGGTAGTGTGGTGATGCTATCTATACAGGATAGGCCTTTTCTAAAGCCAAACTGAGTCCCGCAAAAGATCGAACTATTCTCTGCCCACCATTCGAGTCTTTTATATATCATTTTCTCAAAGATTTTCAATAGATTATTCGCTAGTGAAATCGGTCTTAGGGAATCCTTTCGATCTGGTTTAGGGATAAATACAGTAAAATATTCAGTCCATTGATGAGGGTATATGCTTTTGTTGAACATTAGATTAAATAGTTTTAGTATAAGATAGTGTAATTCTTCCGGAAATTTTTTTATTTTATTAGGAATTAAATCAGGTCCAGAGGCTTAATTTTTAGGGTGCATATGGCTTTATTGTATTCTAGTTTGGAGAATTGAGTGAGAAGAAATTCTTTATCGATGTTAATACCGATGTTAGGCAAAGATGAAATGAAACTCTGGATTTCAGAAGCGGGAATATGGGCAGGAGGGGGAGCCAACTTATTAAAAGCTTCCAAAAAAGAATCCTCAGAGATATGAGAGCGTGGAGGATTGTTGGAGTTTCTACTTGTAAAGGCTCTGATGTATCTCCAGACAGTGGATATCGGGGTATTTATGTTTAACGAAGAGCAAAATTCGCGGAATGCTAGTTTCTTTTTTTAGCAAAAAAGTGTTTTTGAATTCCAAGTATTCCGTTAGATTCTTGGATGAAGAGGCAAGCTTGAACTTTTGAAAAATTTGGTTCTTTCGCAGGATCATCTCCATACATTCATCATCTCACCATACAGTCGAGGACTTTTTTCTAATACAGTTTGAGGATTGTTTTTTTGCACCAGCATTTATCAATGCGAGGTGGATATTAGTGATTAAGTTGTCATAAGTAGATTTTAAATTATCATTAAAAATATGAAAGTGGTATGCAAATTTGAAGCATTCTTGCTGAAATATTTGCCAATCTATGTTGGCAGTGACAAAGGAAGGGCGGCCATAAGACGGGTTAGGGTTGTTGTATGAGATAGTTATTATGATGGGAAAATGATCGCTACCGTGATTTTCACCGAGAACCTCCCAAGTGCGCAATAGATGGAGAGGTCAGAGTGACATCAAGGGCAGAGGTGGACGAGAAATCCACCGACGACCAAGTGTAGCTACCGTCATTAAGACATGGGAGATTAAACTGCGATATGGCATTTTCCAGTTTGCTCCCCTTCTGATCCGAACCCAATACATTTGAGGACCAACGAGAGCTCTTGCCATTGACATCGCCACAGATGACTATTGGTTCTGTCGTAACCCGACCAATTTCTCAATATATTAAAAGATAAAACAAGTAAAATAAAGTAGAACAGAAAAGATTGAGAAAGAGCTGATTAAAGCAAAGCATTAAAATAGTAGAAAAGAGATCAAGGAAAGATAATTAAGAAAGAGTAAATAAGTAATAAAAGATTATTAATAAAATAAAGTAAAGAGACGTGACTAAGGAGAAGGAAGTCACGGTCAAGTTCTCGGAAGCTGAGTAAGCAGCTGACGAGACAGCTGACGAGCGGAGCACGAGACATGCTCCGGTCAGCGACGCCACACTCCTCCCTAATCAACGACCTAATTGATTAAGATATATAATAAGCGCGAGATGCACCGACGCTCGCTACTCGCTCGTTACTCGCTCGCATATATCAATAGTATCGAAGTACCGTACGTATCGCGCCCGACTATTATAATCGCGATTAAGTGAAAGTGTACGAAAGAATCTGTGAAATATATCAATTTATACCTAACGTTCGGGAGTGTCTTATTTCGAGCGTGGATCCTAATCTTTTGGGCGTATAAATCCCTAAAGACCTCTTCCTTAGTGGCTAGAGGCACAACAGTTCTAAGTTAACGCAACTGTTATAGCCCAAAACGGCTATAACCAAATTAGTATAATTATTAATTATTAAATATTATTTAACGCCTTCCGACTATAACTCAAAGTCGAGGAAGACGTATAAAGTTATGAGTGCAATCGCTGACAAAGCGAGCCACGCGCGGAGGCCACGCGATCGCGAGACTTGAAGAACGACGCGCCGGTAATGCAAGCAAAGAATATACGTAGCTTGCATCCGGGTTTTTTCCACTCGAAATCGAGCGACGCGACCACCTATGGTCCTGTCGCTAAGCTATCCCCTCCGAAAACTAATCGAACAGGAGGTGATAAAACTACGCACCTCGAACGAGCGCCAGCAGTCCTAATCACAAAATCACCCGAAACAGTTATAATCATACAATTATACAGCACAGTCAAATTTAATAAAGAGCAACCGCGAGGCGGACAATTGAAATCGTTTTAATAAAAAAAAGCGTCCCAGCTGATTTCGCGACGGCAGCCGCGATATCAGGCACACGAAGCAACTCTATACCGCGATAAGCCGAGTTGAAGTGCGCAAAGGACAAGAAGAGTTAAAGTCGATGTAACTGAATAGATGGTTTTTATTCTACTCAAACTACATATTTAATACAACGGCGGAACGACCCTGCACGATCCCGAACTCCTTAGTTCTAATTTGGCCAACGATCCCTAAAAATTCACTGTGCTTCCACGGAGGCACAATAGCAATACTGAAGTAGTGAGGTCCAAGCCAAAGGCTCAGTGTATGCATAATTACCGCCTCGGGGAGGACTATAGAGCGAACAAATATATATGTATTTATCTGGGTTAAGCCAGACTTTCCCTAAAATATATTCAATGTTATTACGATTACAGATAAGATTTATGTTATTATCTGCAATTTGCGTGAATCTATATTTCTTCTCGACCAGGATAGCGACGCCACCGCCGTGACGGTTGCGGTCTTGAGAATAAATGTCATAGTTATTAACATTGGGGCGAAACTGTTCGTCTAATCTAGTTTCGCATAAGGTGGCGATATCAATATTATGATTATCAAGTAGGAAAGCTAATTCCGGGATTCTCTTCTGCAATGAGCGACAATTCCATTGCAAAATATTGATTGTCATTATATAAATTTAATTTGTACAATGGGTGTAAGAGGTAGCCCATAGTAGAGTTTATTAAGAAAGATGGCGTTATTAAGGAGAATTCCCATTTGGGATAAAATGTCAGTTTTTATGAGATTGACAGAGGAGAATCTGTTTTGACATTCAAGGATCCAATTGTTTATGATTTCAGAGTGTGAAGAGAGAGTGTTTTGATTAGTAGTTGAAACAAGGGGTGGAAGAGTAGATGTGGTAGCGTGTTTGCTGATCGATAAAGTTTTATGATGTTCGGTAGTAATGGAGGGATTAGGTGGTGATATGGGAAGGTTTTGGGAGGGGGTTGTGAAGGCGAGTTTATTTTGGGAGGGATAATAAACTTTGGACTTAGGGTTGGCCTCTTGTCTTTTATAGGTTGCAAGAGGATTAGTGGAAGTTTTATTTGTGATGTGTTGAGATTTGACGATTTTGGGGAAATGAGTTTTGTTAAGGGTTGAGGTAAGATTATGGTTATAATTATGATTGTTTCTAGACGCCGCCTCCGCATAGGATCCTGGGGGAGCGCCGGGGAAGAATTCACCCAAGGTAGGAAGGGGAACTCCAAGAGGAGGGAGTGAATGAGGTAGAATATTACCCGGTTGTAAATGAGGGTTTGCATTTTTAAGAATTGAAATGGCTTCCAAATGAGAGATGTGGTAAGCCATGAGTTTTTTGATTTTTCTCTGCCTTTGGAAGACGGGACAGGAGTTGGAGGATGCCTCGTGTTCCGTAACAGAGTCCGGCAATTTTTGTCTTTGGCAATTAATGCAACAAGGCCTTTCAGCCGTGCAGGGTTCGTTATCGTTACTATTACAGCCATGAGAAGAGGTATTCTTACCACAACGCTGGCATATAGCATTCTTTTCCGGAATCCGGCAAATCTTTGCAACGTGGCCGATTCTCTGGCACCTTTGGCACCTTCTGACTTTTTCGATATATGGGACGAGATGAAGTCTTTTTCCTATGTATGTGACACTAGGGGGTACAGTTGTTGCCCTGAAACGGATATTATACGAATCAGAGTCGATGAATTTAGTAGTGTAGGTGTTGTCCTTATTTTGGGTTCGAAAAGGTTTTTTTAATCTGGAAGCCTCGAATGGAGGTTGCCACAAAATATCCCAATCCGGTGGAGGGCGGATGTTCTTTATTATGTCTTCAGAGGAATCGTCATCGTCGATACCCCTGACGATAAACTGTCTAACAACTCTGTAACTAGGTATGTAAGCTATCCATGTTTCCCTAGGGAAGATGATATTGGATTTTTTATTAAAAGTATCACAAAATTTATTAGCAGAATTGCCATCTGGGAATGTTACCGTAAATTTATTCCTACCTATAGTTTTTAGGTCGTAGGCTGAAGAAAAGTTATCAATGTATTTAAAGATACGCTTACCAAATGCAATAATGCCATATGAGCCAGTGGTAGATCTTTGATTCGGATTAGATAGGATAGAACTAGAGCTGCCAATACCTGTGTTGGCATTGTCGTTACTTTCTTTCTCAGAAACCCGTTCCTGGGCGACGGGAAAAGGTTTATAGATGATTTTCTCCGTATGTATAATGAATGGAGGTTTGGTGGAGAGGCCGTATTTGTTTAAGATTCGAGGATCTTGCGAATCAAATGGGTCCAGAATGGATCTTTTTGGTGGAAGAGGGCTTCTCAAAGAAGAAGCAGGATTCTTTTTACGATTTCGATAGATTATATTGCGCACATTTTCGGCTACATCATCGTTATTGTTCGTCTCAGTAAGAGGCGAAGACATTTTTTTTGTTGTGTTCTCATAGATCTTTTCAGGAGTGACCTCCATAATGATGATAAAATGACACGTGTAGTGTGTGTAAGGCGTATAATTTAATACGCAGTATATGTCCTTACGTGAAGGACAATATGGCCGTGTCCTAACTCACGTGCCAACGCAAGATTAGCGAAGGAGGCCAAAGATGATCTTGAAGAAAGCTATGCTATGCCCAAACCGGCAAGCAAGTCAAGTCACACAAGAGTATAATACTTGCAGGGACTAGGTTACCAGAGTCCACGAATCGATAAAATGATAAACACGCTAATTACAATCGGTAACGATGTTCACTCACCAAGAGAACAAACGGAAGTCTAAGAACTGACTATGAATACCGGCCTAGTATATCTAGACCTTAGGCCGATATTCATAGTCAGTTCTTATTTCAAGACCGTCTTAAGTAATATCTTAAGATGCTAATACGACTCTGTGATTGGTTTAGGACATCATGTGCTGCAACCTCGTGCAGCAAAGAAGTCCCGTGATCAGAATGGACGAATCAGCGGCCACACCGTCGTCACTTATTCGTCCATTTCGATCACGTGATCTCTCTGCTGCACGAGTTTGCAGCATATGAAATTGTACCTTTAAAGTCCGTAAAGCCTGTATCAGATTTCGTACTGAAGATTGAAATTTGATCAATCAGGATAAAAGGAATTAAAATTTCCTTGTCCCGATTGATCAAATTTCAATCTCAATGCATAGTCTGATACGGGCTTCTCAGACTACGCATTGAAGATTGAGGGCGTTTTCCAGCAAGGTACACAGACGACACAGTGTATTACACATTATCACATGATTGACTGTCAAATGAAGAAATTTAAAATATAGCTAATCGCGTGATAATGTGTAGTACACTGTGTCGTCTGTGTACCTTGCTGGAAAACGCCCTCCATACTGGTGATGAGTCAAGACTCATCGCTGAGCGGCTACGGGGGCCAATTTTCAATCGTTTAATATGATTGGACCGCTCTGGAGACGTGCTGGGGATGTCGTCTCTCCGTGGCAATCGGCACTGCATCCATTGAGCGAGATTCCAACATCGCTCTGGAGTCGTATGTACTGTGTTAGAGTGGCGTAAGGTGCGAGGTCTGAATAGCTCAGTGGTAAGAGCAGTTGCCCGGAAAGCGAAAGACTCGGGTTCGATTCCCGATTCAGCCACTCGTACCTCGCATATTTTTTCAGACCCGCAAATGTTGTTTTCTAACAATTATTTGTCGGGCTGAGGAAGTGTGTAAACGCCCTACACAGACACGACAGTGCCGCTGCCACGGAAGAGATGGATGTTTGGTTCGTGCCTCCTCCCGCCTTAAATCCCCCCTCGCTTCACATTTAAGGTAAAAAACTGCCTTTTTATTCTATTGCGCATATCTCAGCGAAAAATCATCGTATCGAGACGAGTAAAAAAGCATTTTGAAGGGGAGGCTCTGTACTATCGCATGCTTTTATCCCATTAAGTTGCGACACTTGCCTCTTGCCATGGGTCGTCGCAAACTCGGACGAAAATTTTTCAATTTTGCGTGCTCTCGCTTTGTCATCCGCCATTTTGAAAAAAATTATTTAGCAAAACTCTAATGAATTGATTCTTAAAGTAGAGATTTCAAGCTTCAATTTCTTTTTTTAAAGACCTTTCTATCATTATTACTCGCGTAGTTGTCGTCATTCGAAATTTAGCGATTTTTTGCCAAATTTTAGGTGTACCGCTTTTTTTTGGACTGAGTGTAGATATCCTGATCCATGATCGACAATAGAGATTCAATCGGGATTGGAAGAACGAATATCTCCCGTAACAGTGAGGAGACCAATGTCTTTCTACTAGTCTCGTACCTAGAGCACTGCCAAAAAACATGATTAATCGATACCGGTATTTTACACCAGTCGTAGTTAGGAGAGTCCACTATTTTGAATCTAAATAAACTTTCTTTAAGTGATGTGTGGTTACTACGCATTCTACGTATTGACACAATCTCCTTTCTACTGAGTTTTAATTTACTAAACCATGATCGACGAGATAAGATAGTTATTCATATAGAAGGTTCCTCTATCAACTCCAGAGCTTTTGCACCATTCCAAAAACTCATCATATAACATTTCCTTCCATTGTAACTTCAAATCCCCTAGGGAAATTTTAATTTGGGTGTCAATACCCAATCTAATAGCTTCTTTCGCCTTCATATCCGCCAGTTCATTACCTTTAATTCCCTTATGAGCGGGGATCAGATTAATTTGATATCATATCCCATAGATTCCAAGTGTTTTAATGAATCTTTAATGGCTATTATTAGGACAGAGCTTTTACCTAAAATACTCGGCATCATCAGGGATTCTAGTACTGCCTTTGAATCTGAAAAAATCGAAATTTGCTTTATTTCCTTCTCAGATACAAAACGTAAGGTCTCTAGTATTGCCAATGCCTCTACTGAAAAGATGGGTAAAAATTTAGCCGCTCTAAACTGTTTATAGGATAAATCATCCCTCGTTGTAAAAGCGAAACCTGTAAATTTAAATTCTGGGGATTTCGAACCATCCGTAAATATATAATATGTTTCCTTTAGTTCTTTCTCAAACCTATCCAAGAAACACGCGTTAGTTGAAGGAGGATCAGCAAGGTTTATCCCAGAGAGCGTACATACTTTCGGAATAAATAACAAGGAGTTAAAATGATACGAGTATCCTAAAACTGTGGAGTGTTAGGAAATGATATGCGAATAGTTTTGTACCTCTCTAAAATTATCAATGAGTGGAATATTCATAAATCTTCATAAAGGTTATCCCCCAATTCTATTATTTCCACAAGTTTGTGTATTAATGGATGATTTTCACTTGAAATAACTCTTGTAAGAAAGTTTCTGCATATATAATTTCTACGTAGATTAAGAGGTGGTTCTTTTGCTTCTGCCAAAATTACATTTGTAGGTGTTGAATTTCTAAATCCCAAGGCTAATCTAAGAGCTTTATACTGTAACCTCATTAATTTAAATGAAGAGCTTTTAGATATATTGTGAAAAAGAATCCTCCATATTCTATTCTTGATCTGATTAATGCAGTGTATAAATTGATCAGTACTCTGGGATCTGCACCCCACCAAGTATATTTTAGACATTTAATTATCTTTAACGGATTTTGACATATATTCCATATATTCTGAATATGTAAAGACCAATTTAATGTTGAGGTAAGTTTCATACCTAAAAACTTCATCGTTGATACATTAAGAATAAAAGAATCTTTGAACAATATTCCAATATTTTGAGTTTTTCTTAAACCGTAAGAAAATACACAAAGCTTTGTTTTGGACGGTGAAAGTTCCAGACCAATATAGATCAAGAAACGATTAATTTTCTCCAAGGCCAAATTGAGGTCTTCCAAACCTTTTTGAACTGAGTCAGATGATGAAAGAAGCAACATCATCCGCGTATTAAAGTATTTCACAGTTATTCATTTCTACATTTTCTAGATTTTTAACATATGTATATGGCGTACAATAATGGACTTAGTACACTTCCTTGAGGAAGTCCTTTAAAAGTCTAAAGGACTTCATCCACATCTCCATATCTACAAAAGAGTTGACGAGAAGCAATTATATGATAGATGAATTTTAGACATCTAGGGGGCATTCCGAGATTTATAAGGCTATTAATTAATATATCTGGAAGAACGTTATCGTATACTGCTTGAATATCTAAAAATATTGTCGACACTGGTTTTTGCAGCTTAAATGCCTTGATTATATTGGAATACAGGATAGCAATATTATATATACATGCTCTATTTGAAATGATCTTGTGGAATTCTATCCACCAATTAAGTCTGTTACATAAGAGTCTTTCTAAAATTTTACAGATGCAAGATGCCAAGGAAATTGGTCTCATTTTATCTGAATCATTTTTTGGAATGAAGCAAACTAAAAAACTTTTCCATTCTGTGGGGTATACAGGGTGGTCCTCGTAACGGTCGCCACGATTTTTAAGGCACTTACAATAATCTGACATAAAAAAGTCATAAACAGAAATTTATCAGTTTCTAACCGGCAACAAATTGCAATAATAAAAATTGACCAAACATTTTTTTTCATAAAAAAGCAAGGTCACCTTCAATTTTTTAAATGGAACTGCCTACTTTTTATTGCATATTCTATTTTATAGCTTATCTCGAGAGCTTTTCAAAACACTATAATAAAGTATTTTTTCATTAAGAACTTTTTGAGTTATTTTATATTTTAATCTGACATATTTTGATATAAAAATTAAAATATCTCGTAAAATATTTAGTTTTCGATAATCTTACCGTAACACTTTTATGTACAGAATAATGAGACAAATCAATTAGTTTAAAAAAAAAAAAACGAATAATTGTTAAAAAAAATACATTATAAATAACTACATACTTTTCCTTAAAAACAATTATTTTTTTTTACTCAACCTCTAACTTCCGCAATTTTTGAGATATCGGGTTAAATTTTTTTTACATGGATAGAGTATCATTCAAGGATAGTTGGTATTGAATTTGGTGAGAATCGATGAAAAGGTTCATTTTTTATAAAATTTTGAATTTTTTGAGAAATGTCTGTACACGCTGTAACTTTCGGAAAATTTGAGGTATCGGATTAAATTTTTTTAGATGGATAAAGTATCATTAAAGGATGGTTGCTACTGAATTTGGTGAGTATCGGTGAAAGGGTTCATTTTTTATAAAATTTTAAATTTTTTGAGAAATGTCTGTACACGCTGTAACTTTCGGAAAATTTGAGATATCGGATTAAATTTTTTTACATGAATAGAGTATTATTAAAGGATGGTTGGTACTGAATTTGGTGAGTATCGGTGAAAGGGTTCATTTTTTATAAAATTTTGGATTTTTTGAGAAATGTCTGTACACGCTGTAACTTTTAGAAAATTTGAGATATCTCACAAAGCTTCCTCTATGAGGAACCAAAAATTGAAAAATCCGCATGCTTAAAGCAGCTTAAGCTTTGTAAGATAAAATGATGAGGAAGAAATGTGCAAGTTTCTAATTTGCACAACTCTACTTGTTTTTTCTTTAATATTTTTTTTTTTAATGAAATCTCGGAATCTCTCTGTATGTTTTATATGTTTTATAATTGGAGGCCCACGAAATGGTTACAGGGAAATGATCACTACCCCATAAATCAGAACCAACTGACCATTCAAAGTCTAAACTACAAGCTGCATTCGCAAAAGTTAAATCAATGCAAGATTCTATATTAAAATTAATTGAGCTAACATATGTAAGACTTCCTGTATTAAGGACCAATTTCACCAAGTCCGGTTAGATGAACCGACGGTTAAAATTAGCAGGGTTGCCAACAGAAAATAGAGGTGAAGGAAAATCAAGCATTCATATCATTTCAGTTGGAACACTGCTAATTTTAAACGTCGGTTCATCTAACCGGACTTGGTGAAATTGGCCCTAAGACAGCAAAATTCAGAATCTACTAGGCCAGTTACTAAATCTAAGCCTGCTACGCAATTCCTGGAGTCTCCCCACAGGGGGTGGTGTGCATTAAAATCTCCACCAATGAGAGTCCTACCCATGAATTGAGAAAAAAAATTGCTCCAAGCTGTAGAGTCAATTTTTCGGCTATCTGGCGCCCTATACCACGAAACCAGCAATAACTCAGAATCAAACACTTTGACTGCGCATATTTCCAACTGACCATGACAGTCCATTTGGATAGTGGCTTCCGAATATCTGATATTCGAACGGATCAGGATAGCTACACCTCCGTTTGGTCGATCTTTACGATTTTTTCTTACGATGTCAAAATTATTCATTACAAAATTATCCTCTTGTGATAACCAGGTTTCTGAAAGAAGAACAATATCAAAATTAATTATATGTTTTTGAAGCTCTGTTCATTTTGCCTTTAAGCTTCTGCAGTTCCATTGAAGCACTTTCATATTTAGTAATCAGTTAATTAATTAATCCATCCTCTTCCTCTCGGATGAGAAAGAGGGCAAGGCAACAAATTTTGCTCTAAGCATTTTAAGGCATTCGTTCTTGCCAGAAAAATCCGGAAAGTCTTTTCCAGGTGAATCAAAAATCCAATTAACTAACTTAGATATATCATTAGAGTTTTTATATGTTATCACTTCGCGACATTGTGGTTGTAATTTCGGCTGTTGCGAAATAACCCTTGAGGAATAAGTATCACTATTCTTTTTATTGAAACCTTGAATATTATCTCTTGCCGGAAGAGGGGGATACTGTCTAGAATTCTTCATCACATATCGGGACTCTTCATTACCGTATGTTGGTTGATTATCCACCAGTCTTCTCGCCTCAGAAAAGGAGATATTGTCCACTGCTATCAATATTATAATTATCTACAATTAGAGAATTGTAGATAAATACGCGACAACGCGAAATTTTGTTTCTAATCTAATTTTACCTCAGGAGGATTTTAACTCACTCTCTTTTCTTAATTCCATGTTCTACAATTTTTACTTTATAATACTTTTTGATAAATCTAATAATTTTAGTGTTGTTTTAAGTTTTTTGGTAAAAATTATTTGTTTCATTTTTTGCGATTTTCTTCAAAACGAAGCAAAAACGAGCAAATCTCTAAAGGACTTTTTGTCTTAGTTTATCGGTCCCCTACACGCTCTTAAAGTTTTGACATTTAAATTGGGGACACCCTATATAAGGAAAACGTCAAAACAAGTTTCATGAAAAAATATAAATTTTTCGAAATGTAGGACGAAGACTACGAATTTCACTACATCTGTATCCAAGGGTCTGTTCCGAGTTACGCATGAAGCGCGTAGACTGCATAGAAAGTCGTTCCGATTTAACCCAATGAGTAAAGAATCACAGGAGAGAGCATATCGGTGGTGGGGGTAGATTTATCGCGAACGGTAGTCTTAGAACATATATAAATGGAAGGGAAATAGCAGGCTGAAAAGTGTCGAAGGAAGTGAGAAAGAAATCGTAGTTGCCTCTCTCTTGTGAGTAACTACACATACAAGCATCGTGTCTGTAGTATACATACTTTTGTGTACATACACATGGCCGCGCATGCGCACTTTTGAGCAAAGTAACTCACAAGAGAGAGGCAACTATGATTTTCTTTCTTACTTCCTTCCGACATGTTTTTCTATCGGGAAACAAAGGCATTCCCCTTCCATTTATATATGTTCTAAGACGGTAGTACGTCGCAGCCATCTTGAGCGTCCACTTTTTTCGACGTTTTTCAGGGCCGTGTACAGTCACTTGTTGCTTTACTTATTCCAGTCTGCACTTATTTTGCGCACGATCACCGATTCTAAATAAGTGAGAGGAAGAGCCGATACTAGGCTAAAAAAATATTATTAATAAGTTTTAATTGTAAGATCATTGCCAGGCTTTTGAGGTACTTCCAATATCTCTGTCATACTGCAATCGTCCTGAGGGTGCCATTACATGGAGCGCGGAAACGCGGATTAGCGTAACGCGGAATGAGAATGGAACCAATCGCAAGCATTCTGCAGTTTTCGTTACGCTCGCGATTGGTTCCCTTCTCGTTTCGCGTTACGCTAATCCGCGTTTCCGCGCTTCATGTAATGGCACCCTGAGCAGCCATCTTGAGCATCCACTTATATATAGTCACTTCCGTCCGCTTGCTAAGCACCAAATGCTCTCTCCTGTGATTCTTTATTCATTGATTTAACCAATGCGCGCATTGGAAGCGCTTTGGTAATGCTGAGAATTCCCTAGATTGTACTAGAATCCTATATAATCAGAGAGACGACAATGGCGTTCCGCTTGCACTGGGCTGCCATGTTGGTCCCGTAGTGAATAGTGAATCCCACGTGCAAACTAGAGTCCTAGATTATAGAGAGGCGCCAACTCTACCCCCACCATGCCCACCGCCGCCATCTTAAGACACAAACGTCAGTAGTGTTTATATATATATATATATATATATATATATATATATATATATATATATATAAGCACTACTGACGTTTGTGTCTTAAGATGGCGGCGGTGGGCATATATATATATATATATATATATATATATATATATATATACCATCTAGAGACACCTATTTAAAACATATACAGGGTGTCCTAGACCACCCGTACACCCCTTTTCTTTAAAAAACTAAGCATTTTAAAGAAAAACGTTTTGAACAAAAATTGTATGGTTTTGAGGGGAACATAAGATGGTGTCATTAGTTTGACCTTGGATGGCATCGTTAAGGTCAAGTCAAAGACACCTTTAATTTCTTAAATAGAATCCCCTATTTTTTATTGCATATTCTTATAGCTTATGTCGAGAGCTTTCCAAAACACTATAATAAAGTATTTTTTCATTAAGTACTTTTTGAGTTATTTTATATTTTAATCTGACATATTTTGATATAAAAAATAAAATATCTCGTAAAATATTTAGTTCTCGATAATCTTACCGTAATACTTTTATGTACAGAATAATGAGACAAATCAATTAGTTTAAAAAAAACGAATAGTTAAAAAAAATACATTATAAATAATTACATACTTTTTCTTAAAAACAATTATTTTTTTTTTACTAATTGATTTGTCTCATTATTCTGTACATAAAAGTATTACGGTAAGATTATCGAAAACTAAATATTTTACGAGATTTTTTATTTTTTATATCAAAATATGTCAGAATAAAATATAAAATAACTCAAAAAGTACATAATGAAAAAATACTTTATTATAGTGTTTTGAAAAGCTCTTGAGATAAGCTACAAGAATATGCAATAAAAAGTAGGCAGTTCCATTGAAAAAATTGAAGGTGACCTTGCTTTTTTATGGAAAAAAAAATGTTTGGTCAATTTTTATTATTGCAATTTGTTGCCGGTTAGAAACTGATAAATTTCTGTTTATGATTTTTTTATGTCAGATTATTGTAAGTGCCTTAAAAATCGTGGCGACCGTTACGAGGACCACCCTGTATATGTATATATATACAGGGTGAGTCATTTTAATCAACGCACGCAAATATCTCGTAAAGTAAGCAAGATGGAAAAAAATGTTTTATACAAAAGTTGTAGGGTTCAGAGGGGGACATATGATGAAAATATGGACTTGACCTTGAGTGACCTTTTCAAGGCCAAGTCAATGTGATCGATATTTTCTTAAATGGAACCCCCCATTTTTTATTGCATATTCTTATAGCTTATGTCGAGAGCTTTCCAAAACACTATAATAAAGTATTTTTTCATTAAGTACTTTTTGAGTTATTTTATATTTTAATCTGACATATTTCGATATAAAAATTAAAATATCTCGTAAAATATTTAGTTTTCGATAATCTTACCATAATACTTTTATGTTCAGAATAATGGGACAAATCAATTAGTATAAAAAAAATTGTTTTTAAGAAAAAGTAATTATTTACAATGTATTTTTTTAAACAATTATTTGTTTTTCTCTTTACACTAATTGATTTGTCCCATTATTCTGAACATAAAAGTATTACGGTAAGATTATCGAAAACTAAATATTTTACGAGATATTTTAATTTTTATATAAAAATATGTCAGATTAAAATATAAAATAACTCAAAAAGTACTTAATGAAAAAATACTTTATTATAGTGTTTTGAAAAGCTTTCGAGATAAGCTACAAGAATATGCAATAAAAAATGGGGGGTTCCATTTAAGAAAATATCGATCACATTGACTTGGCCTTGAAAAGGTCACTCAAGGTCAAGTCCATATTTTCATCATGTGTCCCCCTCTGAACCCTACAACTTTTGTATAAAACATTTTTTTCCATCTTGCTTACTTTACGAGATATTTGCGTGCGTTGATTAAAATGACTCACCCTGTATATATATATATATATATATATATAAATATATATACATATATACATATATATGTTTTAAATATATGCAGCTTAATTTCTTCATATATAACATATATAAGACATTTCTACTTACCGTGGTAACAAGGAATTATAATATGCATTTATTTAAACTTTTAATATTAACACAACCACATTTGATTGACAGCTGTCAAGCTGTACGTGTGACGTTTGTATTCTAACATGGCGGCTATTTTGATCGACCAATCAGAAAGTGGAACAAGTTAGTGCTTCTCTGATAATCTAGGATTCTAGTGCAAACTAACCGCAACCGGCGTACCGTAAGTGAGAAAAAAGTATATTTGTAATGTTATTTTCTAAAAAAAGACATTTTAAATATCTCTGAGACATTTTTAAGACATTTTAGATTTACAAATGGACAGCTGCGGGCCCAACATAGCGATCATGGAGAGCATGGAGGGGGTAACGATGTTGCCTCTCTGATTATATAGGACTCTAGATTGTACTAAACGTAATGAATTTTTAATATCACACACAAATTGGCATAGCTGCATATGCATAGCATAAGACCGTCTGGACCAATGAGCATCGAAATAAAATCGCCATATTGATTTACATAGCAAGCTCATTGGTCCAGACGGTCTTATGCTATGCATATGCAGCTACGCCAATTTGTGTGTGAGGGCCTTTAGGGTGCGAACCCATGCAGCGAAATAGCGTAACGCGGAACGAGAACGAAACCAATCGTGAACGTAACAAAAACTGCGGA
Organism: Formica selysi; assembly: GCA_009859135.1. Taxonomy (NCBI): domain Eukaryota; kingdom Metazoa; phylum Arthropoda; class Insecta; order Hymenoptera; family Formicidae; genus Formica; species Formica selysi. Next base: position 9,136,632 of record CM020813.1, read on the forward strand.
ACGTTCGCGATTGGTTCTCTTCTTGTTCCGCGTTACGCTAATCCGCTGCATGGGTTTGCACCCTTAAGGTACAATTTCACATGCCGCTAAAACGAGCTATTGAAGCGACAAATTTGTCGCCCAGCGGCTACGATTTTGTAGTTTGAACATGTTCAACTACAAAGCATTACCGCTCAAATGCTGTGTAAAACGCTGATGCTGCTATGCTGATCGTGTATACCGAAAACACATAACCTTGCAGAATAAGGTCCTGCGCATAATAGAGAAAATATTCGGAATAGGAATAAATATTAAATATAGGAAGAGCAATTTGGAATTATTTTCAAACAAGGGAACGGAATGGATTAACGCATAATGAATTCAAAATTAGAAATAATTAATCCATTCCGTTTCCTTCCCAGACAGCACAAGGATGTCCTTAGGACGTCCAAAGGGCATCCAGGACATACATGTAGGATATCCTGAGGATATCCCATTTTAATCCTCGGATCTCCTCTGGATGTCCTAAGAAGAGTAAATGATAGCCGAATACTAGCCTCTGGAGAATCCAGGAAGATCCTGTGGAACATCCTAAGGATTTCTATGGGATATATTAGGGATATTTTTCGTACGTTTCAAGGAGCAAATTCTGAAAATTGCGTCCTGTTATTTATTGCCAATACTAAAAATAGTTCACATCCTTTGATATTTGAAACTTTCGTTGTCTACATGAATATTAGGTTTGGCTTTCGGGTTTGAGCCGTGTAATATTTTCTAAACAATCCAATATCTGAATTCCCTATGTTGAGATTGCATCAGAAATTGAATTGAAAGAAGATAATTACATTTTTAATTTCCTGCCAGTTGCTCTTTGCAAGCTTTATATAATTCTCATGACCAAATCTCAAATACGAGATCGCGCGTCGCATAACATTAAACAAACGAACTAGCGAATGAATACTATTTTTTGTAACGTTTTTGAAATGTTGCGCACGGTAGCATTTCTCATGAAATATTAAATAAATAACAATTTTGGATATATGAAAATGTGCGCATCAAATTCAATTATTAATATTAAACGAAATTAATGTTAACAATTAATTGCACATGTATATGTCCTCTGGAAATCCAAAGGACATCCAATATAATAGACAGGGCAGATATCCTATGGACATTTATAGGACATTAATACTTATTATAATACTTAAGATTTCTAAATTATATTAAATAGTCTACATAACTGAAAGTAATCATGTATGCATATTAAATTTTCATAAAATATATTTATAATAATATCTTAAAACATCCTACAAATGTCCTGAACCATCCTGGACATATTCAGGATGATTCTGAGGATGTTTTGTGCTGCCTGGGTTGTTTGAAATAAAATAATTCCAATTTGCTTTTTCTGATGTTTAATATTTTATTCTTATTCCTAATATTTTTTTTATTCTGCCTAGTGCCTAACTGAAGAGCATTAAAGATGAATCATAAAAAATAAAAATAAAAATAACAATAAATAATTTTAAATAATTATAAATAATTCATGCATCTTGCACTTTCTAACTTTACATATTGTAAAATAGCTTTATAGAATCTATTCTCATTACGATTTTGAAACAGTGCATGGTGTGACCCAAAATTTTTTTTTAGAATAACGTTGTTTTTTGTTTGACATGTCAAAACAGTAATACAATAACAACAAAAATGATATCATTTTAAAATTTGATATTTATGTTCTCGAATCATTCGATTATAATTTAATATCCAATTATAATATTTATTTTTTCTGGAAGTTATACCACAACTGTTTATAACACTGTTAATATTAAAAATGCTAATAAAACATAAAAAACGCGAATCTCCCAGATAGCACGAATGTCAAAAAGACTTCAATTAAAAATCTTTTTCAAGATTACTTTTCGAGCTCTCAATAAGATCTCTAATAGACGTCAATTTTAAGAAGTCTATTATAACATTTCTTCAAGATATCTTGTTTTAAGAAATTAATTTTACGAGATCTGTAAGAAATCTTTTTCAGCTAGTCAAATGGATTTTTTAATCGAGACAAATAAAACGTTATCTTGTTCATGATGCATTTCAGATTTGTTCAATGCGCTTGCGCATTATATTAAAATCGTATCATATAGCTCTCTATGTTTGAACTTTACAACATATAGAACGCATCGTGTTGTCAATTTTATACTGATTTATGATTTAGACAAGTTTATAATATAAATATTAATTAAGCAATTAATGCTACAAAAAATAAATACAAAAATAGAAGATGTAATATATTAAACTAATGAATAAAAAACTGATTTGCTTATATTTAATATAAAACCAAGTCCAAAAATAACAATCGAAAATGTTTAACACAATCAAAGTTAGAATCTTAAATATTTATTATAATGATTATATTTATAGTATCGACAAATAAATTTAAATGAGAAAATTATTTTTAATACCATATTAATGTTTATATACAGTGTGTATAAGGCATAGAGCCTTACTTCCCGCCACTATATGCATTACTCGCGCTGCGTGCGCATTGACTACAGACTACATTAACGCATCCTTTACGTCATGATGACGTGCTAGCCCGGATTGGCTGGCCGGAGTCGTGTTGCCTGCAGCATGCTCGAGCCACGAATTTACTTTGTGCGGCCCTGCTTTGCCGCGCGATCCGTTCGAGCGGACCGTATATCGAAGTACGGAGCCCTTTTCGATCCAGATTTCTGTGGATTGTGTGAGTGGTCGTCGTACTGTGAGTGAGGTAGTACCACATTCTTGGCACAGTTTGCTGTTATTTTGGACGGCGATGGATATCTGCGGTCTTGCGGATGCGGGTACTTTCCGCAACATGAGGACCTCTCGGGCGTTGGACCCCGCTCGACTTCCCTTGGGCCCTAGTCTTAATCGTCAGGATCGGTTCGAGCGGATGGTGGAATTCGCCGGTGGTCGTCCTTCTGGAGGTCGAGGTCGGACGAGCTTGGCGACCCTTCGTCGTGCTCTCGATCGTATGCGTTATCCTGGTCGTTCCCGCAACGAGTAGGGTAAGTGTGCCTATTAATTTTCAATAAACTGCTTCAGCTTATTTGTGTGCATGCGGATTGCTTTTCTCCCCTTTTTTATCGTGTAATTTACATCTGAATTCTTTTCAATTATCGTATACGGTCCGATCCATAAAGATTCGAGTTTTTTAGATCGTCCGCGTCGGAGTGTCTCGTCGTACACTAATACTTTGTCACCGACTTTAAATTTTATTTCTCTAGTATTTTTATCGTACTGTTGTTTAGCTTTAATTTTTTCTTCTTTAACATGCTCTTTTGCGAGCTGATTTGTAGTCTTTCTTTTAATTCTTGCGCGTAATCGTCGTAATTATATGTCGGCTTAGGCGGTCTCGTCAGTGCCGTAGGTAGATCGGCTTGGTGTCCGTAGACTAGTTCAAAGGGTGTATATCCCGTAGCTGTGTGTGGCGAGTGAAGCGAGGGGGGGATTTATGGCGGGAGGAGGCACGAACCAAGCATCCATCTCTTCCGTGGCAGCGGCACTGTCGTGTCTGTGTAGGGCGTTTTACACACTTCCTTAGCCCGACAAATAATTGTTAGAAAACAACATTTGCGGGTCTGAAAAAATATGCGAGGTACAAGTGGCTGAATCGGGAATCGAACCCGAGTCTTTCGCTTTCCGGGCAACTGCTCTTACCACTGAGCTATTCAGACCTCACACCTTTACGTCACTCTAACACAGTACATACGACTCCAGAGCGATGTTGGAATGTCGCTCAATGGATGCAGTGCCGATTGCCACGGAGAGACGACATCCCTAGCACGTCTCCAGAGCGGTCCAATCATATCAAACGATTGAAAATTGGCACCCGTAGCCGCTCAGCGATGAGTCTTGACTCGTCACCAGTATGAATGGAAGCCTCCTCGAGTAGTCCATCCTAAACCACTACGCCTAAGCAGCCCCCTCTTCTGCTCCCAATTAATAATACGATCTTCCACCGTCACCACATGGTGGATCTAGTGGACAGATTACCAGCCCTTACACTGGCACAGATGTACACCGCGGAGTGAAGCGAGGGGGGGATTATTATACACAGTGTGTGATTCGTATTATACGTGAACATTGCGAAGGGTATCCATTCGTCCCAGTCTGTCTGGTCGTCATTTATATAATGTCTTAAATATTCGGCTAATGTTCGATGCGATCGTTCTAACGCGCCATTACTTTCCGGATGATAGGCAGTTGTTTGTATTTTATTTATTTTTAATAATTTGCATGTATTTTTAAATATTTCACTTAAGAAATTTGTGCCTTGATCCGTTAAAATTTTTTCCGGAATTCCATGTTCGAGAGCAATTTTTGTAACGAATTCTTTACTGACCGTATTCGCTTCTTGATTTCGAATCGGTATCGCTTTACTGAATTTCGTTAAATTGTCTTGAAATGTTAATAGATATTGATTTCCGTTGGTCGTTATAGTTAACGGTCCTACGATATCTAACGCGCATTTTTCGAAAGGTTTTGTCGGTGTATCCATGATTATTAACGGTACTTTATTTTTTCGCGATAATTTATTTTTTTGGCAAAATTCGCATTTTGATATGTATTTTTCGACGTCTTTTGTTAATCCGTGCCAATTATGATTTAGGCGGATTCTTTTTATTGTTCGCTCGATTCCTTGATGTCCTCCTGTGGATGCATCGTGATATTCGTATAATATCTGTTTCTTCTCTTCCTCCGTATATTTTTTCTCTTCGTCGGAGTTCGTTTCTTCTTCTATTGCGAGGACTTCTCGCTCCTCTTCTGTTTCATGGGTGTCTCTTTTTACATTGCGGCTCAGTGCATCGGCATTCGCATTCGCTCGTCCGGCTTTATGGATGATTTCATAATCATACTCTTCGAGCTTTAATCTCTATCGGATCAATCTTGATCCGGGATCGTTTACATTAAATAACCAGATTAATGGTTTATGATCGGTTACGATTTTGAATTGCGTACCGTATACGTATGGCCTAAAATGTTTTACAGCCCATACAATTGCTAATAATTCTTTCTCTGTTGTATTATAATTCTGCTCCGCCCGCGATAAAACTCTGCTGGCGTAAGCAATTGGCCGGTCATTGCCTACTTTTCCTTGTGACAATACTGCTCCGATTGCATAGTCGGAGGCATCGGTGGTCACTATAAATTCTTGAGTAAAGTCTGAATATTTTAGCACTGGCGTCGTCATTAATTTTTCTTTTAATATTTCAAAAGCATTTTGCTGTTCCATTGTCCACTCGAATTTTTCTGTTTTCTTCGTTAATTTAGTCAGTGGCTTGGCTATTCTTGAGAAGTCTTCTATGAATTTTCTGTAATATCCGGTTAGTCCTATGAAAGATTGTATATCCTTCACTTTCTTTGGCGTCGGAAATTCTTTTATTGCTGTTAATTTTGACGGATCCGGAGATATCCCATCTTCCGAAATAATGTGACCTAGATAAATCACTTCCTTGCGTAAAAATTCGCATTTATCCGGCTGCAATTTTAAATTATTTTCTCGAAGTCTCTGTAGTACTTCCTTGAGTCGTTTGTTGTGGTCTTCTAGGCTTGATCCATATATAACGATGTCATCCAGATAAACTAAACATTTTAGTCCTTGCATTCCTGTCAGAACTGAATTCATCAGTCGCTGGAATGTTGCTGGCGCATTCTTTAGTCCAAACGGCATTCTATTAAACCCGTAGTGTCCGTAGGACGTTGAAAATGCTGTTTTATTTTTATCTCGTTCGGTCATCGGTATCTGGTGATATCCTGATGCCAAATCTAAGGTAGTAAAATATTTGGCGTTTCCTAACTGGTCCAACATATCGGTGATGTTGGGCAGTGGAAATGAGTCGCCTATCGTCAGATCATTTAGCTTCCGAAAATCGACTACTATTCGGAGCTTTGGTTTTCCAGATGCATCGGCTTTTTTCGGTACCACTAATAGGGGTGCGTTCCATTGACTCGCGCTTGTTCGGATTATGCCGTTTTTTTTAACATTTCTTGCACTTGTTTATTTACTTCCGTTTTATGCCTTTCCGGAAGGCGTTACGGTCTCGTGTTTACCGGTGAGGTATCGGCGCGCGTGTTTATCTCGTGCTCTACCGTCGCGGTGCACGTCAGTGGTTCTCCGTCCAACTGAAATGTATCGTAATATTCTTCGAATATCCGTAAGAGTGCCTGTTTTTCTTCTGAATTTAGATGCTGTGTTCGTAGTAGTTGTCAAATTTGCGAGTATCGTGAGGAAGTAGGTGTAGAATTTTTTCTCGATTGTATAGTGTGTATTTCGGATTCTCGGTCGTATTCTACATCTTCGAGAACAACATGCGGCGTCTGTATTTCGACTTCTGTATCGGTCGTATTCATTACACTAACGGGGCATGCGTGATCTTTTGATTCTACTAAAAGCAATTATCGATATAGATTCCTGGAGCTGTTTCTTCTGCTCGTACTATTCCTATCCGGTTTTGATTGGCTGCTTTTACAATGGTTTCACTGCGCGGTTTTAGAATTATTTTATTAAATGAATGGAATTTGAGCACGGCGTCTCCTATTTTTAGTTGATTTTGTTTGTAGTCGCAGGATACTGAGTGTTGTCGGAGGAAAACAATCCCTAGAATCCCTTCGTATTCGATCGGAATGACATCTTTTACTACGTAAAATGCATGTACTATTTTATGTCCATCTACTTTAATTGTAGTGTACATTTTTCCTATTGTATGTACTTTATGTCCGGTTATGCCGGTGAGCGCGATCTTATCCTCGTATATGAGGGTGTCGTCTTTTAATTGTTTTAATTTTATTAACGAGATGGTCGATCCTGAATCGTATAACATCCGTATTTTTTCATCCTTTGCTTGTCGCATGGGTAGTGTTACTAACAATAAATCTGTTTTCTTCTGTGTGCGCGGCATATCTTTAATATGCGTAACGCGATATTCGGACGCAGGTAGCGGTTGTTTCCTTTTAGATTCGCTTTTATCGTCTTCGCTGTTGTTACCGTCGGACTCGGAATCTCGCGTTTGTTGTCGCAGATTCTTTCGGTCGCGTGTATTTTCTTCGCGTTTTTTCTGGTTACCATCTTTTATTTTATTTGTATCAGGTTTACCGTTCAAACTCCAGCATTCGTCGCGAATGTGTCCGGTTTTTTGACAATGTTTGCAGTATTTATTTATTGCATTTATCCGCGTGGATTTTTCCGGTTTAGGAAGCGCGTATCGACTACTTCGACAATCGCGTCCGTAATGTCCGTTTTTCCCACATTTAAAGCATTGCGGAGTCGAATTTCGAATCTGTCGCGAATTGCTCGATTCGTATTTATTTTTATTCGGGAAGTTGCTTATTCTTGCTGTTGGTCCAATAAGTTTTTCTTCAGCGTTCGCGCCCGTTATCGCTTCTTGGAGCGTCGTATATCGTTGCGCGCGTACGAGTACCTTTAATTCGTCGCGTAATCCGATTTGAAAATTGATTAACGCCTGCTTTTTAATTGTGTGTTGGATCGTGCGTTTTGATAGTGAGAAGTCCTCTTCTCCTTCAACCACAGCATCGTACAATTTCATTGCTAGTAACTCAACACGTTGTCCAAAAGCGTACGCGATTTCATTTGATTTTTGTCTTAATGAATTGAACTCGATTTGTAAGTGCCTAGTACTTTGTTTAGACTGGCAACAAGTTTCAAGTTGCTGCTTTAATTCGTCGAACGTTTGTATATCTCGCGTCTCAAAATCCTGCATCGCTTTCCCTTTTAATTTTGTAAATAAGATTGCTTGAATTAACGATTCTTCGTCCGCGGGATTTATGTTCTGAACAGCGTATTTACACGCGTTTAAAAATTCTTGCAGTTTATGTCGCGAGGTTCCGTCGAACTCGGGGATCATTATTCTTGCTTCTTTTAACGGCAGATAATTCGGGGCGACGCTTCGTCGATTTCTGATATCGCGTCTCGTTCGCCCGTATGTTGTTTCAAACGCATCGTTATCGTTTTCCCTGCGAGTATCAGTGACTACGTTTACACGTCACCCCTAATCGGGTTTAATAACATCCGTAGTTCTAAGGCTGGCCAATCACAGTCATTCCATTCTTCAGAGGAATAGCTGTGACTGGCCAGTTTTACAACTACGGATGTTATTAAACCCGATTAAGGGTGCCGTGTAACAGAGCTCAGTATGACGGGGTAATTGTGCGTCCGCGCTTTCTTGTCGCGTCACTCGTATGTTTAACGAATTAATTTCCGCGCGTATTTCATTTAAAATGTGGCTGATCTGTGTATAATCTCCTCTTTCTTCGCGGTTTCTCTCGGGGGGCGGCGTACGGTCGGCCTCCGCTATATTTCGGTCCATCTGGCGGATGGAATGTCGCATGTTTTCTATTTCTTCGTCTACCGCGCCTCCCGGCAGATTTGCCGGAGTACCTTCGAGCGGATTTCGCGATTCGGCCATATTATTTCCTTGTTGGCGATAAATTTCTTCCGGGTCGAACAGATCGCTCTCGTAGGAGGTTAGTGAAAATTCGCGTCGTAAAGATACTCTACTTGGAGTTCTGCTAATATATGGTCGCGTACGTCTAGTCTCGCGTTGAATGTGGTCAGTGAGGTCAGTATCACACGGAAATAGGCTTTCGTCAAAACTATTGAACAGAAATTCGCGTTTGTTGATGACGTTCTCCGGTAACTCGGGCTCGCTTTCGCTCGAGTATTGAGTTTCTAAATTTCTTCGCGCGTTATTAAAATTTTTTCGCGGTGTTAGACTTAAGCTAGTCGCTCGTCGCGCTGATTCGCTTAATAATCACGATCGGTTCGCTATCGGTTTCGGTACGTTAGAACTTTCCGACATTCACGCAATTACAAATATATTACGGACTTACATTAATAAGACGGCTCGCATGTTCGCTCACTGGGTCAGTAGGTTGCTGCAATCTCTCGCTCGGTGGCTGATAAGGCTGGCGGCCTGATGCTCGTCGTACGGCGGTCATTGCCCGGCGGCGATGCGTCGTCCTTAGAGATGTCGTAGGTCGGCTAGTTTGGTCCTTGGACGTTGGCATTCCTATTCGAGTTTCAGCTGCTTGGACGTGATTCTCGTACTGTTTATGTCGTCCGTATATGTTGATTCTGCTTGTGTCCGTCGGCTTTACTTGTTTGCTGACGTGCCTGATATTCACTCAATTGGTTTTTTACAAGTCTTTATTCGGCGAGTTGGCTGGCGATCCTTTGGCAAATCCCACCGCTGCCACCAATTTTGTTGTGCCTCCGTGGAAACACAGGGAATTTTTGGGGATCGTTGGCCAAATTAGAACTAAGGAGTTCGGGATCGTGCAGGGTCGTTCCGCCATTGTATTAAATATGTAGTTTGAGTAGAATAAAAACCATTTATTCAGTTACATCGACTTTAACTCTTCTTGTCCTTTGCGCACTTCAACTCGGCTTATCGCGGTATAGAGTTGCTTCGTGTGCCTGATATCGCGGCTGCCGTCGCGAGATCAGTTGGGACGCTCTTTTTTATTAAAATGATTTCAATTGTCCGTCTCGCGGTTGCTCTTTATTAAATTTGACTGTGCTGTATAATTGTATGATTATAACTGTTTCGGGTGATTTTGTGATTAGGACTGCCTGGCGCTCGTTCGAGGTGGGTAGTTTTATCACCTCCTGTTCGATTAGTTTTCGGAGGGGATAGCTTAGCGACAGGACCATAAGTAGTCGTGTCGCTCGATTTCGGGTGGAAAAAACCCGGATGCAAGCTACGTATATTCTTTGCTTGCATTTCCGGCGCGTCGTTCTTCAAGTCTCGCGATCGCGTGGCTCGCTTTGTCAGCGATTGCGCTCGTAACTTTATATGTCTTCCTCGACTTCGAGTTATAGTCGGAAGACGTTAAATAATATTTAATAATTAATAATTATACTAATTTGGTTATAGCCGTTTTGGGCTATAACACGTGCTTACTTTTGATTCTTCGTGCGTGTATATACGTTCAAGTAGTTCTGTCCTAGCGAAGTCCCATTGCGTTCTAATGTATACGTGCTGATATTATCTATCGGCATATTCTAACCCGCTCAATACTCTCGACTATCCTTATAATAGGACTTGTAAGAAAATAGTTAAAAAAAGACTATTCTCAACTGTACGTGGGAATATATAATACATATACAGGTGAGAATTTAATAATTATATTTATTTTGTCTATAGATTAACATATTTATCACTTCGTAGTAAATTTTTTAAGTGAATTACTGAAATGCATAGGCAAATCATCCTCTTAGTTGTAAAGAAAAAACGAAGAAAAGATGTTCAACAATGTCTGATAGATTATATTTTACATATTATTACCTTTTTTATTGAACATATTGAGAAATAAAAAATGATTATAACAAGTAGAAATGGCCAAACAAATGAATAGGTTATGTAAATTATATTTTTTACGATCGTTCCATTATAATCTTTTATTAAGAGTACAAGGTAATAGCAATAATTAAAGAATATCTTTACATATATGAAAAGAGTGAGTCTCGATTGCGCACATTACCGATCGGACACGACAATATTTCCAATCGGACACAGACCCAATCGGACACAGGCTCGATCGGACACAGTCCCGATCGGACACAGGCTCGATCGGACACAGACCCAATCGGACACAATTCCGATCGGACACATATGGTTGCAATCGGACACAGGCCCGATCGGACACAGGGCCGATCGGACACAGGCCCGATCGGACACAGGCCCGATCGGACAAAGACCCGATCGAACACAGTTCCGATTGGACACAGTCCCCATCGCGAAGCTAGGTCCACCCTACAATTGTTGTGTGGATGGGAAAATATAAGCGTGGACACAGTGGGTTCCGCCCCCCCCCCCCTACGGGAGAGCTCCACTATCAAAAAACTAGACACATAGGTTTGCGTTGAACCTCGCTTCGCGTGGAAAGTTGTAAACCTATGTGGAACCTTACTACGCATTAAAAAGTATATGCGTGGAGGCAGTATGTTCCGCCCCCCCCCTACGGCGGGGGGCTCCACTTCCGGAAGATATAATCTAACCCAAATCTATATATTTCTGATATACTGTGTCCGATCGGGGCTGTGTCCGATCGGGATGGTATCCGATTGCAACCATATGCGTCCGATCGGGCCTGTGTCCGATCGGGATGGTGTCCGATTGCAACCATATGTGTCCGATCGGAACTGTGTCCGATTGGGTCTGTGTCCGATCGAGCCTGTGTCCGATTGGGACTGTGTCCGATTGCAACAGTATGTGTCCGATCGGAACTGTGTCCAATTGGGTCTGTGTCCGATCGAGCCTGTGTCCGATCGGGTCTGTGTCTGATCGGGAAATATTGTCGTGTCCGATCGGTAATGTGCGCAATCAGGACAATCCCTATAAAAAAGTTGAATATTCTTATTGGGACTTATTTGTAGTTTGTGAGTAATAAATTCCAACTAAAAACCCGTTCATCTTTGTAAAATTAAAGAGAAAAAGCTTTATTTAACATTATGTAATAAGAAATCAAAAAGTATATTCGCGATTCTGAAAATTTTTTAGCAGAAATTAAATATAAAAGTATAGCAATTGCTTTTATAGTTTCCAAAAAAATATATCTATTCGTTAAAAACTTAATTTACTTTAAAAATTTGCAAACAAAAATATAAACAATAACAAAATAACTTCATTGAATAATTTTTTTTTACCTTTTCTCAAAAATATCAATTATTGTTTTCAGAATTGTTTTAAGAAAATTAGAAATTGATTCTAACTTCAATTAATAGGACTTTTTATTTCATCTAATTAAAACAAGAGAGATTTTAAACGTAAAAGTGCCGAAATTTAAAAAATTTCGAGACCTTTCACGAAGTCAACAAAATCGTCGTCTAAAGAATTTTTTAAATTTGAATAAAGACTGTAGAGATCCAAAAATATCAACTCTGTTAAAAAATAATATAAATTTATCTACGACTATAAATAATAATCGGGAAGAATATCAACCTGTAGATGTAAGTGAAGATTATGAGGAAATTTCATATAACGATAAGGAATCTACAATAAAAAGTGAATCATTACAAAATAATTTAGAACATAATAATTCAAATAATTGTAGACAATTTATCAATAATAATGTTTGTGATGATTATGAAAAATGTAACAAAATGTCACATGCAATGAATATTTTACGTGAAAAAATCTCTATATGGTCAGTCATATATAATTTGCCACAAAATTCAATCAGCGCTCTATTACATTTATTCAGACAAGCAGGTATGGATGGATTTCCATTAGATGCACGTACATTTCTTGGTACGCCAAGAATAACTAAATTGTCAAAAACTTATTCAGGAGAATATTTTTACTATGGTCTTGAGCGTGCATTAAAACAACAGCTTCAACTTGTGTCTAATAGTAATATTGAACAAAATTTACAATTAAATCTTCATGTAGATGGTCTACCAATATCAAAAAATTTTCAAAGCGTATTATGACCGCTTTTAGGACAGATCGCTCACTCAAGTTGTCTACGACCATTTGTGATTGGAATATTTCATGGTTACTGTAAACCTTCACAACCTGAAGAGATATTTAATGAATTTTGTGCTGAATATTTACATCTAAAACAGGATGGTTTTATGTATCAACAAAGAAAATACACGGTGACCATTAGAGCTGTATTATGTGATGCACCTGCCAGAGCTTTTGTTACTTGCACTATTGGGCATAATGGGTTTTTTGCATGTACCAAGTGCGAAGTAGAAGGTGATTATGATAATAATAGAATGGCTTTTCTGAAAGAAGATACACAGTTAAGAACAGATGAAAGCTTTAAATATCGAACCAATCCTGAACATCATAAACGTCAAGACAAAACAACTTTTGAAGTTATATCTTTATCAATGGTGTCTCAATTTCCATTGGATTACATGCAGCTCATATGTCTAGGAATCGCTAAAAAAATATTAACACTAAGCATTGATAGCTGTAAGACTGTAAAATTTTCTACTGCAGTTAAAAATAACCTATCAGAAGATTTGATATCTGTAGCAGAATGGATTCCATTAGAATTCGCAAGAAGAGTGAGAGGTTTGGATGAATTTTGCAGGTAGAAAGCTACTGAACATCGTACGTTTTTATTATATATAGGTCCAATTGTTTTACAACGATATTTACCGGAAGCAAATATGAAACATAATTCTTTGCATTCTGCAATACGTATCTTATGCGATCCAATTGATTATAAATATAACAATGTATATGCGTATGACTTACTGCTACATTTTGTTCAAGTTTTTAAAGTACTTTATGGACCGTATAATGTATCCTATAATATTCATAATGCGATTCATCTTACGAATGATGCAATGAAGTTTGGACCATTAGATACATTCAGTTGTTTCCCTTTTGAAAATTATTTAAAAGATATTAAACACTTATTGCGAAAAGGTGATAAACCATTATCACAATTTTGGGTAGACGATTAGATGAAATGGCAAATTTAAATGTCACAAAAGTAGAAATTAATTCAAATGATTTATTTCCGTTACTATTGGGTCCAAATAAAGAACAGCTACCTATGGATGTTTCTGCATCCCATGATGGAATAAAATTTAAAGATTTTACATTATCGTGCAAACGAAAATCACCCAGCAAACACAAAGTAACAGTAACATAACATTAATGTTATAATCTCCCACTCAACAATGTAACTGTTGCGTACAAGGCATGTTATATTGCAGTTACATTGTTGAGTGGGAAATTATAACATTGATGTTATATTACTGTTACTTTGTGTTTACTGGGCAGATTTTTGTTGTTAGGATGTATCTATTTGTAGTATTTCTTATGTTGGTAAAAAAAATAATCACCCTGTACTCTTAGGGATTATTTTGGAAGATCCACAGCTTTTACTTAATTATCCCTGTAATTCATTAAACATGAAAATATGTTGTGGTAATAAATGGTCAAAATTAAAAGAATTGAAAGCCATTGAAATTACCAACAAAGCTGTTAGATTATTTTTCAGAAGTACTAACTATTTTTTCCCTATGCTTCACCTAAGTAAATGACGTCAATTTGTAGGTGTGCACTTTTTTTCATATTAAGAATTGTAATAAAAGTGATGCTTGTATATGACATCATATAATCTGACTAAATTACTTGGTTCGTGCCTCCTGCCGCCTTAAATCCCCCCCTCGCTTCACTCTGCGGTGTACATCTGTGCCAGCGTAAGTGCTGGTAATCTGTCCACTAGATCCACTACGTGGTGACGGTGGAAGATCGTATTATTAATTGGGAGCAGAAGAGGGGGCTGCTTAGGCGTAGTGGTTTAGGATGGACTACTCGAAGAGGCTTCCATTCATACTGGTGACGAGTCAAGACTCATCGCTGTGCGGCTACGGGCGCCAATTTTCAATCGTTTAATATGATTGGACCGCTCTGGAGACGTGCTAGGGATGTCGTCTCTCCGTGGCAATCGGCACTGCATCCATGGAGCGAGATTCCAACATCGCTCTGGAGTCGTATGTACTGTGTTAAAGTGGCGTAAGGTGTGAGGTCTGAATAGCTCAGTGGTAAGAGCAGTTGCCCGGAAAGCGAAAGACTCGGGTTCGATTCCCGATTCAGCCACTCGTACCTCGCATATTTTTTCAGACCCGCAAATGTTGTTTTCTAACAATTATTGGTCGGGCTGAGGAAGTGTGTAACGCCCTACACAGACACGACAGTGCCGCTGCCACGGAAGAGATGGATGCTTGGTTCGTGCCTCCTGCCGCCTTAAATCCCCCCCTCGCTTCACTAACTGATTATTATTTTACATTCAGATATGTATTTCGTTGCTTTTTCAAATGACTGGTGTGCTACTGTACCAGTGTGTTGGTTAAATATGAAGACCAAAAGCTTAAAATGGCCACCAAAAAATAATAATGCCACCATCGAATGTAAAAAAGCATCACAACCGAAAGAAAATTGGAACATAATAAAATACAGTAGACCTCCAAACTACCGGATCCTCCAAAAAGTTATAAACCGCATATTATTAATGACAGAAAAATAGAAGCTTCAACAGGAGCAGAAAAAAGAGGTAAAAAATAATTCTTTCTACTTAAAAAGTCATATAAAAAGATAATTCTCATTATTTATAAAAAAAGAAAAGTATTCATATAAAGTTAAGTTTTTAAGACAATGGTTTCGTTTTTATTTAGTTTCTTTTAAAATATTTTTGATTGAGACGCTAGATCGATTATTAATATTATACGAGAAATACAAAAGGATTACCTTGTTTGGGTATTAATTTTTTATATCGAAATTGATTATTTCTTGTGTATCTGATATTCTCTAAAATGTGAAGCTTTTATTGACGTATCTTATGACATTTTAGTTTTATTTTTGTTGTAATTATTTAGATTTAACAAAATCTTCTGACCATAAAAAATTGGAAATGCTTAGAAAGACAATATGAAGCAAAATAATGATAATAACAATGATTTTTGTAATGAACCTTTTGTGTACGATGATCAGCCCTTGGATTGTGGAGATTATTTGTCAGATTATTCTTTATAACCGATAGAAGAAATTTCAGAAATAGAAACAATTGTGAAACCTGTTCATGAACATACTGACAAAAATTTAAAACCGTAAGAACATGTAAACATGAAAAAAATATTACATTGCAACTAAAGAACACTGGTAAGTTTCGAACAAAAAATATTGCTCTATTTTATATTATATAACATTTGTTCAGATTATTCTATTTCTTCTTTAGATACACATAATCAACAATATAATCAAAATACAATATAATCAAAATCTATCAATTTTACCTGATAAACCAAAAATTCGCAGTGTAGTTAATACAAGTAAGTTTTGTTGTGCATCAACAGCAGGTACTGCATAAGATAGTTTTAGTTACAAATATTATTAACTTTCAATTTGTTTTTTAAGTATGTTTTATAAAAGAATGACTGTTTTTCAATACCATTTTAAAAATGTTGATTAAAAAATCTAATCAAAAAATTGTAAAAATAGACGAGTACATAAATTTTTAATTTACTATGCTATTATTTTAAGCTGATTTGATAAAAAATTCAAACATTATTTCTTCTTATTTATATAAACTTAATTTTTATTTTATTCGACAATAAATTGAACTTCTCATTAAACCATTATTTTATAAAAGAATTTATCGAATTTTAAACTTGATATTATTATATATAAGCGGAATTATTATTCATCTTAAATTAATGAATCTTATTGTTTTTTTAAAATAGATATACCAATACGAATTGCAACATGTACTGCAAAAAAAAAACAGAAAGAAACTCTTCAGTTTCAAAACGATTCTGATTCCTCTAAGCAAATACCTACTACTGATGATAACGAGAATGATTCTTCTACGTATCAACATCATACATTCTGTTGTAGTAAGTACGAGCAGATGAGATTGCTATATTAATTAAATACATTTTTTATTCAATTTTTTGTTAACTTCTTGAAGAGAAGGGAAAATTATTCTATTTGATTGAAAAATCAAGATTAAACTTTTGAGTAAATTTTAACATTTTATATAAGACTTTTACAGTTAATTAAATTTTTATTATGAAATTGTAATGATCTTTTACTCATCTAAGCGAGAAGTTTTAGAGATTTAGAGATAATTTACACAAGTCAACTGACTAACGCTATGTTTCTATTTGCAGAAGCATGTCGTCATAATATGCAAGTTATTTTGCATATGATAAACGCAATTGATATGCATTTTGTAGATTTAAATGATAACGACCCTCAGCGAAATGATGGAAATACACTACCACAATTTCTGATTGTAACAGTTCAAGAATTAGAAAATCTTAATAAATTATTAAAGGAAGATGCAACAGCTCGTGCACAATATGTACATATTTTATGTATTCCACTTTCTAAATTTTTAAAAAGATTGATTTTAATTTTACAATGTAGTAACAATGCTCATAATTACGCATAATTTTTGGTTGATTATCTATCTAACTATCTACTTATCTATCTATTATCTGTATAATACACACAATTGCTATTTTTTATTTTAATCTTATAAATATAGAATAGAAACTTTTTTTATTACAATTTAACTAACGATTTTGATTTAAGGTCTGTAATCTTAACTGTTTTCAACTGTCGTAATAATACATATTATATTATTTTTCAGAAAAAAATGATTTAAAATATTGGCGGTAAAGATGTCAAAAAACATGTTCGACAAGCTTTGACATTAATATTAAACGATGAATTTTCATGCAAACTATCATGGACAGGACAGAAAAAAACTATCAAAGTAAAAGATATGAAGTTTGTGGACATAATGATAGGTACATGATTTTTGTCTTCATAGTAGTATATGCACTTTTTTATATAACTTCGAATTACTATTATTATTATTATTCTTATTATTATTATTTTAGTAATAAAAGTAATAATAACAGTAAGAGCGATAGCATAGTAACTTATGTTGTAAAATAATAGCCGCAGTTGTCATACTAGTGTGGAAATAGTAACAGTACTATTATTTTTAAACGTTATCGTTAAAGTTTTACTTTGAAAAACTTATTTTTTAATTTTATATTTTTATAACCTTTTTCATTTTTATAAATTTTGCCACTTGTTCAAAAGTCTTTATGTAGTTCATTTTTTAACTAAAAGGTATTGCACAAGCTTATAAATATTAAACAATTTTAATATTCTTATAATATTCTAATATTCTTCATGTATGAGTTATAACAAATTCCTTGATGGTTCCCACAAAAATTGCCAATCATCAGTAGTATATATATTTTTATTGCAGTATACTTATTTTCTAACTATATAACTTTTGATTTCAGAATCTATGATCAATTCCGGGCGTAATTGTACAATCTTTGACGTACAAGATGCAACATGCAAGTGATCGAATTCGTTATACAGAAAAAAACACGCTCAAACATAATTTTAAAATTTTCATATAAAAATTTATATGTATTGTTTGTTTTATTTTATAATATATATTATATTCGCGACTTTTTTTATCCTATATGTTATCTATAAATATATTAAATGTTAAATATATTAAATGTTAAGTTCCAATTGATAATTCTAAATATAGTCAAATCGTTCAAAGTTCAATAAATTTATTATTTGTTAAAAGTCATCAAAACTATTTTATATTAGAAATATAATGTTTAGGAATATAATTTCGAAAGAAGGTTCATGTACTTGTTATTTTATTATTCAATAATAAAATAATGACACCTGAATAAGTATATATCATATTTGTTTGTGAAGATTTCTTACACTATACAATTTTTTTAGGCTCAGTAAAAATATAAATATAAATTAAATATGCGTGTTTATTTGAATTGTTTTTTATGTTTAAATTGTTTTTTCAGTTACTTATTAAATTGTATGTTGTAAACTGGAGTAAATCGAAGCTTATTAAAGGATGAATAAGAATAGGACAATATTTTTGACAACTTTTGCTTGATATTATAAATTCGTTTTTTATTATTACTCCCGACTGCTGCCAACCGCAGGTTGGCAAAAAACGGAGGGAGTATTTTGTCATATTAATAATCGAATCAGACGAATAAAGACATCGAATTTGAATTTTAAGATAAAGTTATCAAAAATGCTATTCTTATTTATCCTTCAAGCTTCGATTTATTCCAGTTTACTTCATTCGATTCTTAATATAAAAAATTTACAAACTGACATCCGCCAGAAATCTTAGATAATTGTACAACAGATGTCTTCAAGACATCATATGTGTGAATTCGTAAAATAGATATCTTTTAGATATCTCATTAAGAAGTCTAAGAAAAGTTTTCTTTTTGATGTCTTTTCGAAGAAGTCTTATTTTTTTCTGAAAGCGACGCATAAGAATAATTTCTGGAGGTCTGGAGCACTTATGATATATTTAAGAAGATATAATAGAATGTCTAAATCTTACGTAGGAGTTCTTTAAGGGTCATTTTAGACATCATAGTGCTATTTGAAATGTCTCTCAACTTTTAATTTTGTCGCTTCTATCCTTTTTCATGTACAGTTTATACTCATATTCACACCCTTTTAGGTAATTCGAGTGTGCTCCCCCTCCCCTAATTTCCCCACCACGAGTTTAGTAGGAGAGTCTTCTACTAAAAAAAGTGGGGGAAAAGTGTT
The DNA here is from genome assembly GCA_009859135.1 of Formica selysi. Classification (NCBI taxonomy): domain Eukaryota; kingdom Metazoa; phylum Arthropoda; class Insecta; order Hymenoptera; family Formicidae; genus Formica; species Formica selysi. Next base: position 9,155,789 of record CM020813.1, read on the forward strand.
CTTTTTCCTTTTTTTCTTTTTTCTTTTTAAATTATTACGAACGCACATAACCTAACTTAATCTAACCTAATATTCAGTCATGATCTTGACAACATATGTCGAGGTCAATGTCATCCGTGAGATTGTCCACTTAATGCATATTTACCCTGAAAGCTCCTGTCGATATGGGTAGACCTCGCTTCGCGCGGAAAATTACAAATCCATATAAAACCTCGCTTCGCGTGGAAAGTTGTAAACCCATGTGGAACCTCACTTCGCATTAAAAAGTGTATGCGTGGATGCAGTGAGTTCCGCCCCCCTTTCACTACCAAAAAACTAGACACATAGAGTGAAATGAGAAACATTGAGTTAAACCTCGCTTTGCGCGGAAAGTCGCAAACTTATGTGTCTAATTTTTTGGTAGTGAAGCCAATAATAAATTTAAAAAAAAAACCACTTTCCCCCACTTTTTTTAGTAGGAGACTGTTTGAGATTGAGCGCCTCCAAAGGGGGCACTCGAAAATTGGCGCGTTAGCGGCCATTTCGCGCGGCGCACGGCTCGCCGCAAATCAAATCACGCGCGAACAGCGGCGCTACACGAATCACGCCAGGCCCGCGGCATCGCTCGTGCCGTCGAAGCGGGCCACACAGCGGTCACCCGAGAGAGCTAGAATTAATAACAAATGCGAATAACAATGTTCCAATTTTGCCAATCACCGCAAACAACAGTCGGCGCGATCTTTTGAGACAAACACGTCGAACATTCGAGAAGAAGCAAAAGAACGATTGTATAAAAGCTCTCTCGGGGAACCGCCGGGCGCACTCGATCGTGAATTACATCCGTGACAGTGTGTTATTATATCGTCTAAACTCTCGTGATAGAAAAGTCGCTCGCTTTTCCAGTTCGTACTCTCGCTTACGAAACGCGAAGTTTTCGATAGTAATAAAAGAGATTTCCGTCGCTCGCGATTAATCTCTCGCAAGTAAAACGCGCCGTTTATTCCGTCGCTCGCGGATTCGCGCCGTTTACACCGTCGCTTGCGGTGTTCAAATCCTCGCAGGGCTTCGCTCGCCCACGTCCACTTTTCTCTCGCACATTTGCTGGTCCTTCGAGCCGGATCTTGCTATCCGGTGCCTGTGCGTGGAGTGAGTGCAGCGACTGCAGTGAATCCGTCTGTGCTCTTCCGGACGTCACTCATCTGAAAAGACAAGATGAATAAGGACAAAGAACCAACGGTCCGTTCGCAGTCGGACCTGTACGGGCGCATTTCCCGCGCATATGAGAACTTGCGGAAGTCGGGAACCGCCAACATAACGATCGGGCTGGCGGAAGCGCGACTTCAAGCCCTCGAGGCCAATTGGGCGAAGTTCGAGTTCCAGCACGACAAGCTGCTCGAACACTGGGAAGCCCTGTCGGAAAGCACATACGTGAAAACAGACATGCCAACGCTAGCTGAGGAGGCATACCTGACGCAGAAGGGCATGTTCCTGGACACGCTTCGACGCCTCAGAGCCGCGGAGATGACCGAGACCACAGCCTTCGGATCGGCGCCGTCGCATCCGGCGCGAACCACGCTGCCGAGGATTCAACTCCCGCAGTTCTCCGGACTCTACGAGGATTGGCCCTCGTTCCGGGACCTCTTTCACTCGCTCATCGGAAAGGACACCTCCGCTGCCCCGGTAGAGAAGCTGCACTACCTCAAGGCGTGCCTAAAAGGAGAGGCAGAGCTGTTAATCCGCAGCCTTCCGACGACCGACGAGAACTTTGAGCGCGCATGGAAATCGTTAACGGTCTATTACGAGAACAAGCGCCTGCTCGTGCGGTCCTACTTGGCGAGATTCACGGCAATCCAGCGGCTGAGGGGTGAGTCAAGTGCGGACCTACGAAAGCTCTACCACGGAGTGCTCAGTACCGTTGGCTCACTCGAAAGCATCGGACGACCGATCACGCGCGGGGAAGATTTGTTCGTGCACCTCGTCGTAGATCTCTTAGACTCCCGGTCGCGCCGCGAATGGGAGACCACGATCAGCGACACGACGGAACCGCCGTCGTACGCGGAGCTGATCCAATTCCTCGACCGACGGCTACACACGCTCGAGTCACTGCCGCTCAGCAGAACGGAATCGGGCTACGCGAAACCGGAGACCAGTTCCGGGCGCCCGACGCGCGTGCTTCACCCCCGGAGTCCGGACGGCCAGGGCGGGCGGTGTACGATGTGCAACCAGGAGCACCACATCATGCACTGCGACGCGTTTAAGTCGAAGACGGCGTCGGAAAGAAGGAAGCACATCGGAGTGAACCAGCTGTGCTTCAACTGCCTCAGAAGACACTGGGTGAGCGATTGCCCGTCGGAGAAGACGTGCTCGTCGTGCGGCGAACGCCATCACACGCTGCTCCACGACGCGGGCGACACCCACGAGGTCGCCAGGGCCTCGCTCTCCGCAGCTCGAAGCGCGAAAGCCGCACCGGAAGTGCTTCTCGCGACCGCGCGCGTTCGCGTGGCCGATAAGTCCGGAGTCCAGCACACCGTGCGTGCCCTAGTCGACCAGGGCTCCGAAGTCTCACTCGTGGCTGAGTCGCTAGCGCAGCGCCTGGAGCTGGCCCGGGCACCCACCTCGACCTCCATAGTCGGCGTTGGCGGGCGGTCCACCGCTCCTAGGGGCCAGGTCGAGCTCGCGCTCACGCCGCTGCGAGACGGTCCGCCTCTGAGGGCATCGGCGTTCGTCCTGGACAGGCTGACGCCCCACAACGGCGGCCTCCGAGCGGATCGGCACTCATGGCGCCACGTCGACAATTTGGAGCTCGCCGACCCGGACTTCTTCGCGGCCGATCCAGTGGAGCTTCTTCTCGGTGCCGATGTCTGCGCGGGCATCCTCCAGCCGGGTTTGCGCCGCGGAGGACCCCAGCAACCCGTGGCTCAGAGGATAACGCTGGGTTGGATCCTCTCGGGCACCGTCGGCGTCAAGGTCGCCGCGCGGTCCGCCCGCAAGCACCACGGGCTTGCGACGAGAGACATCCGTGGGTCCAGCGACGTTCATCCCCCCTCAAGCGGTTCATCGTCGAAGCTCGTCACCGGCGAACCTTGCACGGAGGCGTGCAACTCACCCTCGGGTCCATCAGGCCACGGGATTGAATTCCCCGAGGATGGCAATTGGACAAGGCCGCGATCCAGCGTCGCGTCACCTGCGCGCGATGGCGGGCGGCCACGCAGCAGCAGATCATGGGGGACCTACCACGTCGTCGCGTCCCCCCAGCAAGGCCTTCGCTGCCTACCGGCGTGGACTACGCCAACCCCATCCAGCTACACACAACGACCAGGCGAGGACACCGCTCATACGAAGCCTTCATCGCGGTCTTCTGGTATCTCAGCACTCAGCGGCCACCAACGAGGAGGTGCGCGTCGGGCGACCCTGTTTCATCCGGAGCGACAACACGCCGCCAACACGATGGCCTCTCGCCCGGATCCCGTGCGTGCACCCGCCAGCCAACGGGCGGACCGCGTGGTCACCCTCCGCGCCGCGCCAGAGCTGACGCGCCCGATCGCTCAAATCGTCCTCCCGCCGGAAAACCGTTCCGACGGACAAGAAAACAAGCCCGCGCGCCGCGGGTGCCGAGTCACCCGTCGGGCTATCAAAAGAAAGAAAAGAAACAATTCTAAAACGGCTGTCGTTTCCGGTTCCGGGTCATCTCGCGGACTTTGCTTCATAGCACGAATCAAATCTTAAAATTACCTGGCATTCTTTGGAGCCTCTCGCAGCGTCGATCAGCTGACATTCCAGCTCGCGCTCCCGCGCCTCGCTCCCCGCGTCCACGAGCCAGGAGTGGAATTCGGCGCCACGCGTCTCAGGTGAGGCTAGGTGAGCCTCGCGCTGTATCCTCTGCGCTGGGAAACACAATTAGAGCTACCTATGCTAATAACATCACTCATACTCACCGATCACGGTCTCACGCCACGACATCTCCGCCTCGTTCCCGTCTCGTCTCGGCGGACACTCCGATGCACCGTAGCACTCCGACACGCACTGCACAGTTCTCGCGTATCGACCACACGTGTCACCGATCGACCACGTGCCGTGGATCATACGCGAGCATCGTGCGTAACTCGCGACGCCGGTCATTCACGGCCAGACGCAGGGCCGCGCCATGCGGGGGCCCACGGGGCGCTAACCAGCGGCGTGCTATGTCGCCGGAGTTTTGGCGAGGCGGGCGGGATGTTTGAGATTGAGCGCCTCCAAAGGGGGCACTCGAAAATTGGCGCGTTAGCGGCCATTTCGCGCGGCGCACGGCTCGCCGCAAATCAAATCACGCGCGAACAGCGGCGCTACACGAATCACGCTAGGCCCGCGGCATCGCTCGTGCCGTCGAAGCGGGCCACACAGCGGTCACCCGAGAGAGCTAGAATTAATAACAAATGCGAATAACAATGTTCCAATTTTGCCAATCACCGCAAACAACAGTCGGCGCGATCTTTTGAGACAAACACGTCGAACATTCGAGAAGAAGCAAAAGAACGATTGTATAAAAGCTCTCTCGGGGAACCGCCGGGCGCACTCGATCGTGAATTACATTCGTGACAGTGTGTTATTATATCGTCTAAACTCTCGTGATAGAAAAGTCGCTCGCTTTTCCAGTTCGTACTCTCGCTTACGAAACGCGAAGTTTTCGATAGTAATAAAAGAGATTTCCGTCGCTCGCGATTAATCTCTCGCAAGTAAAACGCGCCATTTATTCCGTCGCTCGCGGATTCGCGCCGTTTACACCGTCGCTTGCGGTGTTCAAATTCTCGCAGGGCTTCGCTCGCCCACGTCCATTTTTCTCTCGCACAGAGACCCTCCCACTAAACTCGTGGTGGGGGAATTAGGGGAGGGGGAGCACTAACTCGAATTACCTAAAAGGGTTAACTCTTACCCAAAAGTTACCGCTGTAAAATTCAGCAACAAAAGTCATCACGTGATCCTTTTTGTCGCTCAGATGATCGGTTTCAGCCACAGACTTCTATATATTACTAGACCGTTAACTCCCTTATATACTGTATATGTCTGTACCAAAATATTGACCCCAAAAAGTATGTATTACGTATGAGAAGTAAACATCTGCGCATGCGTGACTTAAATAGGAATCAGTAAGAAAGAAGAGAATGGGAGCTGGATATGTAATATGGCCGATGTGTACAGACGAAAAGTGTTTTTGTGTGTGTGTGTGCTGTGTACGCATGTGTTGTGTACATACTTTTCGGGGCCATATATTTCGTAGGAGTTAGCGGTCTAGTAATATATAGAAGTTTGTGGTTTCAGCGGCTCGTGAAAATGCTTTAAGGTGTGAACTGTCGTAACTCGAAATCGAATAACGTAATTACGACCTATAAAAGTAAAAAAGGAACACAGCGCAAATTCAGCACTTCGTAAGCCTTTGCGCGCGCTCCCAAAACCGCGATTAATAGCAGAAATGCAATTCGTTGCAATATGCAATTAAAACATCGCGACCTAGTACCGAAAAATCACCTACTTTCGGACCATAAAAAGAGAGATAACGAGTATCTCGGAGCCGTATTCCGAAACTAAGTGGTGACGCGTATACTTGAAGAAACTGGGAGATTCTGCAAGCGCCGAGTCGAACTTTACGATACGTAAGCTGTACAAATAAATCATTATTGCACAGAATCTCTGTCTCGTGTTTCTCGACACTCGAAGTCCCAACTCCTAAGACGAGCCGAACCCTTGGACCATCCCCAAATTCCCGTTGTACCCGGAGAGGCACAACAAAATTGGTGGCAGCGGTGGGATTGGTCCAGCTAAAGGAATAAATAAAAATATAGTGGGATACGCTCAACTATTTCGAGACACAATTGGTAACAAAAATCGATTGACAAATTGAGCAAATCAGCACCAAGTGCGAGCCAAAAAATCGTCAGTGCCTGAAAGACCCGGAAGAAGAACCGTGACAAGAAGTTGACGTGTGAAGGAAGAAGCAATCCAACGCAACGCCCAGCAACTAGCCGATTGTAGCAAACCGAGGAAGCCGCCCGTGCTACGAGAAACTCACCGACGCTGACCTACAGCAACATGCACCGCCGAACGATCCAACCACAGCTGACAGTGCAGAAGCAACGAGTAAGCGAAAGAAAAATGCGTATCATCGTAATACTGTAAGTCAAAAAAATTGTACAATAAAATAGCGTGAATATCGGCACAACCGAAAAGAGTTACGTTCCACCGACCGCGATTTTTAAGCGTTCCAGCGCGACTAGCAAATAGATTCGGCTTTGTAACCCCCGTACAAGTAATCGAAGGAGCGGCCCGCGACATTCGCGATAACGTACGGAGAAATTTAGATAACCATTATTCAGGCGAGATTTCACCCGAATTAGGATCTCGCGTGCCAGAAATAAATCAAATAGCTGAAAACACACTCCCTCCTAATAATAATAATAACATAGTAAAAGTAGACGGACCTGATGTAAATCGTACATCCGTCGAACGAGTTACCGTTAGGAGAAATTACTCTCCCGTATCATACGATAGTAGCATCTTCGAAGCAAATAACGAAGAAAATATGCAACGTACTTCGTTACCGTCAACTGTCCCCCCCGAAGACGTTGATAGGGAAATTGAACACTTGCGAGCACAGACTAGACATAACGACGCCGCGGACTATGAAGACGCCGGACGTCCACTCGAAGATCCGAGCAATGCACTGATAATCGAAATCATGCAAACCATTCAAGAAATGCGAGAAGAAATAAGAGAATTACACGAGCAAATGCACGATCTACGCGCAAATCGGGAAGATTTAAATAGAATACGAATGACACTAATCTTGATGTCACATACGGACGAACACTTAACGATGTTCGAAATCAATCGGCACCTTTAAACGGTCATTTACGATTAAAAGAAGCAAGAGATATGATTCCGGAATTCGACGGAAATTCACAAGCTAAACTTAAAGAATTTTTAAGCGCATGTTCATACGCGATAAAAAATATTAACCCCGCAGATGAAAGAACATTGTTAGAAGCAATACTTTGCACGAAGCTAAAGGGAAAAGCTATGGTAGATTTTGAAACTCGAAATATAAACAATTTCGGACAGTTTAAAAGAGAACTCGAAATCTGCTATTTAAGTAAGAAGAGCATTACTCACTTGCAAATTGAGTTTAACTCCTTAAAACAAAAAGCCGGCGAGAGTGCCAGAGCATACGGGCTTCGCGCCGATAACCTGGCCATGGAATTATATGAATCCATGATCGAAGGTCAAGATTACTTCAGCGAACGAAAACGCATTATACTTGACACTATACAACAGCAAGCTCTGCAAAATTTTCCAATAGGTCTCCACAATGATATCAAATTGGTGGTGCAAGCACAACATTACTCAACGCTTCAAGAAGCAATCGCAGGAACCAATGCGGAAGAGAAGGTCAAGGATCCATTAGAACATGCGTCGCGACATAAGCCCGATCATACAATTTCTCAAGCAGCGCGAAATAAAGTATTACAATGCAATAAATGCGGGAAACTAGGGCATCACGGACAAGAATACCGAACAAGCAGATATTCAAACCGATTCTCCTTACCGAAGCCACAGGGACAATCAAGAATAAATACACTCGAAAAACATTGCACCTACTGCAAAAAATCAGGTCATGGTCGATATGAATGCTGGAGTCTACACGGACGCCCTGGGATAGCACAATCTAATCGGACGACATCAAGCAAAGATAAAAAACCACAAATTCGTAATAAAACGAATGGGTAACGAAGAAAAAAGACAACGCAAAACGAGGATGAAGAAGAAGACGAAGAGAATACAAGATAGCCGAGACGAGTCCTCGAGTACCAAATATCGCAAGTAACAGGAAAACCGCAAACAAAAACTGGATTAGATCTAGTAATTCTTTCCATCCAGGAAGTTAAAAAAGGGAAATTAAACCTACTGTTTGACACAGGAGCAAAGGTTACATTAATAAAGTTAAGAAATCTAAAAGGAGAAACCACGATCTACGAGGAGCAAATGGCACTCACTGGCGTTACAGGACACAAAATGAATACAATAGGAAAAATCAAGGCAACGATAATCCTGAAAAACTGAAGAATACGGCACTCAATTTATATCGTAAAGGACGACTTCCCAATTGATTATGAAGGAATCCTAGGAGTAGACTTTCTACAAAAACACATAGTAACGTGCGACTATAATAAGAAGCAGATACAGCTATCAGATACGATATTAAAATTATATCCGTACCGAGCATTAATCTTAAAACCGCGCAGCGAGACAATTATTCAAGCTACTACCGACTCAAATAAAGTAGGTATAATCCCAAGCAGAACAGAAAATCACAATAATATCAAAATGATATCATACTGACTATCAAAAGTCATTATGATGTCATTTCGATGTCATTTTGATGTCATTTTGATGTCATCTTGATCTCATTTGATATTATTGTGATTTTCTGTTCTGCTTGGGATACGTGCTGAGGAAACACAGCCTGGAGTTTTTATCGGCTATTGCTTAGTAAAGCCAGAAGAATTTTCCTGCCCAACTAGTGTTATAAACACTACCGAAGAATATATTAAACTACCAATTCCATGTGTAACAGTCGAAGAAATAAAAAAATACAGCGACTCAAATATGCATTACTCAAGCACAATAGGAGGCTACAACGCTTTCCCGTCGCGAACAAATAAAAAATTTACTGCGTGTACAACACTTAAATCAAGAAGAGGTAAAATCACTGCTAGAAATTTGTGAAGATTTTAGCGACATATTTTATATCGAAGAAGATGCACTCACTTATACTCCTACCATCACACATAAAATTACGGTTCAAACCAACAGTGCATCCGTAAATATACGCCCGTATCGCTTACCAGAAAAACATAAACAAGAAGTAAACCAGCAAGTAAAAGGCATGTTGAGAGACAAAATTATTAGACCAAGTACCAGCTAATGAAACGCTCCATTGCTAGTGGTCCCTGAAAAGACCGATGCGTCAGATAAACAAAAATTACGAACAGTCGTAGATTTTCGAAAGTCAAACGATTTAACTATAGGCAATTCCTTCCCATTACCTAATATAACGGACATACTAGACCAACTGGGAAACGCAAAATACTTTACCACCTTGGATCTAGCGTCAGGTTATGGGAGAGGCTCACTTGCGCACAGTACAATTGGACACGTTGCAATTGCACACTGTGATATTAGACACATAAAGTTGCGCACCGTTCGATTGGACACATTTCACTTGCGCACAGTTCGTTTGGACACATTTCATTTGCGCACCGTTTAATTGGACACGTTGTTTTTGGACACAACACATGTTTTTGTATAATTTGGAATACATACACACGCATGTATAATTTTGAAATTTTTGGACATTTATTATTAACTTTATTTGGTAAATAAACGTTTGTTACAGTTCGTTTACACACATTTCGTTTGCACACAGTTCTTTTGCGCACAGTTCTTTTGCGCACATTTCTTTTGCGCACATTTCTTTTGCGCACATTTCTTTTGCGCACATTTCTTTTGCGCACATTTCTTTTGCGCACATTTCTTTTGCGCACATTTCTTTTGCGCACACTTCTTTTGCGCACACTTCTTTTGCGCACACTTCTTTCGCGCACAGTTCATTTGCGCACATAAATTTTAGTTTTAAATCAGAAATAGGTTTGGGTTAGGTTAGGTTTGGGTTAGGTTAGGTTTGGGTTAGGTTAGGTTTGGGTTAGGTTAGGTTAGGTTAGGTTAGGTTAGGTTAGGTTATATCTTCCGGAAGTGGAGCCCCCCCGTAGGGGGGGCGGAACCCACTGTGTCCACGCATATACTTTACAACGCGAAACGAGATCCCTATAATTGTTGTGTGGATGGGAAAGTGTGCAAACGAACTGTGCGCAAAAGAAATGTGCGCAAAAGAAATGTGCGCAAAAGAAATGTGCGCAAAAAAACTGTGCGCAAAAGAACTGTGTGCAAACGAACTGTGTGTAAACGAAGTGTAACAAACGTTTATTTACCAAATAAAGTTAATAATAAATGTCCAAAAATTTCAAAATTATACATGCATACATGCGTGTGTATGTATTCTAAATTATACAAAAATATGTGTTGTGTCCAAAAACAACGTGTCCCATTGAACGGTGCGCAAATGAAATGTGTCCAAACGAATTGTGCGCAATTGAAATGTGTCCAATCGAACGGTGCACAACTTTATGTGTCTAATATCACAGTGTGCAATTGCAACGTGTCCAATTGTACTGTGCGCAAGTGAAGGCTTCTCTCAGGTTATCACCAGATACCCGTGGCCGAGAACGATAAATGCAAGACAGCGTTTTCTATACCGTACGGACATTACAAATTCAATAAAATGCCGTTCGGATTAAAGAACGCGTCAGCCACATTCCAGCGGTTAATGAACTCTGTGCTGACTGGACTACAAGGAATCAAATGTCTAGTATATTTGGACGACATAGACATATACGAAACAAGTTTAAAGGAACATAATACACGGCTTATCGAAGTATTAAACAGATTATGAAAACATAATTTAATGCTTCAACCTGATAAGTGTGAGTTCCTCAGGAAGGAAGTAATATATTTAGGGCACATAGTAACCGAAAACGGAATCATGCCTGATCCTTCCAAACTAAAGCAGTACGAGAATTCCCAACACCGACCAAGGTAAAAGAAATACAATTTTTTATAGGTTTAGCGGGATATTATCGAAAATTTATAGAAAATTTCTCTAAAATTGCCAAACCTCTTACGAAATTAACGAAAAAAGGAGAAAAATTCGAATGGACTGGATAATAACAAAATGCATTTGAGACTTTAAAAAATAAATCAATTACCGCCCCGGTGCTAAAATATCCTGATTTCAATCAAGAATTTCTTTTAACGACTGACGCATCAGATTACGCCATCGGAGCTATATTGTCTCAAGGAAAAGTAGGCCAAGACCGGCCGATTGCTTACGCCAACAGAATATTATTGCGAGCAGAACATAATTATAATACTACCGAAAAGGAGTTATTAGCCATAGTATGGGCAGTAAAATATTATAGACCTTATTTATACGGTACTAAATTTAAAATAATAACGGATCATAAGCCATTGGTATGGTTATTCAATGTAGCCGATCCAGGATCATGTCTAATAAGATAGAGATTAAAACTGGAAGTATATGATTACGAAATCGTATACCGATCCGGAAAAACAAATACCCATGTCGACGCGTTAAGCCGCAACGTAGTTCTCAACCTAAAAAGAGAAAAGGAAGAAAATCATAACGAAAAGAGAGACTATAGCGAAGAAGATAAAGCGCCAATATTGTACGAATATCACGATGCACCCTTAAGCGGACACCGGGGAATTGAACGAACAATTAATAGGATTAGAATGAAACACAACTGGTCCGGATTAACTAAATATGTTGAAAATTATATCGCTAAACGCGAATTTTGTCAAAAAAATAAATTAAAGCGAAAATCTAAAGCACCCTTAGTAGTAACTGACACAGCTAGCCGACCTTTCGAAAAATGTGCGCTAGATATTGTAGGACCACTAACCGTAACAAGCAACGGAAACAAATATGTTCTAACCTTCCAAGATAATCTTACGAAATTCAGGCAGTTCCTTTACCTAATCAAGAAGCCGCCGACGTAGCAAAAGAATTCGTAATTAAAATAATATTTGAACACGGAATCCCTGACAAAGTGTTAACGGATCAAGGCACGAACTTTTTAAGCGATATGTTCAAAAACATGTGCAAACTATTAAAAATAGAAAAAATACAGACAACCGCATACCATCCAGAAAGTAATAGTGCGCTAGAACGCTCACATCGTACACTAGCTGAGTACTTACGACATTATATAAATGCCGACCAGACAGACTGGGACGAGTGGATACCCTATGCCATGTTCACGTACAACACTACTCCCATACGGCAACAGGATTCACCCCTTTCGAACTAGTATACGGACACCAAGCAATGTTACCAACAGCGCTAACAACGCCACCGAAACCTATCTATACTTACAATAACTACGCCCAGGAATTAAAGGAAAGAATACGAGCGACAAATCAAATTGCTAAAGAGCACATAAAAGAGGAAAAAATTAAAATAAAAGAGCAATACGACAAAAGGGCAAAACAAACCACCTTCAAGGTAGGAGTCAAAGTATTGCTACATCATGAAACAGTTCGGAAAGGACGTTCAAAGAAACTCGACTCTCTATGGACTGGACCATACATAATTACTGATAAAATTTCTGATGTTAATTATAAAATCAAAGTAGGGAGAAAAATTATATGCACACATATAAATCGCTTAAAAGCTTTCATAGAACATTAAAAGAAGAAAAAGCGTAACAAACAAGCATCTATTTTTCCAGAGCACTAATGACATGAAAAGCCCAAAATATAGCAGCAAAATCAAACCGAATATAAAATAGAACAATTTAATCAAGAGCCAGAAATATATTTTGAAAAAATCGGTGATCTACATCAAGTAGAATTTAGCTGGAAGCTAGTAATAAACATTGATATGGGAGCTCTAAATAAAGATTCCATGATTTACAAAATTACATTGATCACGCACTCTTCCTAGGCAACTTACAAAATAAAGAGCAAGAAAACTGCCAAACCTTAAAAGGAATAATCGAAGCAGATAATGAAAAATTGGCGCAACTCCTGAGACGCGTAAACACTATCAAGAGACGCGGTAGCGTCTCGCTAAGTATATCTTTCGTTGTCTTTTTGTTTACTGTAAACAGACGCTACCATGTATCATTTACCGGAGTGAGGACGTTTTTTGAAAATTTTAGGAAATTAATTCGAAATATCTCGTACATCGGACCATCTTTTCGAGAGATGAACATATCAATCGGGAACATGGATTTTTCCGAATATAATAATGTAATAATTACTTACATATAAATTATACTATAATTACTTACTTTCATAATTCTTCTAATATTAACGTAGATATTTCGTCTCTTGTAAATTCAGGTAAACGGCCTAGAAAATCGAATTGATATTTTTGCGAATATTCTGTATCTATTGTCTCCCAATTATATTATAACCATAGTTTTTTTATATATAATTTTTATAATTTTTAATATATAGTTTTTATATGCAGCAAGCGTGTCTTCTTTTAATCAAAACGTATTTCAATATATTTATATTTATTTTCATATTTCAATATACAGGGTGTCCCATAATTCGCGGATCACCCGCCATGTGCAGGTAGAGCACATGAAACCGAGAAGAAAAGTTCTTTACCATTTTGCGATTTTCGTAATAATTATTAAGAAATTAATTTAAAAAGATGGGCCAATCACAAGCGCGCGGCGAGAAGAGACTTCCTACTCAGGCGTTGCTAGGTGCGCGGCGAAGCGGTGGGAGGGGCGCTGTATACGGCTACGTACGAGCGAACTATTCCCTCTCTCTCTCTCTCTCTCTCTCTCTCTTTCTCGCGCGCGCGGCATAGGAAGCAGAGTTGGGCAAAAATCTAATTAACAATTACAAATTTCAATTACAATGTAATTCTTAATGCAATTAATAATTACATTTTATAATCGTTAATTATTGCAAACAATTACATTGTTAATTATTGCAGACAATGTAATTGTTTGCAATAATTAACGATTATAAAATGTAATTATTAATTGCATTAAGAATTACATTGTAATTGAAATTTGTAATTGTTAATTAGATTTTTGCCCAACTCTGCTTCCTATGCCGCGCGCGCGAGGAAGAGAGAGTGAGAGAGAGAGAGAGAGAGAGAGAGAGAGAGAGAGAGAGAGAGAGAATAGTTCGAGATGCGTGGCTTCAGCGTTCGCTCGTACGTAGCCGTATACAGCGCCCCTCCCACCGCTTCGCCGCGCACCTAGCAACGCCTGAGTAGGAAGTCTCTTCTCGCCGCGCGCTTGTGATTGGCCCATCTTTTTAATTTAATTTCTTAATAATTATTACGAAAATCGCAATATGGTAAAGGACTTTTCTTCTCGGTTTCATGTGCTCTACCTGCACATGGCAGGTGATCCGCGAGTTATGGGACACCCTGTATATTGTGAAAATAAATAACATAATTTTACGTAAATTGATATATAACACTGCGTTAGTAGCTTTGAATAAAACATAAATATTTGAAATTGTTACAGAACATATACGTAATTAGTAATAGAATAATAATTATTCTAGTTATTAATACGAAATAAAGTATTAAATAGAAAATTTTAATGAGCAGTTTTGCTACTAGGGTATTGCGTTATTACATTTGTGATACGCACGTTCCTGAGACTAGTGACGCGCTCCTTAGTTACGGCCGTTCGGCGCTGCGTTGCTAAGGAGCGAGCAGTAAGAAGGGGAACCGTAGGCGTGAGTCAAGAAATCCGGCCGAAAGTTGCAACTAAATCCCACCACTGATCTATAACTATAAGCTGCGAAAACCAAGAAGAAAATAGAATAAAAATTTCTAGAACAGGGCGAATTACATTAATGAATAATTGCAAATTAGTAACGGCCGATATGATAATAAAAATTTCGGGAGTAATAGATACTACCTATCTCCCAACATATTTACCGGAATATAATATATCAAATTTAAAATTCGACCTAAGTAACACATCAATAAAACCTAATGTAGTAAAATTAAAGAAAATAATACAAAATCCGAACGAATTAATGGATTTAAGCACTAGACTGCAGGAGATAACAGAAGAATTGGATAAAACTAACAATTATCCATTCTTACAAAAGCAAGTTATATACCCGATATCAGGCAGCTTTGCAATATTTATAATAAGTATCATAGTAATAATATTATGTCAAGCCCAAAAAAATTGTAAACCTACACCACGCATAGAATAAGAAAGAATTGTAAACAAAGTCTCACATACAGTCTCAAATAGAAAACGTCACTACCCTTCCGTTTTCTCCTCCAAAGGAGGAGGGATGTCGTAACTCCAAGTCGAATAACGTAATTACGACCTATAAAAGTAAAAAAGGAGCACAGCGCAAATTCAGCACTTCGTAAGCTGTTGCACGCGCTCCCAAAACCGCGTCTTCAAAAATGCCGCGCGAATCGTTCGAGGATCGCGACGGTAGCGAAGGGGCGCTGGCCCCTCTTTTTTTATTACTTGTTCGGTTGTTGCGGTTACTTTTTTCTTGGAAGTAGTGCTTTTGACATCGTGATTATTAAAAATACCAAGTGTTATATAATTATTCGTTATAATTGATACGAATTGAAGTTGTGAACCTGAGCCTCTACAACACCTTTCTAAGATTCTCTTACTAAGTTGGAAAACAGACGAAAGATTTCATAAATATTGACGGATTTCATTGGAAAACAATCGACAACGACGATCATAAGTTTGCCATGGAATCACTGTAGAACTCGCAAGTATTTTCTCTCTCTCGAAGCGAGCACAGAGGCTTCCGGTTGGATTTTAATTCTCGTTCTCAGATCTGAGATCGTTTTCTGGTCCTTCAGGCCCTGGAGCTCTCTCTAGCCTGAGGATCGATCTGACGAACATTCCGGAAGCTCTCTACTGTTTGCGTTCTGGTCTTTAAAATTATTCATTGAGAATTCCACATCTACATCAACAAACTAGAGGTTCGTTTCATTTGTTTTTCATTCTAAGGTTTCTGAGATTACTTTCTAACCTTAGAATTGGTTTGTTGATGGTTTTCATTCCATTTATTCTTAAAACGTGATTGATAAACAAGTCTTTTGCTAATTTTAATCACAGACTAATTTTAATAATGGATTATAAAAGAATATAGTTTTATCCCTTATAATACTTTTAAGCCTTCTATGTTTACTTTAAAGAGTCTGTATTGTAAGCGTCTCTATTATTATACCTCCTTTATTTGAATGTAATACCATTTTTTTAAAGTTATTGTTTGTTTTATATATACAGGGTGTCCTAGACCACCCGTACACCCCTTTTCTTTCAAAAACTAAGCATTTTAGAGAAAAACGTTTTGAACAAAAATTGTATGGTTTTGAGGGGAACATAAGATGGTGTCATTGGTTTGACCTTGTGTAAAGAAAAAAACAAATAATTGTTTAAAAAAATACAGTATAAATAATTACATACTTTTTCTTAAAAACAATTATTTTTTTTAACTAATTGATTTGTCTCATTATTCTGTACATAAAAGTATTACGGTAAGATTATCGAGAACTAAATATTTTACAAGATATTTTATTTTTTATATCAAAATATGTCAGAATAAAATATAAAATAACTCAAAAAGTATTTAATGAAAAAATACTTTATTATAGTGTTTTGGAAAGCTCTCGACATAAGCTATAAGAATATGTAATAAGAAATAGGGGATTCCATTTAAGAAATTAAAGGTGTCCTTGACTTGACCTTAACGATGCCATCCAAGGTCAAACCAATGACATCATCTTATGTTCCCTTCAAAACCATACAATTTTTGTTCAAAACGTTTTTCTCTAAAATGCTTAGTTTTTGAACGGGTGTACGGGTGGTCTAGGACACCCTGTATATAAGTACACTGGATTTCCATTTCTTTTTCTTTTTGTTTGTCGCTCAATTTACCTTTGTAACGATGCATCCCCCCATCGTTACTGCACCGTACCCGGCCGCCGATCCGCCGGAAGTCCGCCGCCCAACAAACACCGGTCGGGCAAATGCGGAGGCGCCGAGCGCCCATTTTTAAACGATAATAGAAACACGCGCTCATTAAACCGCCGTTAGGCGCGCGTAAACATCTCGAATCGACGACGCGCTCGGGTAACCGACCCGACCTGTACCGAAAATACCCGAGCCGCGCGCGCCGCTTCGAGATAGTACCGGTAGAACAATACGCGAATTACGCAGACGCGCGCGCCGGAGAATTAGTATAAATAGAGCGCGTTTCTAATTATCGGGACCAGATCTTCCGCACCGCCAGAGTCTGTAAGACGCCTGGAAACCGCCTAGATCCTGAACCGCTCAGAGAGAGAGAAAACGGGGTTGGGTGTACCCAGCCTCCGCCGAGAGTTTGCGGCATCTCCGAGAGCGATCCTTCCGATTCCGATTAAAAGAGGCAAACGGGAACGGGCGTACTCGTCTCCGTCGAGAGTACTCGACACCTCGCATAAATCCGACCACCTGCGTGCAACGGCGACCTTCCAGTGGTGGGGAGTTCCCTGCCATCGACGGGTGTTCTCGTCGGCCGTTGCACTCCTGCACATACACGGGGACAGACCATCCTGACGTACTACCGACCGCACTAGACACACGTATCTAATACGGCCCGACCGCCATTACGACATCGGGACGCGCCATTAATACGGGAGCGCTAAGTCCCGCGCCGAGGGCTGACCTGCGCCCTACCGCGACACCGATCGACAGCCGAAATCGATTCCCGCGTCGAAGGACCGCCCACCGACGCGGCCGAAAAGGACCACCCGACAGCTAACGGCTCCTGCCGGATTTACGCGGTGCGATTAAGAATCGATACGCGATCGAACACCCGAAAACGCGAATCGCGCTGCGCGCAATCGCGGTGCATTGCATGCACCACCCGGCAGCTATACTTTATACGTACGCACACACACACATATTGCGTAACCGCACGCATACATTGTACATACTCACAGCTATATTTTATCTATATACGCACCCGCACATTGTACATACTCGCATCTATACTTTGTACGTACGCATACATTGTACATACTCACAGCTATATTTTATACGTACGCACACACACATATTGCGTAACCGCACGCATACATTGTAAATACTCACATCTATACATTATCCGTACTCGCACACCGACATTGCGTAACCGCACACACATACATTGTAAATACTCACACTAGCCACTCGTCTCGTTACACCTACACTCACGCCTACACATACACTCACGTTGTACCACCATACATTTACACGAAATAAATTACATTTTACCAAACATCACAACGCATTCGTGTCTCGATACCGCTTTCCCGAACCCAGGATCCCGACCGAGTTATCCGTCGCCCGCCTCACGAAAGCGGCTTGTTACACCTTGTTATCGCTCACCTGCGTCCCTCTCCTTATAAAGTCATACTGATTTTATACACCGCGATTAAATGCAAGATATGCAATTCGTTGCAATATGCAATTAAGACATCGCGACCTAGGGATAAAGTTCCGAAAAGTACTTACCCCCGATTGTTTTGAAACTCAGTATTCCTACGTATTTTGATGCGCTGATTACGAATATCATAGTGAAAATTGGCGACTATTTGATTTCCATGGTGAAAACCATGAAAAACCCATGAAAATTATAGTTTTTTTACGCTTATCTCAGTAAATACGGAAAATCATGATAAATGTTTTAGACAAAAGTTTTAGATCTCACAGAGATAAACATTTTATGTTCTATTCATTTTTACCGTACAAGTGATAATTTTCGAAAAAATCAAAGTTAAACATATATCTCAAACCAATTGCTGTATAGATGAAACTACAAAGGCTGATAGTACTGCGTAGAAGTCCCAATATATAACCTCGCTTTGCGTGGAAAGTTGCAAACCCATGTGAAACCTCGCTTCGCGTGGAAAAATGTATGCGTGGAAACAGTGGGTTCCGCCCCCCCTGCGGAGGGCTCCACTACCAAAAAACTAGACAAATAGGTTTGCATGGAACCTCGCTTTGCGTGGAAAGTTGCAAACCCATGTGGAATCGTATATGTACTGCAAAGTACATGCTTAGATGGGAGGACAGATATAAGATTTAGAATCCATCGTTTTTGTCGAAAACTATCACTCGTACGGTAAAAATGAATAGGACATAAAATGTTTATCTCTGTGAGATCTAAAACTTTTGTCTAAAACATTTATCATGATTTTCCGTATTTACCGAGATAAGCGTAAAAAACTATAATTTGTATGGGTTTTTCATGGTTTTCATCATGAAAATCAAATAGTCGCCAATTTTCACTATGATATTCGTAATCAGCGCATCAAAATACGTAAGAATACTGAGTTTAAAAAAAATCGGAGGTGAGTACTTTTCGGAACTACACCCATTTTTTATGTTTCAGAAAGAAGAACTTAGCGCTTTACTCAGCACGACTGTGCAATTAGCGTTAAGAGGACGGTGAGGATGGAGAGGACGCGGGATGCGAGGTGGCAGAAGAGGAAGAGGAAGAGGAAGAGGAGGACGAGGAAGAGGAAGACGAAGCGGGAATAGAGGAGAGATTAATATTATTAATTATTATTAAATGGAAATATATTTGCTTTAATTTTTAAACACACAAATACACACACACACAAAATTATTATATTATGTAATTATGTGTGATTATTTTCAATATACATACATATACACGTAATTACATCTGCGTTTTTGCTTTATTTGGCTTTCCTTTCAGATCTTTTAAATTTCTTTTGTGGCGGATAATCCACCACCAAGTATAAACGCATGCCATACAGGGCGCGCGAAGTACTTGCGGGAAACGAAGGTCCACGCGCTAATCACGTGCCGCGCGCACAGCAAGGACCACGCGCTTATCACGCGCCACGCTCACAACATAGAACACGCGCTAAACATGTGCACAGCGGCTCAGGTAGTCGAATACCTAGCCGCGAAGCGGCGATTTGGGAAGATCGCGATCTCGCTATCAGAATACCATCAACAACAGTATATATGGCAGCGAGACGGCAAGGCATATCAGTCTGCTCACGCTTTCGAGAACGCAAGCACAGATACGTGAGCACGACTCTTTTTGGTATCCGCCTAGAGCGGCTAAAAGCTGTTAAACAGCACTTCCACAGATCCGCCTTCACGACCGTTGCCGCCCCGATCACCAGGGGCTGACCTCCGGCAGAAAGCGGACCAGGAGAGCACAAACGGAAACCGAACGAGCGAACGAGCTAACAAACAAGTCCAGTGGTCGCTGCTGCCCTGGAAACTGGAGCCGCTAGAACTGCCGGCCGTCATCTTCATGCGGCCTCCAAGGAGCCTCCTCGCTACCTGGGACGTCCGGATAAGGAGATACACCTCACCCTCCAATCTAGGAATGTTGCCAGCGCTACTCACACCACCGGCGCTAACACCTCCCAGGAGCGGCAAAGAGAAGCAGCCCGCTCCTGGGTGGCCCACCCAGATAGACCGCCGCAGCCTGGTGTATTGCGGCACACAACACCGTAAGCCGCAGACACAGGAACGGGCAACGCAGTCCTCCGACTCCGACTGGGAGGCCACAACAAGAACAGCGGCCACGCAAACAGAGGCACCACACTATAGAGCCTCCACGCACCGACGGCGAGCTGCTTCAACACCAGCGAAGCTAAGCGCCTCGTCCCAGCGAGGACCATTAAAGTGGACAAAGACCACGCCACAGATCTCGTGGCGAGAAAACCTCGCCACGCGTAGGAGTCGCTAAACGCGACGCAATCGGCCCTTTTCAGGGCCACACAAAATTTGACACTTGTATATATAATATTTGATAGAATATATATTGTTGCGTCCCTGCGGGTCGTCTAAGGCGGTTATTCATGAATCTGCTGTATTCGTCTCCGGGAGAACGTTGCTAAGCGTTGTTGTTAAACAACGGCGGACATCTTGGGAGAGATCGGCCATCTTGAGTCTCGCGATCGGATGTTTTCTGGACGCCATAACAGATTTGGTCCTGTGCTGTCGTGCCGTGAGGACGTTTCCTCCGACGGCTAGCTATCCGCGACTAATTCGAGTTGTCTTATTGTACAATATTCTCCTTTACGTGTTCTTGTTATTAAGGTTCTTTTACTTACGTATAGTGCGTGTTCATTTCGGGCGTGAGTGAGCGCGAGAGTGAGAGTGAGACCATCAGGGAGCGCAACAATATTTATTGTTGCTACCTATTAGGTATACAACTTTGCTTCCGCCGTTTTTTTTCCGAAATTCGAGGCTTTATTGTAAAAAACTGGTTTTACATTTATGATTCAAAGTATTGTCCATCGCTGGCCACTACTTTCTCCCATCTCCCGCGTTGAAAAAACTGGTCATCTTTTGAAGCGATCCACGAATCGATCCAATTTCTTACTTCTTCATAAGACCGGAAGTACTGGTCAACCAGGCCGTGTGCCATCGAAACAAGTGATAGTCAGAGGGAGCGACGTCTGGAGAACACGGCAGGTGGGGTAGGACTTCCCATTTCAACGTTTCCAAGTATGTCTTGACCACTTTCGCAACATGGGGTCGAGCATTTTCATGCTGCAAAATCACTTTATCGTGTCTCTCGTTGTATTGCGGCCGTTTGTCTTTTAATGCTCGGCTCAAACGCATTAATTGCGTTCGATAACGATCGCCTGTGATTGTTTCAGTCGGTTTTAACAGCTCATAATACAGTACGCCGAGCTGGTCCCACCAAATACAGAGCATGACCTTGGAGCCGTGAATATTCTGTTTGGCCATCGACGTGGAAGCATGGCCGGGATATCCCCATGATTTTCTGCGCTTGGGGTTATCGTAATGAACCCATTTTTCGTCCCCAGTCACAATGCGATGCAGAAATCCCTTCCGTCTTTGCCTTTCAAGCAACTGTTCACAAGCAAACAAACGCCGTTCAACATCTCTCGGTTTCAACTCGTACGGCACCCAATTTCCTTGTTTCTGAATCATTTCCATGTCTTTGAGGCGTTTTGAAATTGCTTGTTGAGTCACTCCCAATGATCGTGCCAATTCTTCTTGACTTTGACTCGAGTCTTCATTAAGTAATGCCTCCAATTCTGCATCTTCGAAAATCTTCTCTCTTCCACCGCTATGCCGGTCTTCGACGTGAAAATCACCGTTCTTGAAGCGTTGAAACCACTCACGATACGTTCTTTCACTAATAGCGGCCTCACCATAAGTATTTGAGAGGATTCGATGAGCTTTAGCCGCAGATTTCTTCATATTGAAGCAGAAAATTAAAACCTCCCGCAAATGACGAGAATTTGGTTCGAAAACTGACATTTTCAATCGAGAATAACTTTATGATGCAGACACAAATCGACTAATGTTTCTATGGGGTTATGTTAACAGATGCCCAAGTTTATTGCATGACGTCTATGATCTATTTATTTCGATCACTACTTACCGCTAAAGCCATCTATAGGAAAACGGCGGAATCAAAGTTGTACACCTAATAGAAGAAGTGCATTCTATCATTCAATCGACATCCTATCTTCGAACATATCCAAGCAACCTCCACATTGGTGACCCCGACGAGGAAGGATGCCGAGAAATCCGAAGGATAGCACGATATTCGTCGACGACGACGATCAGCCGGCAAGCAGGATGGGACCACGCATCCCACCCTTCTGGCCGGAAGACCCGGAGCTGTGGTTCGCGCAGTTAGAGGGACAGTCCGCGCTGAGCAGCATCACAGATGACAACACAAAATACGCTTACGTTCTCTCACGGATAGAACCTAAGCAAGCAAGAAAAATCAAAGACGTCATCACGCAGCCACCAGCAACTCGCAGATACGAGGCCATCAAGAAGGCTCTCATATAGCGCCTAACGGATTCATAGGCGCAAAAGGTAAACCAACTCCTCGAACACGAAGAGCTAGGCGACAGAAAACCGTCGCAGTTTTTACGACATTTGACCATTTTGGCCGGAACGACAGTATCAGACGAACTGCTAAGGACCTTGTGGCTTGGACGGTTGCCCCACAAATGCAAGCGATATTAGCTAGACGAACGGAGGACGAACTAAGCAGAACAAGCAGACCGGATACACGAGGTCAGCAACCGAACACTCATGGCGGCAATCGGATAGCAAGCGGTAGCAGCACAAGCAGCCAACCCATGGACAGCGCAGATAGAAACGCTGACAAAGCAGGTCGCAGCACTCACGGCACAGATGACGAGGTTCATGAAGCAAAGAAACCCACGAGGCGGCACGAGAGAGCGCTCAAGAAGCAGGAGCCGAAATTATACAAGAGCACCGAAACAAGACAGCTTATGCTACTACCATAAATGCTTCGGAGCGGAGGCACGCAAATGTACTCAACCGTGCACGTTCAAGAAGCCAAAAAACGAGGAAAACAGTCATTGAGGGCGGCCAATGACGACGACACAAAACTTCGCCGCCTGTACATAAGAGACCAGAAATCAAAAAATTTCTGATAGATACAGGCTCCGACATAAGCGTCTATCCACGCAGGTTGACGCAGGGAAAACAACAGATACAACCATTCGATCTGTTCGCAGCAAACGGTACGAGGATCGTAACGTACGGCATGATAACCCTGCAACCAAACCTGGGACTGAGACGAGCATTTCCATAGCGCTTCACTATAGCAGACGTAGCACAACCGATCATAGGCTCAGACTTTATGGCTCAATATCACCTATTACCAGATGTCAAGAACCGAAAATTGATAGACGGAAAGACCGGACTATCCACGCCAGGAACGGCAAAACACAGCGAAGTCACATCAATAAAAGTCGTAAAAGAAAAAACACACTACCATCGTATAATAACAGAGTTTCCGGGAATCACACAGCCCGCAGGAACGCATAGGACAGCAAAACATAATACAGAGCACCATATAGCGACAACGCCAGGACAACCGGAAGCAAGTCGACCACGTAGATTGGCACCTGACAAGTTGCAAGCAGCAAAGGCGGAGTTCGACCTTCTACTACAGGAGGGAATAATAAGACCCGATCCGGAAGACCAATACGACCACCGGTCAGATTCAACATCGACCATTGAAGGGACTTCACAACAACCAAGGAGGTCCTGTGGCGGATAATTCACCACCAAGTATAAACGCATGCCATACAGGGCGCGCGAAGTACTCGCGGGAAACGAAGGACCACGCGCTTATCACGCGCCACGCTCACGACATAAAGCACGCGCTAAACACGTGCACAGCGGCTCAGATAATCGAATACCTAGCCGCGAGGCTTCGATTTGGGAAGATCGCGATCTCGCTATCAGAATACCATCAACAACAGTATATAAGGCAACGAGACGGCAAGGCATATCAGTTTGCTTACGCTTTCGAGAGCGCAAGCACAGATACGTGAGCACGACAGTAAGATAGTACGGTTGGTTCCAGCCCATTTTTCCCATGAGTGCGAGAGAGAAGTCTGTGAGAGAGAAGAGAACGGAAATATGCCTAGAAAGAGATAGCAAGATACCCGCGGAGGGACGTGGGGACCGGGGGGAGAGTAGGGGGGTACGTAGGGCGAGACGGGAAACGCGGCCGGGGGGAAAGCGTAGCGAAAGGATGGGGGGTCGAAGAGCGCGTGATGTCACGTGAGGGAGCGGGTACGAGTCGCCGAGATTGCCCGAGACATGGCGCTCGGCTCGATCGGAGGTCGCGGTTCCTCCCTGGCGCAACACGCCCTACGTACTCCCTGCTCTCCCCCGGTCCCCACGTCCCTCTAGGATATCTTTTTATCTTTTTCTAGGCATATCTCCGTCCTCTTCTCTCTCACAGACTTCTCTCTCGCACTCATTGGAAAATGGGCTGGAACCGACCCTACTAGATATCCGACGGAGTCGACGAGATCGCCCGGGAGCTGACGCTCGGCTCGATCGGGAGTCGCGGTTTTTCCCCGGCGCAACTCGATCTTGGCGCGAATCGTTCCTTAGGGGGGGCGACGGCGACCCCTCGCGCCGCTTCTAGCGCGCGATCCGCTATCGCGGTTCTTTAGAGACGCGCGCCGCTTCTAGCGCGCGATCCGCGAGCGGACGCCAGGTATCCGGCGTCGAGGGAGACGGAGGATCGTCGGAGGGCGGTCGAACCAAGCGCGCTTATCGCGTTTCGGGGCGAGTTTTTTTCGTTTCCCGGCGACGACGCGCGTCCGATGACGAGACGCGTCCGAGAGCGAGTATCTGGCTCGGTTAATTGGGGCGCGTCCTCGCTATTTTTCCCCGTTATAAAAGGATGCCGCAACGATCTCGAGGTATTAGTACGTTCGAGAATATTCGCAGCGCGATGAAGCGCGTACCGAACGCTTTAACGAGATTAGCCGGAAGAGTGGTGAATATTCGAATTAGAAGTATCGAGGATATACAGAATTTGGAGATACCGAATTGTTTGAAGAAGGAACTGCGCGAATGTTATATAGAGGACTGTCTGTACAGCAGAGAAAAGATCGGCTTCACGGAGGAGTTCGTGCGAGAGGCGAGCGAGGCGCGATTCGACGAGCCCTTCGCGAACGTCGGAGCCGACGGCTATCTGCTTTATCGCAATTGGAAACGGCGAGACGGAGTTCCGAGATTTTCGTGGGAGGTGAATTACGTCGTGCATTGCTTCTATAAGTTTGGTTGCCGATTCGAGAACGGAAATTATTTCGTGGAGGACGAGAGATATTGCGTGGATTGCGCGCATAGATCGAGTTTCGTGAGAAGCGTATCGACGCACGTGAAAAAATCGATGTACAGCGAGATAGTGCCCGCTTACGATTTCATCGACGAGGTCTTCGACGTGTCGAATAATTGGTGCGGCGGCTGCGCGACAAGAGCTTTGTTCTACATCGAGGGTTATGACGAGGAAGAGACGTGGTTTATCTGTAAAAGACCTTAGCGCTCGTTGAACGACGAGTGATGAATCGAGGAACGATGGAGGAGCACGATCTTCTCGATAGCGCGCGGGACGTCGCGACGGCGGACGCGTATCGCGCGTGGACGAGACGGTGCGACGAGCGTCTCGAGTCTCTGCGGGAGGGATGTCGAGGCGAGCGCTGGGGGAGATCCACCGGAGCGATCAATTCTCTGATCGCTCGAACCGTTCGATTGACGGGCGCGAGAGACGATCTGCGTCGACGTTTCGAACGCGTGGGAGGCGGCGTAGAGAGGCGCGAGGGATTCTCGTGGTTCGAGATCGAGACGGCTTTCTCTAGACGCGTTTTAACCGGCGCGGTTATCAATTTCGATTATATCGAACCTCTGCGATTTCTCGAGGACGCTAGAGATACCGTGCTCGATCGAATACGCGATGTTATGGATGGATATAACAGTGTCAAGGTCAATACCGTGTTCATCGGCGAGTTCGTCTCGGGCGACAAGATCGATGTTAAGACTATCGTCACGAAGAATTATCTACTTCTACCTCTTTCTGACCTGCAAGAGTGGTACGGGAAGCGCGTGGTCGACGCTACTCTAGCTTCGCTGGAGGAGTTTCAGGAGCGCGATAGCGGATGGGCGTTATCGCGAATACTAAATTTAACGGTGAACGTGAACAGGTACAATCCTATGCGCGCCGGATGCCGTGTCGAGATACCGCGAGAGATCGCGTTGAAGAAAGCGGTGGTCAACATGCGATCTACGGATAACGCGTGTTTCGCGTGGGCGGTAGTCGCCGCTCTATATCCGGTCGAGAAACACACGGAGAGAAGCTCGCGGTATCCTCACTACTCGACGGTGTTGAATCTGGAGGGCGTCGAGTTTCCCATGAGTTTAAACGGAATTACTAGATTCGAGCGTATTAACGACATATCCATCAACATGTACCGTTCGGGATAAGAAGAACGTGAAAGGTAGCTGCCGTATCGTTCCTCTGCGTCTCACGGTGATAAGAAGGACAGACACGTTAATCTGCTGTATCTGAGCGATACGACGCAACGAGATAACGCGGCGCATTTCGCGTGGATCAAGAATCTGTCCCGACTCATCGGCTCGCAACTGAGCGGTAAGCAACATAAAGCGCATATATGCGATCGGTGAGTACGAATTAAAAAAATTTGTCGTGTAATGCGGATAACGTACGCGATTTAAAAATGTGTGTTATGTCGCAGATGCATGCATTATTTTCGAACGAGCGATAAATTATCGGCTCACAGCGCGGACTGTGGAAGGATGAATGAGTGCGCTATAGTCCTTCCTACCAAAGACGGCAAATGGTTAGAGTTTCGCAACTATGGTAGAAAGGAGAGACTTCCGTTCGTGGTGTACGCCGATCTCGAATGCGTGCTGGAGAAGAAAGAGGAGAAGAGAACGTCAAACACGTCTATCGTTCAACATCACAAAGTCTATAGCGCTGGATATTACGCGCGATGCGCGTTCGACGACGCTAGCTCGACTTACAAAGCTTATTGCGGCGAGGATTGCGTATCGTGGTTCGTTAAAGAACTGTACGATCTAGCGCTTCGCGCGAGGATTATTCTCGACACCGATGCGCCTATGACGGATCTTACGCCGGACGAGTGGGAGAGATTCATGAGCGCGACGCACTGTCGCGTGTGCGAGAGACCGTTCGAACCGGAAGACGCTCGCGTGCGCGATCACTGTCACCTGACCGGACGGTACAGAGGTCCGGCGCATTCGAATTGTAATTTAAATTATAAGGAGACTTACGTAATCCCCGTATTTTTCCACAATTTATCGGGCTACGACGCGCATTTCATCATCAAAGATGTGGCTAACGTCTTTCCCGGCAGCGTCGAACTGTTGCCGCTGACGAAGGAAACGTACATCTCTTTCACGAAGAACGTCGAGGATGCGTCGAACGAGGGATGGTTCGGGAGACGCCTGAAATTGCGCTTCGTGGATTCTTTCAAGTTTCTAAGCGCGAGTCTCGAAAAATTGGCATCGTATCTCGACAAGAGCGAGCTGAGGATCGCGCGTTCGGAATTTTCCGATCTCGACGACGCCGATTTCGAGCTTCTCGTGCGAAAGGGCGTGTTTCCGTACGAGTACGTCGACGACGTCGATAAATTGCTGGAGACTCATCTACCGCCGCGCGAAGCTTTCCACAGTTCGCTGACCGGTGACGCGATATCCGAGAGCGATTACGCGCGCGCGTTAAAAGTCTGGGAGCGGTTTCGCGTCGAGATGTTGGACAACTATAGCGATTTGTATTTAAATACCGACGTTCTTCTATTAGCCAATGTCTTCGAAAATTTTCGCGACGCGGGTATGAGAAGTTATAATTTAGATCCCGCGTACTATTACACGTTACCTACGTGTATATCCCACGGATATACGTGGGACGCTATGTTAAAGCATACGGGTATTCAATTCGAGTTGTTAACCGACATCGATATGATGATGTTCGTGGAACGCGGGATACGCGGCGGGTTAAGTCAATGTTTCAATAGATACGCGCGCGCTAATAACAAGTATTTACAGTCGTACGATCCCTCGGAACCGTCGTCTTATCTCATGTATTTCGATATAAATAATTTGTACGGATGGGCGATGTGTCAATCGTTGCCTTACGAAGATTTTCAATAGGTCGACGATGTCGCGAGCATCGATTTAATGTCCGTGACACCGAACTCGCCTATCGGTTACATTCTAGAGGTCGACCTTGCGTATCCGTCCGACCTTCACGACTCTCACGCGGACTTGCCGTTCTGCCCGACGCGCGATAAGCCGCCCGGAAAACGAGACGAGAAACTCCTCGCCACGCTGTACGATAAGAGCCGTTACGTGACGTATTATCGCAATCTGCAACAATGCGTTCGACACGGATTACGCGTTACGAGGTGTTTAATAAAGACCCGAGGAATGTCTGGTTTCGGGGGGTGTCGGGCCGAACAGTCAATGATACACACACACAGAAAAATATGAGCCGCACTTCACAATTAGTTTTATAATTTGTCTTTGGCTAAACCGAATAATCCGCCGAGGAATTCGAGAAAGACCGCGAGAGAATATTACGTCGTACCGCGTGCTTCACCCGATAACTACGTACCGGACCCTTGGGCCCGAGACGGGGAGGCTTTCCTCTCACACGCGTGTAACAATGTTCCTTTAATGTTATTAAATTTCCTTGACCTTACGGATAACTTAAGAGACAAACCAGAAGAGAATTCACTTGATCTGAGCCGAGTAGCAAAACCGAATTCAGAGAGTTTTGATACTGTTCGAAAGGCAACGTGCGTCACGAAAGACCGGTACTCACGGAATGATCGAGGATTTCCGGAAGGTTCGATATCGACGCAGGAGCGCGGATAAGGTCCTGAGAGCGTGCTTATGATTGGGTGATAACATTGCGCGAGACTAGTTAGATTGATGGGACAGGCTGCGGGATTGGGTCACGGCCGCGAACAAGAGGAAAAAGGAAGAGAGAGAGAATGCTAGAGAGAAAGACTAGAGTAAGTGAGATGCCGGTGCAAAGATTGAGAAAAGGGAGCGATATTTCCTGAACACGAGGATACACAGAATATTGCGATTCGCGCAATCCCCGTGGCTGCGCGGATACATCGAACTGAACACGCGACTATGAATTAACACGAAAAACGAGTTCGAGAAAAATCTGTACAAATTGATGAATAACGCCATGTTCGGCAAGACCATGGAGAACGTGCGCAATCACTCGGATGTCCGACTCGTGACTCGATGAGACGGGCGATACGGCGCGGAGGCGATGATTGCGAAGCCGAACTTTCACAGCAGAAGCGTCTTCGCGGAGGATCTCGTAGCCGTGGAATTGCGCAAACTCGAGATTAAGTTCAACAAACCGGTCTACGTGGGTATGTGCATCCCCGACGTGTCTAAGATTCGCTTGTACGAATTTCACTACGAGTATATGTTACCGTTGTATCGAGATAAGTGTAGGATAATGTACACCGATACGGATAGTCTCATTTATCGCGTCGAGTGCGAGGACGTGTACGAGGATATGAAGCGCGACATCGACAGATTCGACACGAGCGATTACGCGGTGGACAACGCGTACGGTATGTCTCTCGCTAACAAGAAAATACCTGGTGCGATGAAGGACGAGAATGCCGGCGCGATTATGACGGAATTCGTCGGGCTCAGACCGAAGATGTACGCGCTGCGAATCGACGGTAGAGACGATACGAAGAGGATTAAGGGTGTTAAGATCGGCGTTGTCGCGAGAACGATAACGTTCGAAGATTACGCGCTGTCTTCGACGAAAGATCGAGATGAGGCGCGAACAGTCCTGCGTAAGGTGCAAGTTACACGAGGTATTTACGGTGTCGGAGTCGAAGGTCGCGCTTAGTCCGCACGACGACAAGCGATACGTGATATCCGGAACTACGGATACTTTACCGTGGGGGCATTATAGAATACCGCTAGGAGCGAGGAAAACGTCGTATATCGAGAATGTAATAAATATTATTCGCGTTTAATACAGTTTATTTTAATAAAATACTCCGAGAGCGCGATAGAAGAGAATAACGAGCGCATGTCTCGCGAAAATCGCGAGAATATTTATAAACGAACGCGAGGATCGAACTCGCGAGATCGCGCGTTTTTTCGCGAGTGCTTTGTAATTCCGCGAGACGCGCGTTTGCCATTCTATTTACGACGCTCTCGGAGACGCTTTTTAAAACGTTCAAACTTCGGTAATTTATTGTTAGTATAAATATAACGCAGTTTATTGTTAGTATAAACATAGTTTATTTTATAAATAATATAGATTATTTTATAAATAATATAAATAATATAGTATATTTTGTAAACAATATAACATATTTTATAAACAATATAACATATTTTATAAACAATATTTACTTTAATAAAATACTCCGAGAAAGAAAAATAACAAAGACGGGATACGCGAAGGTACGAAATACTCGCGAAGAGACGCGCGAGATTTTTCGAGTATTTTCGCATTATAAAAAAATCGTAGAAAACCTCCAATCTGTCCAATTTGCGGCAAATCTTGACGCGTATTAGGCAAACTACTCTAGCCAAGATTTGCGAATAAATCTTTTTAGCGAGAGTGGAAAGTTATAGCGCATCGAGCCGAAGAGTGGCGGTTTGTTTTGACGCACCATAACTTTCCACTCTCGCTAAAGATTTATTAGCAAATCTTGGCTAGAGTAGTTTACCGAATCTGCGTCAAGATTTGCTGCAAGTAGGACAGAGTGGAAATTTTCACGATCTCTCTATTATGCTCTCGGAAGCATTTTATATCGAGCAACGCGAAAAAAGGTTAACACGAGATACGACGTTCGCGTAGCGGCGCGACGAAGAATTCATATAGAGCGTGAGAAAGAGTCCGTATAAAGCGCGAAAGAGAAAACGCAGGATGTGGCGGCCGCGTAGCGGCGCGAGAAAGAATCTGTATGGAGCGCGAGAGAGAACCCGTATGGAACGCGAGAAGGACGGCGCGAAGAGTCCGTGATAATTTTTATTTTTCTAACGAATAATTTTGTTTAATATATATAGTTTTATTTGATAAAAATACATTTTTATCATAATACAGCCGTTTTATTTATCCAAGAATTGTGTGACTCGTCCATTCCCAGCCATTTCACGTAAATCTCGTCGCCCCTTCGACGCAGCACATTCTCCACGAGATACACGTCGGGATCGTCGACGCGCAGCAACTCGTGCTCGTAGAATCCTCCGGCGATCGGCTCGCCGCGCGAATCCTTCAGCAGATACGTTACGGGATTAGTCCGTTGTATCTTGGTTATTCGAGAAATCTCAGTGGTCCAGTTAGGTGTGAAGCCTTTCTCGAAGATCGTCTTAAACTTGCTGACGTGTACCGGATCGGTTACTTTGATTCTCGCTGGAGCCGCGATTTTTATATTGCTGTACACGTATTTAAAATTACTATACGTATTTAAAAGTTTATCGGCGATCGCTGGAGTCACGTCGACGGGTCTCATACCTATAGTGCGATGTTTTCGCGTATTGTACTCCTCGACGAGCCGAGGTAACTCGTCGATCCACTTGTACGTTCCGCTCGGCGTGAAGTACTTCCACATAGAATTTTTGAGCGTGCGATTGAATCGTTCGACGATCGACGTCTTCATCACCGAGTACATCGAGTAATGATTCACTTCGCGCTTTTCCGCGAACTTTCGCACCTCGGCGTTGTAGAATTCCTTTCCTTTGTCGGTCTGCAGATTTTTCGGACACCGCTTAGAGTCTCGCACTATTTTGGATAACACTCGGGTAACCTCGTTCGCGCTCTTGCTCTTAAGCGGTACAGCCCACGCGTGTTTGCTTAAAGGTAACATTTCATGGGCAGTGAAAAGCAGCAGCAGTTTAGTAACTAACTAGCATTGTTTGGTGATTTTACAGAATTGCTGCGCTGCCCATGAAATAGGTTTTCTGCAGTGTTTTAAATCGTTAATCTCAATTTCAATATTAATTGAGATATAACCGAATGAGTAATTATTTTTATAATTATAGTTCCTACAAACTTACCTCTGGTGATACTTTAGAATATATGTACATATGTAACCAAAACACAGCTTTTACTGCTTTGCTGTTCAATAGGATGAACTTCAAACAGCAAAAACTTGCGCCGGAAGTACGTCACCGATTCTAGTTACTTTCTAAACTGCTGCTGCTTTTCACTGCTCATGAAATGTTACCTTAACGCGTCGATAACGGTGAGTATGTAGTTGTGGTCTTTGTTGAGTCTCGCGTAAGGACGCATCTCGATCACATTCGCCTGCCACAGGTCGTCGTACCCGCGTACCGCGACGCGACGATGCGGGAAGTTTCTTCTCGCGGGCGCGTGCAACTCCTTGACTAGTCTTCGTTTTTCGGCGCTCATAATTCTCTCCTCTTTCTCTCGAGAATGACGTTGGGTGGGATCTCTCTTTCTCTCTCTCTCTCTCTCTCTCTCTCTCTCTCTCTCTCTCTCTCTCTCTCTCTCTCTCTCGAGTGGCTCGCCGCTCCGAGCATCGTCGCCGCTTTCGCGAATCTTCGCCAGTTCCCTAACTTCCCCGATAGCTCATCCGCGTCTCTCTTCAATCGCGATGTTGAATTTTCCAATTCTCGTATCTTCGCCGCGGAATTCGCCGCGACGCGCGATTTTTGGGTTAGTTCCTGTATTATTTTACCCTGATTGAACAGTATTTTATGATTGCTCGCGCTTCTCGTCGAGGACTCCGTCGCGTTGAGCGATATCGCATTTTTCGCGGCATCGATCTGTTCGCTTAAAACGTTAATCCGTTTATCCAAAGCATCGATCCGTTTACCTAGAGCGTTAGCGCTCGCTTCTGTTCTCGAAACGGAATTTTCCACAGCGTCTATCCGTTTACTCAGAGCGTCGTCGCGCGTTTCGATCCTGGAAACAAAACTCTCCGCGGCGTCTATTCGTTTATCTCAGAGCGTTATCGAGCTGGGTGAGTCTCGTGAACAGCAGGATGACGCTCTGCCCTACCTCGTTTACGTCTTTTCTCAAATGCGACGTAATTCTCTCGACGTAGCTTCTGCTCGTCGCGTCGGCGTCCTCCTCCGGCTGAGCCAAGCGTTTTATCTTGCGCTCTCTCGCGTCGTACTCAACAGAAGAGCTTAGACACAGCGCGTTATCGCGCACATAATTTCGCAGAGACTCGATAGCCAGACGTAGTCTTCCGATCCTCACGTCGTAGCCGCTGTTTTTTAGAGGTGTGCCGAATTTGCTCGCAGACATCGCGAATCCCTCGTACGACTGCGACGGTCGTCGACGCGACGGTTTGATTTATACGATTGCTCCCGTCTCGCGAAGCTCTTCGATTATCGATAGAATCTTGTTTTCGTGAGCGTTGTTGCCGGCTCGACGCGAAGCGTCCAGCAATCGCAGACGATCCACTAATTCGTTCGGATCGTCCCAATGAACGTAATCGATTCTATTGTCCGTGACTCGCATGGTCGACGGTACGCGACCCGCGCCCGTCTTTTTCGCGCCGCTGCCGTGGATAAGCGGAGCGATAACGAACTTGTATTTGTATCCCTTTTTCCCTAAGACAGATTTTCTAGCGTCATGGTCGCGTTTATGAGCGTTCGTTGTTAACAATATACTCTTGTATGTTAATTTATCTTTTTCCGTGTACGTGAGACTATCGGGATTTTTCATAAAGATCAATTCGTACAAACCGTGGGTACCGATGTATTCAATCTCATCTATGAGTATGGAGTCATTCGCGTCTACGTCGAATCGCCTATTGCCAAGCATCGCGCCTTTCGCGCTGATGTACACCCCGTAAACGTGATTGATCTCGTTCGGCGCTTCCCCGCCGAGAAGAGCCCCCATGTACTTTCGTCCCAACGGTCCTAGTCGACCGTGCGGCATTTCGCGACTTTGAGAAGTTCGCCTAACGGGCATTTCGAACGTCGAGGGCGACTCGAGATTCTCGGGTTCGAACGTTTCCTCTTCGGTTTCGCCCCGCGCGAATGGATCTCTCTCGGTGGGATACTCGTTTAACGGAGTAGAGATGGTGTCCAATCGTCGTCGCGCTCGTATTCGTTTCACCTTAGGTTTTTTCCAAGCGGGAGTCAGCGCTTCCTCCTCCCATTTTTCCTCGACGCTCGTCGTCGCGGGCGAGGCGTCGATCGCCTCTCGTTTTATCGTTTCGCGTTTGATCTCGTCTCGCTCGATCTCATCTCGCTCGGCGCGTTCGGCGATGCGCCGCAGCGGTTCGACGATCAGCTTGAAACGGCTTTCCATCGCGATCTCGTTCTCCATTTTGCCGGTCTTCAACGATCTATGTTTTTTACGAATCGCCGCGCGCGTCCTAGCGATCTCTTTCGCCGTCTTCTCTCGTTCGCCGATATCCGTCGCGGCCATCGCGATTAACGGATCGATTCTTCTCGCTCGCGGGGGAGAGCGATCGACGCGTTCGACGTATCCGCGACGACTGATCGCTGTACGGTACGGCGAAGTCGTTAAACCCTCGTCTGTATCTGCCGGCGCGAAGCGCGCTATCTTTGTCGATCACTAGGAAACCATACCTGTATCGCCAACACTCGCGACAAGCGCGTGAAAATTCTCGTACGACATATCCATGTTCACGTGATCGTTGTACGCGTGACGCAAATTAGTACCATCCTGTTTAAAGAGAATCAACAGATTCGCGTTATCTCGAATCAAGTGCTTTGGTATTTTAGCGTACGTTTGGCACAGATAGAAGCAATCGACGTTCGAGTGTCGACCCATAGCGAAGTATTCCCTGATAGTACCCTGTTTGTCGCACGCTACGTCGTCGAACACGAATATCGAATTCGGGAGCGCTTCGCTGGGCGGAATAACGTCAGAGTTATTGGAAAATGTGAAATAACGTATATCTTCCATCGGTGTCAATAAATTCTTTAAATACTGATATTTAGGCTGCTGCAACGACTTCGAGTAAACGTAAACGTTCTCAAAACGTACACCGTGCGGGCTCTCCAGCAAACTTATCAGCGCGTTCGTCTTACCGCAACTAGAGGGGCCGCAAATGAGACAGCGAATAGCGCTCGGTAATAGACGACCGTGGGCGGTATTCATAGTCCAAGCTCAAGACAATACTTAAGATCATCTTGGTCAAGATGATCTTATTCAATTAAGACCGTCTTGAGATCGTAACAATTCATAGTCGCGAAATAAGACGATCTTCGAGAAGAAGTTCTTGCCTAAGAAATTCTCATTCAATTTGAGACTTTCTTCTCGAAGATGTGCTTAAGATAATACTTATTGACCATTCGGCTATTTCCGTATATTTCTGTTAGAACAAACCAATAAGAATGATTCTTTCTTTTAAAGCTGATTTAACCACATTACAATATAACACCATTGTCTATAATCTCTATAATCATAGCATGTTAGCATTTCTCTTCTGAGTTTAAGTAAAGTTCGTTATAAAACTATTAAAATACAAAGTTTGTTTTTGTTTTAATATACAAAGTGAAAATGTCGAAAGATCTAGGGAGACGAATCATTGTCCACGGATGTACTTGTAAAGTGTTAATATAAATTTATTATATATATATATATAATGTATAAAATATTTTACAATTATATCAAACAATCTGTGAACCTTGTATAAGTATATTGATCATCTCAAATAGTAAATTAATAGTGTCGTATATTTTTTTACTATTATTTCAGACAACGAAAAACATGTAATAAACGCTTTACAGGATGGTAATATGACCGCTATATTATGCGAAAATTATGATGCAGAATTAAAGATTCAGAATGCTGAGATCATTGATGAAATACATGAAAGTATGTGAAATTGAAATAAATTTAAAACAAAACATTATTATTTAATATAATTTAAAACAAACATAAATACAATATATATATATATATATATATATATATATATATATATATATATATATATATTAAATATGCACATTTAATATTTTACATAAAATATGTAAAATATTAAATGTGCATGTTTAAAACACAGTGTATCTTATTAAATAATTGAAATTGGATATTGTTGATTTTTAGATGAAGAAATTGAAGAAACGAGCAACAAAGAGAATCGAAACCCCTATGGATGTAATCAAGGTAATATAATCAATGTATGTATTTCCATACTATTTCTTACTGATTAATTAACTAAATAATATTGTGTTTACAGCGTTTTCTACGAAGAAAAAAAAGGATTGGGATACTGCTGGTATGCGAGCACCAAAACTGATGAAAGGAAAAAGAACTATACACACTTTTGATAATGAAGATGATATAAAGATCGAAAGAATTAAATGTATAATTGAACAAGAGAAAGAAATGGAATATATTCGAAAAGTTTATGAGGAAAATCTTATTATAATGAAAGAAGAGTTACATGCTTTAGAAATGCGAGCAGCTTTGGCAAAAGCTGAACTTGCAGAGCTACAGCTACGAAACGAGAAAAAGAGACTTTAAAAAGAGAGACTAGTGAGACTTATAGTGAGATCTAGACTTATAGATTTATAGTGAGACTTTAAAATAGTTATAAGTATTATATTACAAAGTGTTACCTTTTTTACTTTTTTACTATAATATATAGTTACATATGTGTATGTGATAATATGTAAAAGTATACCATTATTTTATATGTGATACACAACATCAAAATATTAAATGTTAAATATTATTTTAAAATCTATTAGATAGTTTTGAGAAACATCCACATGAAAATTAAATGGATATGCAATTAGAAAAAGTTTGTGTCAATTTATGTTATTTTCAATGTGTTACAAGAATTTATTTGTAGTTTATTCGAGCTTTATTTAAGAAGACATTTAATACTTAACAGTATTGAAAAAATATTAAAAGGATTAAATAAAGATTATTTTGATTACTTGCATTTTCTTTATATAAAATCTAACTTTTAGCTATACAATATATTTATGGTATGTGGGAAACAAGTGTATGTGACGAATAAGTATAAGTTAGAATTCAGTAATTCGAAAAAATCACGTTTTAAATTTTATTTAATTTATTTAATTATCAAAAATATAGTCTTTTTATCATTATATTGCGTAGGATAATTCTAATATAATAGTAATTTAACAGAAATGAGTTATACTATTTAAATCATTAAATAGTTCATAAAAATATCTGTAGTTATGACTATATATATATCTTACAATATATAATATATATTTTATCTAATTATTACTTATCTATGTATCTTATCTCTAATTTATATCTATATCGATTTCTACATATCTGTCTATATCTATATAAAATACAACTTTTCTATATATACAGTTCTTATTTAAATATTTTGTCTTATATAATTTATCTGAACAGTCTTTCAATAAGCGCTGCTCTTGTCGCAAAACCTTCACCCGGTTGCCAATGTGGTTCATTATGTGGCACATCAATTTCATTATGTTGTTCTACTTCTTGTTCTTCTTCTTCTTCTAAAATGTCATTAAAGGTTAATGCCAAATTATGTAGTACGGCACAAGCGACTACAATTGCAGTTGAACAAATCAATTTGTTGCTTAACCCTCTCGATAGGCATGGAAATCTACGCTTCCAAATTCCAAATGTCCTTTCGACAATTTGACGTGTTTTTCTATGAAGTACGTTGTAACTGTAATAAGAAATATATTTTATTTAATTATTAAATTTATAAACATTAAATCAGCTGTATTTTTATAACAATATTTTTAAAAACATTTTAAATTTATAATTTTAATAATTTTTAACAATATTTATATATAGCAAATTAGAATTTTAAAATGATAAATTATTAGAGATATAATACTAACGCGATTTCCTCATCTGTTTCTGGATTTTAAATTGGAGTTAAAAGAAACGGTAGACAAGGATACCCAGCATCTCCTACGAGAGTACCTCTTAACTGCCGTTGAACATATCTCATGTATATCCTAGAGTTTTGAAAAATTCGGCTATCATGTTGACCACCCGGCCATTCTGGAACAATATCCAGGAATTCTGTTCTAGGGCCTACGACAGCATGTATACAAATACATAAAAAAAATTTAATTAGTAGGTATTAATGTTTATAGCAAAATATGTATATAATAACATATTATATTCATATTAATAAAACATTATATTAACTATATAACATTATGTTAATTATATGATTAATAATTATTTTTTCTTCAAATTATGGCGTTAAAATAATTGTATATTTACATATATATACCTGTACATTTAATGAAAAATATCCCTTTCGGTTTCTATAACCTTCCTCAATATTATGGAACCTAGTACCAACTAAGCGTACATGTGTACAATCAATTGCTCCTTCGATACCAGGCAAACCAATACCTCTATTACCACGTCCGATATCTTTAAAAAGTCTTTGATTTTCTTGTATGGCATCGGGTGAAGAAGGCATCTTTATAATTTCGTTTAAAATTCTTGCTAAAAGTAGAGATACTCGAAAAACTATTCTTGAGACAGTTGGCTGTGAGACGATAATTGTATCTCCAAGTACTTGCTGCAAAAATATATTAAATTATATTAATAGTATAATATTATAAAACAGATGTGTGTGTAAAACAGATATTCTCTGAAATAAATATAAATATTTATCTTATATATAATATATTATATCGTATATGTTTTATTATATAATTACGTATATAATTATATACTTACTTGAAAACTGCCTGTTGCATAAAATCGTAGACAAATTAATAATTGACACAATGGAGGAATAGGAAGGCCACGGTTATTATTATGTATGAGTTCATTTTGTATTTTAGGTAGAATTCCATATAGAACAGAATCTTTATTAAATCTAAAACGCCTTTTGAATTCTCGCTCATAATAAAATTCAAACGGATTCATCCAGTCTCTTATGTATCTCTTTGGAACTCGTACATAACCTTCATCATCGCTAGAATCGATTTCATCAATTTCTTCTAAATCAATATTTCTTATATTTTCTATTTCCATTTTAAATAAAAATAAAAGTTTCTTGCACTAAAAATTAAAATAACGAATTGTATTACTTCAAAAACTGTTGTGCTTTACTGATAAATCATACAAGATTATCTTAAGTCTACTTTTACCTCGACTTGGATTTTGTCTTGCTAGAGAAATGCTTAAGATCATCTTAAATGACTGTGAATTCGACAATAGTAAGATAATCTTAAGACTATGCTTATGTGAAATAAGATATGTTCATGAATCTTACTGGAACGTCTTAAGATTATCTTCAAATAAGATAGACTTCTATAAGCCATAACTTGAATTTTCTCTTGAGTTCCGTCTCATTCGCTGTCTATGAATCTAGAGGGCATCTTAAGATGGAACTTAAGACAATCTTAAATATAAGAACCGACTATGAATACGGACCCGTGTCTGCGCGCTTCCTCCGACGGTCGCGCCCTACCGTCGAGGTTCGTCACCCTTATCGCGATCAGCTGCCGCACGAAGCGCATTCCTCTCGCCGCGCGCGTGCGCGGTACACTCGCGCAAGGCGGAGCGAGATCTATTTATTTATATACGAATAGATAGCCGCCGATCGCGCAGTAGCGAATCGCGCGCGGTGAATCGAGATGTTTATCCTACTAGTAGACGGTGACGATATTCTCGATTTCACTATCGATCAATTGCGGTTTATCCCGAAAGTAATCTTGCTAAAGCACTTCGGTCGCTACGTGGAACGATTGTGGGAGAAACTACCCGAACATATAAGAGTGGATCCGGAGATGCGGCGCTACCGTCGATGTCTGGAGCATTACAATCGTCCCTGGCAACGAACGCACATCGACGGCCCGGCGCTGCTCGTTAAAAATTGCGGCGAATGCAATTCGCGAAGCGGCGGTACGGTGTAATCGGTGATATCAGTGGCGCCGGCTTATTGAACAGAGCGTTAAACGCGCTCCTCTTCGAACTACACATACCCGGATATCAATTTTGCGGGCCGAGTACCCGTCTCGCGAAACGACTCGCGCGAGGCGATCGAGGCGTCAATCCTCTGGACGCGGCCTGCCGCGAGCACGATGTCGCGTACTCGCGAAGCGGCAAGCTCGCCGATTGACACGTCGCCGACCGCGCGCTCGCCGAGAAAGCGCGCAAACGCGTCGCGGCAAGAGACTCGACTCTCGGCGAGAGAGCCGCCGCGACGGCCGTATGGATGGCTATGAAATCGAAGACGAAACTCGGAATGCGTCGAGAACCAAGAGAAAGAAGAGCAAGAGGAGAACGACCACTACGAGGAAAAGAACGCTAGTAGGGTATATAGGAGAGTTCTAAGCCATGGTCCTCTGAGGGGGGGGGGCGAGGGGAAACCGGCGCGGGGGTATGACGTCACGCGGGGAATCGCGTCCTAACCGATGGGCGAGGGGTCCGCGGAGAGGGGGAGACTGACCGCGTCCTAACCGATAGGTGAGGGACCCGCTAACCTAACCGGTAGGCGAGGGGTCCGCGGAGAGGGGGGAGAGGGACCAAGTCCTAACCGATTGGCGAGGGACCCGCGGGGAAGAGGGAACGCGAAGGTACGATGCCGCGAGTAGGTGTGAGAGAGATAGCGCGAGGCGTCCGCAATGTGTAAGAGAAGGATAGCGCTAATGATATTCTATGAGCGTGGGAGAAGGATAGCGCGAGGCGTCCATATGAGCATAAGACAAGGATAGCGTTTGCATGCACGTTGGAGAGAGATGGCGCGAGGCATGCACTTGGGAGAGGGATAGCGCGAAGCATGCACTTGGGAGAAAGAGAGAGAGATAGCGCGAGGCATGCACTTGGGAGAGGGATAGCGCGAAGGATGCACTTGGGAGAGAGAGAGATAGCGCGAAGCATGCACGCGGATGATACGGCGTTCGCAAGGCGGTGTGAGAGAGAGATAGCGCGAGGCATGCACGCATGTAGGAGAAGGATAGCGTCCGCATTGGCGTGGGAAAAGGATGACGTTCGCATGCATGTGGGAGAGAGAGAGACAGCGCGAGGCATGCATGGACGTGGGAGAAGGAGGCGCAGAAATAATCAACATTTTTTTTTAAATATAATAATAATAATATTTATTCAAAATTTATGTTTAATATATGATAAATCCATATGTGTGTGTGTGTGTGTGTGTGTGTGTGTGTGTGTGTGTGTGTGTGTATGTATGTATGTATGTGTGTGTGTGTGTGTGTGTGTTTAAAAAAAATATATATATATAAAATATAAAAATATAAAAATAAAAATAATAAAATAATAATAAAAATAAAAATGATAATAATAATAATGCGGCGCTCCATCTGAAACAGAAAAAATACAAGTCTTATTAGTATAAGAATTTAAATATTATAAAATTTTTAAAAAATCTAGAGACGCGGTAGCGTCTCGCTAAGTATATCTTTCGTCGTTTTTTTGTTTACTGTAAACAGACGCTACCGTGTATCATTTACCGGAGTGAGGACGTTTTTTGAAAATTTTAGAAAATGAATTCGAAATATCTCGTACGTCGGACCATCCTTTCAAGAGATGAACATATCAATCGAGAACATGGATTTTTCCGAATATAATAATATCAAAATGACACTGGTACTTGCACTTGATGTACAGATCTCGATATTTCATATGAATTTTT
The DNA here is from genome assembly GCA_009859135.1 of Formica selysi. NCBI lineage: Eukaryota > Metazoa > Arthropoda > Insecta > Hymenoptera > Formicidae > Formica > Formica selysi. The sequence continues at coordinate 9,197,403 of CM020813.1, forward strand.
CGGCCAAAAAGGTGTCACTTTTCGAGACGCCATGTTTGTCCATGTTCACTGATACGCCGCTAGGCTATGCTGCTAGTCCGTTTTCCAGGTTCACTGATACGCCGCTAGGCTATGCTGCTAGTCCGTTTTCCAGATTCACTGATACGCCGCTAGACGTATGTCGCTTTGTTCGCAAGACGCCATATTGTTCCAGATTCATTGATATGTATACGCACGCACACATACATACATACGCGTGCCACACAATTCGCGCATACACGTAACGCATATACGCATATACGCACACATACGTACGCGCGCACACATGCACGCATAAATATTCACGCACGCATATATCTCATAAATATAAATATTAAAATAAAATTAATAATATATTAAATAATAATTTTTCATAATTTATGTAATGTACCGCATTCTTTCTATGCAGTATGGAATAATTCGTGAAGGTGAATTATGAAACATCCTGTATAGCAAAATCAAGAAACGCGATAGCGTCTCTCGTTAATATATAATAATTATATATAATAAATGTAATATAAGTATATCTTTCGTCTTTCTCGTTATATATAAAAATATACAGGGTGTCCCAAAGCACCCTTGACAACGCTCGTGAGCAGGTAGAGTACAGTAAACTGAACAGAAAAGTCCTTTACCATTTTTTTCTATAACGCTTAATAAAGGAGTTATTATTGAGTAAAGTCTGGCCAATCAGTACCGACTTTTAGCCGGAAGCACGTCGGTGAGCCGCCCGTCTGGTAGTGTGCGCCGCCGTAGCAACGAAGCGCCCACGCACACTACCAAGCGCGCGGCTAAAGGTCGGCGCTGATTGGCCAGACTTTACTCAATAATAACTCCTTTATTAAGCGTTATAGAAAAAAGTGTTATAGGACTTTTCTGTTCAGTTTACTGTGCTCTATCTGCTCACGAGCGTTGTCAAGGGTGCTTTGGGACACCCTGTATATAATAAATGTAATATAAGTATATCTTTCGTCTTGTTACAATAGATACATAATTTGTTGACATATTCTATGGTTTCGTCTTTTTTGTTATTAAATACATGATATGTTAACATATCTTACGGAAAAATCGTTTGGACATACTTTCACAAAATAAACATTACAAATACAAAGCCGCTGATGAGGAGCGAATGAAGCAAAAACATTGAATATTTAAGAAGAAAAGAAATAGTTTTATTACATATATACATTTATATATATACACTTCTATGCAGACTGTAGCGCAGAGTGATTCTCGATTTCGTTGTTTCAACGCGATTTACTGTGTTATAGTTTGTGCAGTGTAATAGTTTTAAATATTGGTGATTGGCGTGAGGAGATTAAGGTAATTTATATTTCTAATTTATTCTACAATTCTATATTTATTTATTACAGAAAATATATAAGGTTAACGTAATATTTCGCATTAAATTTAGTTACATTACTAAATTTTATCGAATTCTATTAAATGTCTTAATATTTATTATATTTACCATAACCTTTAATATATTTATAATAACATTTAAAGTTTTAGTAATTGTTATACGATCGAGAATAGAGGAATGCCTTGACACATAAATATATCGGGGTATATTTGAGACGCATGCTTTATCTCTGAATAATTACGTATCATGATTGTTGATTAATTAAAATATTATTTTATTCATCTTGATAATGAAACGTTATTGATAAAATTATTATTATTAATAATAATAGTTAAATATAAAGATAAATATTAAAGCACATTTCTCTTGTTATTTTATATATAAAAATAAATATTGAAGTATAGTGTTGAGTCAGAAACTCATATAAAAAATTTTACATTTTACAAAATATGTATATACAGGGTGTCCTAAAACTACGTATTTCCTCTTAATGGCAGATACCTTAGAACATTTCAAGACAAAATTCCAAATACAAAAATGCCGAGACTATAATAGTTTTCAAACGGGAAGCGATTAAATTTTACGATTGACAGGGCTGAAATTTCGTGCGCTCAGGCATGGCGAAATAACAAGTGAAAATAGTGCTCTATGAATGGGGCGCCCTTTTTATGATATTATGATTATCGTATAAATTTACAATAGCATTGTCATTATGTTTTCCCGCTTTTCTGTTTTCACGCATTGCATTAGTATATTCTTTTTACGAATAATGGATGCAAGAACTAAAGGCATCTCAAAAATGATTCAAGTAAAAATTTGTGACATGTTTCAACTTCAGCTGTCAAAGTGGTCGATCAATGTTACCATGAAGGTGTGTACTATTTCGCCGAACCTGAGCGCGCAAAATCTCAGTCCTGTCATTCGTAAAATATAATCGCTTCCCATTTAAAAACTATTATAGTCTCGACATTTTTGTATTAGGATTTTCGTCTTGAAATTTTCTAAGGAATCTGTTATTAAGAGGAAATACGGTAGTTTTAGGACATCCAGTATATATATATATAAAATGCGAAATGTTTCGTAAAATATATTGAAAATTGTAAAATGTTTACTTAATATCTTTTATTTTTTCTTTAGAAAGAAGTTAGGTTGGCAGCAGACAATTCATACTGCAAAGATAAAATCATGTAAGTGCTATATTTACATATTATTATTACTTAGTTGAAAAAATTAATAATATAAATAATCAAATAAATCAAATTGAATTGAATAAGGACAAGAGATAACAAAAACAAAAATGGCAATAAATAATATAATAAAATTATCAAATTATGACATAAATATTATAAAGCAAAATGCATGGTTGGAAGATACCCATATGGACGCATTTCAAACGTTACTAAAAAATTGCTCTTTTTTCTGTCCTCGTGATATATGGAGAATTCAATATCCCGAAACAATAGAGCCTATTTCAGATAGTGCAATGTTTTCGCGCATTGTACTCTCCAACGAGCCGAGACAACGCGTCGATCCACTTGTAATTTCCATTAAGCGTAAACATTTTCCACATATTGTTCTTTAACGTTCGGTTGAATCGTTCCACGACCGAGGCTTTCATGATAGAGTACGTCGAATATTGATTAATGCTGTGTTTCTTCACGAGTTTCTGTACATTTGCGTTGTAAAATTCTTTTCCTCTGACGATTTGAAAATTTTTCGGGCATCTTCCATCGTCTTGAATTATCTTTGCGATCGTATCCGACATCTCGTTTCCACTCTTACTCTTGAGCGGTACAGCCCACGCATACTTGCTCAACACATCGATAACTGTGAGTATGTAGTTGTAGCCTTTGTTGAATCGTGCATATGGACGCATCTCGACCATGTCTGCCTGCCACAGATCGTCGTATCCGCGTACTATGACACGTCTACGTGGGAAATTTTTTCTCGCTGGAGCATGCAATTCTTCCACGAGCAGCTGTTTTTCAGAGGTCTTTTGCGACATTCTTGATCGAGGCATAATTTGCAATAATGAGATAATTCCTCCACGTATATTCTTTATATATCTTTATTCTCCTGCGCTGAATTAGATGTAGTCTGCGCGTGAGTTGCATACCGAAGCATTTTCTGCATCTCATCCATCATTATTTGCAGCGTTTGCACATTCGTCTCGAGCGTGATTATTTTTTTCTCAAGTTCTTCCTGTCTGTCCTCCAAAAGCTTGACACGTATTTCCACGTACTGTTTGTTTGCGGCATCAGTATCATCTTCCGGTTGCGTTACGCGTCGTATCTTGCGCGACTTTGCGTCAAAGCCGAAAGCTGTCTGACACAGAGTGTTATCGCGTACGTAATTTCTTAGTAATCCATTCCATTGATAGTATGAGTTGTTCGGTGTTCCCAACGATAATCCAAATTTATTAATTGACATTTCGATACAAACAATAATGACAGACTGACTCGTTTCGCCGACGCATAGATTAATTTATAATAAGGCCAGCTTCGTAAATTCCTCGATAATTGATAATATTTCATTGTCGTGGGCATTGTTGCCGGCTTGACGCGAAACTTCCAGCAATTGCAAGCGATCTACCAACTCGTTGGGATCATTCCAATGCACGAAATCGATCTTATTATCGTTTAACGCCATAGCGCGCGGTATGTTTATACCTCTTCCAGCCTTTTTTCCAGGCGCTATTATATTTTTAATAGAGATTAATGGCGCTATTATATTTTTATATTTGTATCCCTTGTTACTTAACACTGGATTACGCATATCATTGCCACGTCTATGCGCATTTGTCGCCAGTAATATATTTATGTATTTAAATTTATCATCGTCATTGTATACGTCACCGTCGGGTATTCTCTTGAAAATCAACTCGTAGAGACCTGGTGTTCCCACATATCTTATTCCACCGATAGTTATATTGTCATCTTTACCCACATCAAAAATTTTATCACCAAGCATCATTCCTTCGTTGCAAAATTTAACACCGTAAACATAATCCATACTATTATTTTTATCTTGACTCAAAATAGCTCCCACATATTTTTGCCCTAGTGGACCCAGATGTGTGCGCAATGTATTTTGACCCTCGGACGTTTGTAATTGATGTTGAACCGACGTCACAAGCGTTTCAGGCGTGGTTTCGAAAATTTCTTCCACATACGGAGACGATCTTTCATACAATATTTGACTCGATTGTACATCTTTTATCGGAGTAGAAGTAACCACATTCGATAATCGTTTCATTCGCTTATGTTTTGATTGATTTGGAGTAGAAGTTATTAACGAATCGTTCAATGATATATTTGACCTTGTTCGCTTTGTTCCAGACTCTTTTTTCGGATGCTTGTCTTCGAGCATACTCGATGGTTCGATTTTCGCTTCATTAGATTCCACATTGATTGTATTTTCGACAAGTTGTTTTAGAGGTTCGATAATTGTTTTAAAGTGCCTCTCCAATGCGACGTCTTCCTCTATTTGACCGGTTTTTAAAGAACGATATTTTTTGCGGATTGATTCGCTCGTTTTTACAATCTCTCTCGCAATCTTCTCACGATCGTCATTGTCAATCGTCGTCGTCATGTTGCGCTCGGACGAAAATTTTTAGACGTTGCTCGATCGATGTATCGATAGCGACTAATCACTTTACGGTATTGCAAAATCGTTAAATCCTTTTCGATATCGTCCATTAGTCTGTAAACTGTCTTTATCAATCACTACAAATCCATACTTGTGTTGCCAACATTTCTGACAGAATGCGCGAAAATCGTCGTAAGACATGATCAGTATTTACATGATCGTTGTATACATGTTTCAAGTTTGTACCATCTTGTTTAAATAAAATCAGTAAATTTGCATTGTCCCGTATAAGATGCTTGGGTATCTTGGAATACGTTTGACAAAGATAGAAACAGTCGATGCTCGAGTGTCGATCCATTGCAAAGTACTCTCTTATCGTATCTTGCTTATCGCATGCCACGTCGTCAAAGATAAAAATGGAATTCGGAAGCGCCTCGCTCGGTGGAATAACGTCACTATTATTAGAGAATGTAAAATAACCAATTTCATCGATCGATAATAGCAAATTTTCCAAGTATCGATATTTCGGTTGTTGAAGTGATTTCGAGTATACGTACACATTCTCGAAATGTACACCGTGTGGACTTTCTATCAAACTTATCAACACGTTAGTCTTACCGCAATTCGAAGGACCGCAAATGATACCGCGTATAGTAATCGGCTGCATGTTTCCATGCTTGCGTATTTCTTTCTCGGACATTACTCGTGTTTTATCGTCAAAATTTATCACTTTGATTATCGTCGCTTATCGCGCGAACCGCAAGTTTGCTCTCGCCAATCTCAAATCAGATTTTGGAAATCGAGTCATCGGGGCCCTATTTATAGAGGCGCACCGAATCGAAACCGCTCAGTCTCAAAAATGTTTCTTCTTCTATCGGTTGACAGCGATATTCTCGAGCTTACCACCGAGCAGTTACAGATTATCCCCAAGATTGTTTTACTGCGAGACTTTGGTAGCTACGTGGAACAATTGTGGGACAAGCTTCCCGAACATATAAAAGCTGACTCAGAGGTTCAACAGTATCGTCGATGCACGCGACATTATAACTTGCCGTGGCAACAAACACATTTCGACGGTCCAACACCGTTAATAAAAGATTGTGGCGGTATCGTCAATTTGGATAACGTCGATGGTTCCGGTACTCATTGGGTTGCGTATGCAAAAAGGGGAGATCGTGTAATATATTTCGATAGTTTTGGTAATCTTCGACCGCCCAAGGAATTAGTGCGATATTTTGGACAGAATGTTGCAAATATAGAATACATTCACACGGCCTATTAAAATTATAATCAAAGTATTTGTGGACAATTGTATCTTCGATTTCTTCAAACGGTCGATGATCGATATGAATTTAAAGCCTGACAATTCACCGTCGCGACTCAGTATTCGTTCGACAATTTTCCAGCATGTCACTCACGCTTACGTTGACTGGCAAGAGTAGCGTTCTTGCTGTAAGCTACTTTCCGGCTATAGATTTAAACGATGACGATTACGAGCTTGGTTTAACGGACTTTGGAATTTATCATACGATATCGAACGTGAATTCTTGGAATAATAAATTTTATTTTGATAACGACGATAAGGAAATTACGATTCCCGAGGGATCGTACGAATTACACGCTATAAACGAATATCTCCGACGTGTAATTTTACGACATCGACGCGTAGTTGATTCCAACGATATTGTTGATGGCGAAGAACACGATGAATATCCAATAATGCTTCGCGCTAATCATAATATGCGAAAGAGTGAAATCAAATGTGTCTGTAGAATAAATTTTAGTAAACCGGGCAACGTTGGATCGTTTTTGGGATTCTCGTCGAATCGTATATTACAACCTCGGAAATGGCACGAATCGGATGTACCGATAAATATTATTAGCGTAAATATTATTCGTATAGAATGCAGCGTAACCACTGGCGCGTACAGCAATGACAAGCGCGTACACACGATACATGAATTTTCACCGAGCGTGCCGCCAGGATATAAGATATCGGAAACGCCAGCACAGATCATTTATCTACCGATCGTCGCACGGAGCATTACTGATTTAACGATACGCATTGTTGATCAAGAAGGACATTTGCTCGATTTTCGAGGAGAGGAAATTACCGTAAGATTGCATATACGGCGGCGGCAAAAATAAAGCGTTTGACAAATGAAATGCTTGTGTTGAACGAAAGCATGGAGCACGCGAGAGACAATATCTTTACGAGGGATAATATTTTTGCGAGAAGGCGAGTGACTGCGGTATCGGGTGACAATAATCAGATATCTGGTTACGCTAAAAAGAAGCTCAGCGCGTTGAATCGCGAGTTTTTAAAATCATTGGGATTCGTCATACAAAATACTTGAACGATATGATTGACATCTTGAATATCGGAGGCGAGCCGATCTTTGACGATCGTATCGTCAAGATTGAGACTCATACGTACAATCCATACGCCAACACAACGCTTGGATATAGCGACGAGATACGGATACCGATACAACATCAAGATTTGTACACGTTACCATGTGAAAGTTTTCTATACGTCGAGGGAAAGTTAAGGGTGCGTAAAATAGATGAAGGGGCAAGAGTGGTATTGGGAAACAATTGTGTCGCGTTTATGTTTGATGAACTTAGATATGAACTCGACGGTGTGGAGATTGACCGCAACAGAAACGTTGGAATAACTTCCACGATTAAAAACTATGTCTCTCTAACAACCGAGAAAGGTAAAATCTTGGAGAATGCTGCGTGGAATATGTCGCATAATGCTGCTGAAGCTTACTTCAATTTTTGCGTGCCGCTAAACATACTATTGGGTTTTTGCGAAGATTATAAGCGAGTTGTGATCAACGCTCGTCACGAATTAATTCTGATACGTTCGCGCAACGACAACAATTGCATATTTGGACATGTTTCGGCTGAAGCTGATATCGAATTATTCAAGATACAATGGCGTATGCCTCATGTAATATTGAGCGAGGTCAATAAACTATCCTTGCTACGCGCGTTGGAAAGTGGGCGATACTTGAATATGAGTTTTCGCTCTTGGGATCTATACGAATTTCCTCTATTGCATAATACGACTAAGCATTCGTGGACTGTGAAAGCCGCCTCTCAGCTGGAGAAGCCGCAATACGTGATCTTTGCGCTGCAGACTGGCAGAAAAAATGCTGTGTCAAAAGATATTACTACATTCGACGACTGCAAATTGACCAACCTTAAACTCTATCTAAACTTGGAATTTTATCCCTACGATGATTTGAATTTAGATTTCGATAAAAATAGATTCGCCCTCTTGTTCGATATGTACTCTCGTTTTCGCAAATCTTATTACGGATGTGATAATGATGATGTGCTATTAAACATTTCAAAATTTTTACATTGCGGTCCTCTCGCGGTTATCGATTGCTCGCGACAAAACGAGTCTGTCAAAAATTCCACCGTGGACGTGAGATTAGAGTTTGAGTGCAAGGAGGATATACCGGCAAATACCACCGCCTATTGTCTCATCTTGCACGATCGCGTTGTCGAATATTGCCCATTGACCAACGTAGTTCGTAAAATTACCTAGATCAGCAAATATCCCCTCCAATGTCAAAAATATATAAAGATTGAGATTTTGACGATCGACAGCAGTCGTACATCGTTCTTGCAATCGTACAGTAATATTATCATCATGATCGCGCCAACGTTTGTGGATCTGCAAGGATTCATTATCGGGAGAAACTTTGTCGTGAAGGAAGTAGCGATACTGAGAAATGGATTTGTTCTTTCTCACTACTTTTTTGCAAGTCCCGTACCATGGCGTGCGCTTACAAAATCTGAGAGATGCCAAGCTTCATGGCTAATCGGACATCACCATGGGCTTCAATGGGAGGATGGAAACCTTCCATACAGCTTCGCCAGGCGTTTGATTACGAGAGCTGTGATGGGTGCGGCGGAAGAGGAAGATAGAGCATCTCCTATCGTGTACGTTAAAGGACACGAAAAACGAGAATGGCTGGCCGATATACTTGACGATGATGCGAGAAACGACGTTATTATTGAGACCTTGGATGCGGACTATGAAGATATCACTTCGTTAAATAAGCTAGATGTTACTAATACTATGCGCTGTGAAAAACATTTGAAAAGTTGCGCTTTACAAAATGTATTTAAAATATTCAATTGGTGGACGAATCATCATAAAGATTCACCCAAACATTTCTTAGAATAAATTATTGTTAAAATATATTTTTATTCTCTTTTGTTCTTCCCTTTTCCTCTTTCTAATCCCAGTATGCGAGTATTAAATTTCAGTACGTGACGTTAGATAGCGGCGTCAGCCACCTTATCAGACTACAGATGTTACATTTTAGTACATGCACATAGACTTTAAATATTTGAATGGTGTATAGATATTTTATTGGTGTATAAATAATTGTTTTGTAGTTCAAAGCCGTTCGATAGTCGTTCAATAGTCGTTCAATAGTCGTTCATAGCCGTTCGATAGCTGTTCAAAGCCGTTCGACAACCGTTCAAAGCCGGTCGATAGCTGTTCAAAGCCGTTCGATAGTCGTTCAAAGCCGTTCGACAGCCGTTCGATAACCGTTCGATAGCTGTTCAAAGCCGTTCGAAAGCTGTTCAAAGCCGCTCGATAGCTGTTCGAAGCCGTTTGATAGCTGTTCGATAGCCGTTCAAAGCCGTTCGATAGTCGTTCAAAGCCGTTCGATAGCCGTTCGATAGCCGTTTGATAGCTGTTCAAAGCTGTTCGATAGTGGTTTACATATTATAATAATATATTATTCATATTTAAAAGACTTTAAATAGTTGTCCGCGGGAACGTGCTACCTTTTGTTTTCTTATCAAGAGCTGAGAGTAAGCGTTCTTCGTAAGTGATTCATCCCCTACTCTAAAATGTTCGAGACAATGTCTATCCCGTTGTGTCCGTCACAAAGTGTCTGACAGCGAATAGAGAAGAAGTCCATTACGTGTGTTCCAAGTGAACGTTAAAAATGCCGTCATTGATTGAATTGGTATTGCAAGGGGGTCGATCGAACGCGTCGTGGTGGGCTCACGATCTAGTGATGGGGCTGCTGAGAGCCCTATTGAATCTAGTAGTATACCAGAGAGTAAGTAGCATTTTTTATTTTATGTTACATTTACTATGTATAGTATATTATAATTTGATTTAATTTAATTTATAGTATCGATATACGAGCGACATCCAGATCCCTGGATTTGTCAATATTGAACGCCAGCAATTTGTACGAGCGCTGCGCCGGCACGAGCGCGAGTTCCTTGAGGACGTATTGGAGGATAATGGCCCGGACGGTCTTCATTTAGACCTAAGACGTCTCTTCGGGCTCGAACCCTATAAGGAACCCTATGTGATGGAAGAATCGTGGGACGAGCCACCGAGCAAGAGGTCAAAGAATTAATTGTAAGTATCTCCTTTTTTAAAATTTATATTAGATTTATAAAAATTAAATTAATATACTAACAAGATATGTATTTTTCTGTTTCAGAAGGAGCCAGCAGCAAATATTTTTATTATATTATTAGGTGTACAAATAAGTTTCCGCCGTTTTTTATCAAAAATTGGGCATTTATTGTGAAAGAACGGAACCTAATGTTTTATTTGAAGTATTGTCCATCGCTTGCCACTACTTTTTCCCATCTTTCTGGCAGCATACGGATACCGCGTCGGAAGAATGCTTCATCTTTTGAGGCTATCCACGAATCGACCCAATTTTTGGTATCTTCATATGATGTGAAGTGTTGCTCAGACAGGCCATGCGCCATCGATCTAAACATGTGGAAATCAGAAGAAGCAATGTCTGGTGAATACGGCGGGTGGGGTAAAACTTCCCAATTGAGTGTTTCCAAATAGGTTTTGACCGGCGCCGCAACATGTGGACGAGCATTATCATGCAGGAGAATAACTTTGTCGTGTCTGGAGTAGTGGGCGCGCTTTTCCTTGAGTGCTCGACTCAATCTCATCAATTGTGTTCGGTAGACAGCCCCAGTAACGGTTTCGTTCGGTTTGAGCAACTCATAATACACGACACCAAGCTGATCCCACCAAATGCATAACAAAAGTTTTTTTCCATGAATATTTGGCTTAGCTGTAGATGTTGAAGCATGGCCAGGTGGTCCCCATGATTTCTTCCTTTTTGGATTATCATAGTGGATCCATTTTTCATCACCAGTGACTATACGATGCAGAAAACCCTTTCGTTTATGCCTGGCAAGCAGCATTTTACATGTGAACAATCGGCGTTCAATGTTTCTCGGCGTCAGTTCATATGGAACCCAATTTCCTTGTTTTTGAATCAATCCCAATGATTTCAACCGATGTGAAATTGCATGCCTCGCGCTATCTCTCTCTCTTTCTCCCAAGTGCATGCTTCGCGCTATCCCTCTCCCAAGTGCATGCCTCGCGCCATCTCTCTCCACCGTGCATGCAAACGCTATCCTAGTCTTACGCTCATATGGACGCTTCGCGCTATCCTTCTCCCACGCTCATAGGATATCATTAGCGCTATCATTCTCTTACACATTGCGGACGCCTCGCGCTATCTCTCTCACACCTACTCGCGGCATCGTACCTTCGCGTTCCCTCTTCCCCGCGGGTCCCTCGCCAATCGGTTAGGACGCGGTCCCTCTCCCCCCTCTCCGCGGACCCCTCGTCTACCGATTAGGTTAGCGGGTCCCTCGCCTATCGGTTACGACGCGATTCCCCGCGTGACGTCATACCCCCGCGCCGGTTTCCCCTCGCCCCTCACCCCCCCTCAGAGGACCATGGCTTAGAACTCTCCTATATACCCTACTAACGCTTCTGATATCGAAACGCGCCGGCTTTTTGCCCCTGCTGCCGTTATTGGGAGCTCTCGGTTCTTTGGCTGGAGGAGCAGCGGGAATCGCGAAAGCGGTGAACGATCGCAAAGCGGCGCGACGACAGTTGGAGGAACTGCGATGTCACGATCGCGCGATGGAGGATCGTGGTTTATACCTCGCACCGTACAAGCGCGGAAGTGGCGCGTCCGCGATGAGAAGAAGAGGAAGCGCGAAAAAAAACTTCGCGTAAACAGACGCTAGGGATTCTCCCATCCGTCGGAGTAACGACGAACGAACAGTTAAATCGCGCGGCGATACTCTCGCGCGTGCCTCACTTTAGAGGCGTGTTTATGCGCGACGCGCTTCCGTCGCGGACGCGCCGCGATGAGACCGGCATCGTGAATTTAGATGACGCGTCCGGACCGGGTACTCATTGGGTGGCGTACGCGAAAAAAGGGGGCGACGCGATCTGCTATGACGGTTTCGGCAATCTTCGTCCTCCGCGCGAACTCGCGCGTTACCTCGGGCGCGACGCGAATATCCGTCGCTCCGAGCAAACGCGCGATCAGAATATCTGTGGACAATTGAGTCTTCGATTTCTCCGGGTGGTCGATTGGAGGAATCGCCGATTATAATATCGACCATCGTTCGTCGATCAAGCACAGTTCGACCGCTCTCGCCGATCATGTCGCTGACTCTCACTCTTTCCGGACGAAGCAGCGTTCTCGCGGCGAGTTACTTTCCGCCTCTGGATTTAAACGACGACGATTACGAGTTAGGTTTAATCAATTTCGAGACTTATAACACGATACCGAATGTAAATTCCACGAATAATAAATTTTACTTCGATAATAACGTCGAGGTTATCGCGATTTCGGTGGGATCTCACGAGTTAAGCGCTATAAGCGCGTATCTAAGAGCCGCGATTCGTCGCAAACGACGAGTGAAAGAGGAGAGGCGAGAGCGTGGGAACGAGGAACCGGAAACGAGCGATGACGATTATATATACAACGTCGGCGACGACCGCGATGACTATTTCGAAGACGATGAGAACGGTGATAAGGGTGAAAGTTCCATAACGCTTCACGGTAACGATAACACTATGAGAAGCGAGATCAAGTGCGCGTATCGAGTAAATTTCACAAAACCCGATAACATCGGTTCGCTACTAGGTTTCTCGTCTCGCGTGTTACAATCGAATAAATGGTACGCGTCCGATAAACCGATAAATATTATGGCTATTAACCTCATTCCAGTAAAGTGCAACGTCACGACAGGGGCGTATCACAACGACAAATCCGCGCATACTATACACGAGTTCGCGCCTAACGTTCCACCCGGATATAAAGTGTCGGAGATTCCGGCGCAGATCATTTACCTCCAGATCATCGCGCGGACCATTACCGATATAAACGTGCGTGTCGTGGATCAGAACGGAAGACTGATCGATTTTCGTGGTGAGGAGATCACGGTTCGTCTGCACGTGCGGCAAAAACGGTAGAGAAGCGCGCGATGCTCGTAGTGAACGGGTCAAACGCGAGAAACGCGCCCGTCGTCGCCGTCGCATCGGCCCTAGACGCGAAAAAGAGAAGGAAGAAGGGAGGAAGGTTGATCGTCGCCAACGCGGCTTTCCTGCGCTCTTTGGGCTTCCTCGTACCGAGGACCGCTTCTCCGTAAAAGCGGAATGTGCGACATTCTAAGCATCGGCGGGGAGCCGATCTTCGACGATCGCATCGTCAAGATCGAGACTCACACGTACAATCCTTACGCCAATACCACGTTCGGGAATAGCGACGAAATACGAATTCCTATACAACAGCAGGATCTGTACACATTACCGTGCGACAGTTTTCTCTATATCGAGAATAGACTCGAGTCGAAGGAGTCACCGAGCGGGCAGGGGGAAGTCGCGTCGGTGACGAGGCTGGTGAACAATTGCGCGGTGTTTATGTTCGAGGAGATTCGCTACGAGCTCGACGGTGTGGAGATCGATCGAAGCAGAAACGTCGGGATAACGAGCACGATCAAGAATTACGCGTCGCTGACAGTCGAGAGAGGCAAGAAATTAAAGAACGCCGGATGGGACTTATCGGCGGTAACTCACTCGTCGATCGACGATTTCAACTTTTGCGAACCTCTCAACGTGCTATTAGGTTTTTGCGAGGATTACAAGCGCGTTGTGATCAACGCGCGACACGAACTTATTCTGATATGAGCGCGCAACGATAACAATTGTATCATATCGCGCGAAACGCAAGAGCCTAAAATCGTTTTGTTAAAAATACAGTGGCGACTGCCTCATATAGTGTTAAACGATGTTAATAAATTAAGGTTATTGCGCACGTTGGATAGCGGACAATACCTGAGCGTCGCTTTTCGCTCGTGGGATCTGTACGAGTTTCCGCTTCTACAGAGCACGACTAAACACTCGTGGGCTGTCAAAGCGGCGACGCAGCTCAAGAAACTGCGATACGTTATCTTCGCACTACAGTCCGGAAAGAAAAACGTTCTGTCCGAGGAGCCTTCCCTATTCGACGATTGCAAACTGACTAATGTCAAGCTGTATCTTAATTCCGATTTTTATCCTTACAACGACATGAATCTGGATTTCGATAAGCACAAAGCCGCAGTGCTCTACGACATGTACTCGAAATTTCGAAGAACGTACTACGGATGCGACAACGACGAAGCGCTCTTAAATCTGAATAAATTTTTTGTCCGCGGTCCACTCGTAGTCATCGACTGTTCTCGACAGAACGAGTCGATCAAGAGCGTCACCGTGGACGTTCGAATAGAGTTCGACTGCAAGGAGAACATCCCCTCTAACACCACAGCCTACTGTTTTATCATTCACGATCGAGTGGTAGAGTACAATCCGCTCACAACGTTGTATGCAGAATCGTGTAAGCGCGATGATATTCGAAAAAGTATGGAGAGAGAATAATCTAGAGGCGAACACTTTGAGTACCGCTAACAACGACGATGGACGCGCCGATCTTCGTCGATCTTCAAGGTTTCGTAGTCAACGAGAGATTCGTCGCGAAAGAAGTAGCCGTATTAAGAAATGGCGCGGAATTGACGCATCACATCTTTTGCACACCGATGTCTTGGGATCTGCTAACGAGAGCGGAAAAATCGCGAGCGTGTTGGTTGACGTCTAACCATCATCAATTAAAGTGGAACGACGGACACGTGAATTACGGGTCGATGAAAAGACTCGTTCGGGACGCCGTGTGCCGAGGATCTAGCCCTGATTCAACGGTGCAGATCTATGTCAAAGGTCACGAGAAGAAGAAGTGGCTGATCGAGATCTTAGGAAACGTCGCCGACCATCGCGATGTAGCCGTCTCCGTCGAGACTATCGACGCCGATTACGAGGACATCGAACGTCTGGAAACTCTAAACGCTTCGCGGGCCTTTCGCTGCAGATATCACGCGAAGAATTGCGCGTTGGAGAACGCTTGCAAACTGCACGATTGGTGGTTCGAGCGACGCGATCATTTGCGCGATATGTGCGATTGATTCTATATTATATTATTTTATATTTGTTATAGCCCAAAACGGCTATAACCATATTATAATAGTATAATTATTAATTATTAAATATTATTTAACGTCTTCCGACTATAACTCGAAGTCGAGGAAGACGTATAAAGTTACGAGCGCAATCGCTGACAAAGCAAGCCACGCGCGGAGGCCACGCGTTCGCGAGACTCGAAGACCGATACGCCGGAAATGCAAGCAAAGAATATACGTAGCTTGCATCCGGGGTTTTTCCACCCAAAATCGAGCGACACGACCACCTATGGTCCTGTCGCTAAGCGATCCCCTCCAAAAAACTAATCGAACAGGAGATGATAAAACTACCCACCTCGAACGAGCGCTAGGCAGTCCTAATCATAAAATCACACGAAGCAGATAAAATTATAAAACTATACCGTACCGTCGAACTTAATAAAAGTAACTACGAGACAGACAATTGTAATCGTTTTAATAATAGAGAACGTTCCAGCTGATCTCGCGACGGCAGCCGCGATATCAGGCACATGAAGCAACTCTATACCGCGATAAGCCAAACAGTTGTAGAGCGAGAAAGAAAGGAAGAATTAAAGCTGATATCTTCAAATAAAAAGATTTTATTCAAATACGACTACAAGTTTGGTGCAAACGGAGAGAAGACCCTGAACGATCCCGAACTTCCCAGTTCTAATTTGGCCAACGATCCCTAAAAATCCCTGTGCTTCCACAGAGGCACAACAAAATTGGTGGCAGCGGTGGGATGTGCCGAAGGATCGCCAGCCAACTCGCCGAATAAAGACCTGTAAAAAACCAAAAGAGTAAATAACAGGCACGTCAGCAAACAAGTTAAAGCCGACGGACACAAGCAGAAGCAACACATACGGACGACACAAGCAGTACGAGAATCACGGCCAAGCAGCTGAAACCCGAGTAGGAACGCCAGCGTCCAAGGACCAACGCCGACCTACGACATCTCTAAAGACAACGCATCGCCGCCGGGCAACGACCGCCGTACGACGAGCATCAGGCCGCCAGCCTTATCAGCCGCCGAGCGAAAGATTGCAGCATCAGCAACCTACTGATCTAGTGAGCGAACATGCGAGCCGTCTTATTACTGTAAGTCCGTAATATATTTGTAATTGCGTGAATGTCGGAAGGTTCAAACGTACCGAAACCGATAGCGAACCGATCGTGGTTATTAAGCGAACCAGAGCGACAAGCGATTAACTTAAGTCTAACACCGCGAAAAAATTTTGATAACGCGCGAAGAAATTTAGAAACTCAATACTCGAGCGAAAGCGAGCCCGAGTTACCGGAGAACGTCATCAACGAACGCGAATTTCCGTTCAATAGTTTCGACGAAAGCCTATTTCCGTGTGATACGACTGACCTCACTGACCACACCCAACGCGAGACTAGACGTACGCGACCGTATATTAGCAGAACCCCAAGTAGAGTATCTTTACGACGCGAATTTTCACTAACCTCCTACGAGAGCGATCTGTTTGACCCAGAAGAAATTTACCGCCAACAAGAAAATAATATGGCCGAATCGCGAAATCCGCACGAACATACTCCCGCAAATCTGCCGCGAGGCGCGGTAGACGAAGAAATAGACAATATGCGACGATCCATCCGCCAGATGGACCAAAATATAGCGGAGGCCGACCGCACGCCGCCTCCCGAAAGAAACCGCGAAGAAAGAGGAGATTATACACAGATCATCCACATTTTAAATGAAATACGCGCGGATATTAATTCGTTAAACATACGAGTAACGCGACTATAACGCGCGGACGCACAATTACCCCGTCATACAGATACTCGCAGGGAAAACGATAACGATGCGTTTGAAACAACATACGGGCGAACGAGACGCGATATCAGAAATCGACGAAGCGTCGCCCCGAATTATCTGCCGTTAAAGGAAGCAAGAATAATGATCCCCGAGTTCGACGGAACCTCGCGACATAAATTGCAAGAATTTTTAAACGCGTGTAAATACGCCGTTCAGAACATAAATCCCGCGGATGAAGAATCATTAATTCAAGCAATCTTATTTACAAAATTAAAAGGGAAAGCGATGCAAGATTTTGAGACGCGAGATATACAAACGTTCGACGAATTAAAACATCAACTTGAAACTTGTTACCAATCTAAACAAAGTACTACGCACTTACAAATCGAGTTCAATTCATTAAGACAAAAATCAAATGAAACCGCGTACGCTTTCGGACAACGCGTTGAGTTACTAGCAATGAAGTTGTACGATGCTATGATTGAAGGAGAAGAGGACTTCTCACTATCAAAACGCACGATTCAACACACGATTAAAAAACAGGCGTTAATAAATTTTCAAATTGGATTACGCGACGAATTAAAGGTACTCGTACGCGCGCAACGATATACGACGCTCCAAGAAGCGATAACGGGCGCGAGCGCTGAAGAAAAACTTATCGGACCAACGGCAAGAATAAGCAACTTCCCGAATAAAAATAAATACGAATCAAGCAATTCGCGACAGATTCGAAATTCGACTTCGCAATGTTTTAAATGTGGAAAAAACGGACATTACGGACGCGATTGTCGAAGTAATCGATACGCGCTTCCTAAACCGGAAAAATCCTCGCGGATAAATGCAATAAATAAATATTGCAAACATTGTAAGAAATCCGGACACACCCGCGACGAATGCTGGAGTTTGAACGGTAACCAGAAAAAACGCGAAGAAAATACACACGACCGAAAGAATCCGCGACAACAAAAGCGAGATTCCGAGTCCGACGGTAACAGTAGCGAAGATGATAAAAGCGAATCTAAAAAGAAACAACCGCGACCTGCGTCCGAATATCACGTTACGCATATTAAAGATACGCCGAGCACACAGAAGAAGACGGATTTATTGTTAATAACACTACCCATGCGACAAGCAAAGGATGAAAAATTACGGATGTTGTGCGACTCCGGATCAACCATCTCGCTAATAAAATTAAAACAATTAAAGGGCGATACCCTCATATATGAGGATAAAATCGCGCTCACAGGCATAACCGGGCATAAGGTACACACCATCGGAAAAATGTACGCTACAATTAAAGTAGATGGACATAAAATAAAACATGCATTTTACGTTGTAAGAGACGACATTCCGATCGAATATGAAGGAATTCTAGGGATTGATTTCCTCCGACAACACTCAGTATCCTGCGACTACAAACAAAATCAACTAAAAATAGGAGACGACGTGCTCAAATTCCATTCATTTAACAAAACCATTCTAAAACCGCGCAGCGAAACCATCGTAAAAGCGACAACGAATCAAAATCGGATAGGAGTAGTACGAGCAGAAGAAACAGCCCCAGGAGTCTATATCGGAAATTGTCTAGTAGAACCTAAAGATCACGCATGCCCCGTTAGTGTAATGAATACAACCGATACAGAAGTCGAGATACAAACACCACATGTTGTTATCGAAGATGTAGAATACGACCGAGAATCCGAAGTACACACTATACAAACGAGAACAAATTCTAAACCTACTTCCTCACGATACTCACAAATTTGACAACTACTACGAACACAGCATTTAAATTCAGAAGAAAAACAGGCACTCTTACGGATATGCGAAGAATATTACGATACATTTCAGTTGGACGGAGAACCACTGTCGTGCACCGCGACGGTAGAGCACGAGATAAGCACGCGCGCCGATACCTCACCGGTAAACACGAGACCGTATCGCCTTCCGGAAAGGCATAAGACGGAAGTAAATAAACAAGTGCAAAAAATGTTAAAAAACGGCATAATCCGAACAAGCGCGAGTCAATGGAACGCACCCCTATTAGTGGTACCGAAAAAAGCCGATGCCTCTGGAAAACCAAAGCTCCGAATAGTAGTCGATTTTCGGAAGCTAAATGATCTGACGATAGGCGACTCATTTCCACTGCCCAACATCACCGATATATTGGACCAGTTAGGAAACGCCAAATATTTTACTACATTAGATTTGGCATCAGGATATCACCAGATACCGATGACCGAACGAGATAAAAATAAAACAGCATTTTCAACGCCCTACGGACATTACGAGTTTAATAGAATGCCGTTTGGACTAAAGAATGCGCCAGCAACATTCCAGCGATTGATGAATTCAGTTCTGACTGGAATGCAAGGACTAAAATGTTTAGTTTATCTGGATGATATCGTTATATATGGATCAAGCCTAGAAGACCACAACAAACGACTCAAGGAAGTACTACAGAGACTTCGAGAAAATAATTTAAAATTGCAGCCGGATAAATGCGAATTTTTACGCAAGGAAGTGATTTATCTAGGTCACATTATTTCGGAGGATGGAATATCTCCGGATGCTGTAACAGCAATAAAAGAATTTCCGACGCCAAAGAAAGTGAAGGATATACAATCTTTCATAGGACTAGCCGGATATTACAGAAAATTCATAGAAGACTTCTCAAGAATAGCCAAGCCACTGACTAAATTAACGAAGAAAACAGAAAAGTTCGAGTGGACAATGGAACAGCAAAATGCTTTTGAAATATTAAAAGAAAAATTAATGACGACGCCAGTGCTAAAATATCCAGATTTTACTCAAGAATTTATAGTGACCACCGATGCCTCCGACTATGCAATCAGAGCAGTATTGTCACAAGGAAAGGTAGGCAATGACCGGCCAATTGCTTACGCCAGCAGAATTTTATCGCGGGCGGAGCAGAATTATAATACAACAGAGAAAGAATTATTAGCAATTGTATGGGCTGTAAAACATTTTAGGCCATACGTATACGGTACGAAATTCAAAATCGTAACCGATCATAAACTGGTTATTTAATGTAAACGATCCCGGATCGAGATTGATCCGATGGAGATTAAAGCTCGAAGAGTATGATTATGAAATCATTCATAAAGCCGGACGAGCAAATGCGAACGCCGATGCACTGAGCCGCAATGTAAAAAGAGACGCACATGAAACAGAAGAGGAGCGAGAAGTCCTCGCAATAGAAGAAGAAACGAACTCCGACGAAGAGAAAAAATATACGGAGGAAGAGAAGAAACAGATATTATACGAATATCACGATGCACCCACAGGAGGACATCAAGAAATCGAGCGAACAATAAAAAGAATCCGCCTAAATTATAATTGGCACGGATTAACAAAAGACGTCGAAAAATACATATCAAAATGCGAATTTTGCCAAAAAAATAAATTATCGCGAAAAAATAAAGTACCGTTAATAATCACGGATACACCGACAAAACCTTTCGAAAAATGCGCGTTAGATATCGTAGGACCGTTAACAATAACGACCAACGGAAATAAATATCTATTAACATTTCAAGACAATTTAACGAAATTCAGTAAAGCGATACCGATTCCAAATCAAGAAGCGAATACGGTCAGTAAAGAATTCGTTACAAAAATTGTTCTCGAACATGGAATTCCGGAAAAAATTTTAACGGATCAAGGCACAAATTTCTTAAGCGAAATATTTAAAAATACATGCAAATTATTAAAAATAAATAAAATACAAACAACTGCCTATCATCCGGAAAGTAATGGCGCGTTAGAACGATCGCATCGAACATTAGCCGAATATTTAAGACATTATATAAATGACGACCAGACAGACTGGGACGAATGGATACCCTTCGCAATGTTCACGTATAATACGACGCCACACACAGCTACGGGATATACACCCTTTGAACTAGTCTACGGACACCAAGCCGATCTACCTACGGCACTGACGAGACCGCCTAAGCCGACATATAATTACGACGATTACGCGCAAGAATTAAAAGAAAGACTACGGGCAACAAATCAGCTCGCCAAAGAGCATGTTAAAGAAGAAAAAATTAAAGCTAAACAACAGTACGATAAAAATATTAGAGAAATAAAATTTAAAGTCGGTGACAAAGTATTAGTGTACGACGAGACACTCCGACGCGGACGATCTAAAAAACTCGAATCTTTATGGATCGGACCGTACACGATAATTGAAAAGAATTCAGACGTAAATTACACGATAAAAAAGGGGGAAAAGCAATCCGCATGCACACAAATAAGCTAAAGCAGTTTATTGAAAATTAATAAGAACACTTACCCTACTCGTTGCGGGAACGACCGGGATAACGCATACGATCGAGAGCACGACGAAGAGTCGCCAAACTCGTCCGACCTCGACCTCCAGAAGGACGATCCCCGATTAAGGCCCGGCGATAAAGACCAGGGCCCAAAGGAAGTCGAGCGGGGTCCAACGCCCGAGAGGCCCTCAAGTTGCGGAAAGTACCCGCATCCGCAAGACGGCAGATATCCATCGCCGTCCAAAATAATGGCAAATTGTGCCAAGGATGTGGCACCACCTCACTCACAGTACGATGACCACTTACACAATCCACAGAAATCTGGATCGAAAAGGGCTCCGTACTTCGATATACGGCCTCACAAGCCCGCTCGAACGGATCGCGCGGCAAAGGAGGGCCGCACAAAGTAGAATCATTGCGCGCCCTGCATACTAAATTAGACGGATTGGACACAGAATCCAAACACCAAAAACAGAAATTATAAGAGTCCATGACTACTACCGAGTATGTCATCAAACGAACGTCAATAGGAGACTGAATACTAAACGAAATGATCCGTCGAAAAGCATGCAGAAAAATCATCTCAGAAAAAAGATACTAACCGATAACAATGACACTCGCGGGATATCATCGCGAGAAATAAAACTAAAGTATATAATATTACAGGATACTCGTCAGCTGGAACAGCCGACGGACCGCGGGTCTCACGGAGTTATATGAAACGGACTCATCATATGAAATTCAAGAATTTGAATATAACCCGGGCCTATACTTTGAAAAAATTGGACAGCTATACTACGCCAAGGGAACATGGAAATTAGTAATCAAGTTAGATCTAACAATATTAAACGACAGATACGAACAAATATTGAAGTATTTGCAACAAACAGAAACGATGTGCGATACAATGAGACTACAGAATCACTACCATCGAGACGCTTGCAATAATCTTGATATTATAGCGAAACGAGAAGCAAAATATCTAACAAACGTAATGACACAAATTCAAACAATATATAAACCACCGACTAACAGACGCAGAGGACTGATAGACGGAATAGGCTCGATAGCGAAGACATTGTTCGGAACAATGGACGCGAACGATGAAAAGCATATTAACGAACAATTAAATTTATTAGAAAATAAACAACAAACGCTACAACACGTGGTTCGAACTCAAATAAAAGTAGTAAATAATACTATAGCGCACATTGAAAAATTAGAAAATATAATAGATCGAAATGAGAAACTTTTACAAAAACGGGTAACGGTATATACTGAACGCGCCGAAATAAATGAACATTTTATAATAATCACCGCGGTTATAACAGAGTTAATACGCGATGCGGAAAATACAATCGAATATTTAACATATATACGCAAAGGAGCAATGCATCCGAAATTAATGCCGATAGAAACGATTATTACACATTTAAAAGAAGCAACGCAACAATTACAACAAGGAATGTATTTCCCGTTTAAAATTCACGCGGAAGATTGGCTAGCGATAGAAGAATATACCAAAATAAGCGCGTTTTACGATAAAAGAAATGTTTATACCATATTGCGATTCCCATTAATTACACAACCGAGTTACGATATTATAAATGTAATTACATTCCCCGTACCGATGAATAATAAAATATTTACCGTAACCGAAATAAATAATAAAATAATTGCAATAGATAAGGAAAAATTAACTTATCTTAGAATAACGGAAAGCGATTTAAAAAATTGTATAGAAATAAACTCCCAATATACGTTTGAAAATACGATACCGATATATCGCATGAATCAAAATGCACCGTGCGAAATACAAATGTATACATTGTCACGACAACACAATTGTAACACACAATTGATAAGCTCGAAAAATGCGATCTGGACAACACTACGACAACCGCACACTTGGTTATATGCGACCGCGACCAACCAACAGATAACGATACAATGCGATAATCGACACGAACAAAAAAGAATAATTAAAAATACAGGAAAAATTACATTAAGAGGAAAATGTAAATTAACGACAACAGATATGACGTTACAGTCAATAAAAACAGTATACGAAACAAGCGTAGAAACCTACTTACCAGAAATAAATATCACGCTTCTACAGATATACAAGACACACGATAACGACACACTAGAAAACGTAACGCTACACCGAACAGAATTAATAAAATTAAAAAAT
The DNA here is from genome assembly GCA_009859135.1 of Formica selysi. Lineage (NCBI taxonomy): Eukaryota > Metazoa > Arthropoda > Insecta > Hymenoptera > Formicidae > Formica > Formica selysi. The sequence continues at coordinate 9,221,000 of CM020813.1, forward strand.
AAACTAGAAGAATTAAATAATAATCTACAAGACAACGAACAGAACTTCTTTGTTCAAAAACAATTTGTTTATCCAATGGCTACAAGCGGAATCATAACAATAATTATAATAGCCATTGTAACATATATAATTATAAAAAATAAAAAGAGAAAAATAAAACGACCATCAGTCAGGATATACGATGAAGAACCACGTATATCTTACGGACTTCCAAGACCTATACTAAAGCGTAGTCTAAGTACGCGATTTTAGATAGTAAGAAACGATTATATCAAATATTATATACGGGAAAAATAATGTATTCGTTAGAATAAGAAAGGGTATAACTAAAGAAAAACGTTGTACCCCCGTTTTTCTTTTTTCAACGGGGGAGGGATGTTATAGCCCAAAACGGCTATAACCATATTATAATAGTATAATTATTAATTATTAAATATTATTTAACGTCTTCCGACTATAACTCGAAGTCGAGGAAGACGTATAAAGTTACGAGCGCAATCGCTGACAAAGCAAGCCACGCGCGGAGGCCACGCGTTCGCGAGACTCGAAGACCGATACGCCGGAAATGCAAGCAAAGAATATACGTAGCTTGCATCCGGGGTTTTTCCACCCAAAATCGAGCGACACGACCACCTATGGTCCTGTCGCTAAGCGATCCCCTCCAAAAAACTAATCGAACAGGAGGTGATAAAACTACCCACCTCGAACGAGCGCTAGGCAGTCCTAATCATAAAATCACACGAAGCAGATAAAATTATAAAACTATACCGTACCGTCGAACTTAATAAAAGTAACTACGAGACAGACAATTGTAATCGTTTTAATAATAGAGAACGTTCCAGCTGATCTCGCGACGGCAGCCGCGATATCAGGCACGTGAAGCAACTCTATACCGCGATAAGCCAAACAGTTGTAGAGCGAGAAAGAAAGGAAGAATTAAAGCTGATATCTTCAAATAAAAAGATTTTATTCAAATACGACTACAAGTTTGGTGCAAACGGAGAGAAGACCCTGAACGATCCCGAACTTCCCAGTTCTAATTTGGCCAACGATCCCTAAAAATCCCTGTGCTTCCACAGAGGCACAACATATTATATTACTTTATATCTATGTAAAACATCTTATATCTACTCTTTGTATTATAAATTATATTGAATTATTGTATATTATGCATCATCGTATATTATATAACGTATCGAGTCAATTATATAATCTATAAATTTAATTATATTTTAAGCTTTATATAATGTATCGAATCTATTATATAACGTATCAAGTCAATTATATAATCCATAAATTTAATTATATTTTAAGCTTTATGTAATGTATCGAATCAATTATATATAATGTATCGAGTCAATTATATAATCTATAAATTTAATCATTTATTTTAAGATTTAATGAATATATTTGTCATATTATCGCAAAATACACACTATACGAACGAACCGCGTTTTTCCTTTATCGCGGCCGCGTATCCTTTCCCGCGATAATAGCTCGCGCATCTCCTATTTTAAAACGTTTATACTGATGTCCGTTAGAAAGTGTCCGACTGTTTGCAAAGTAGTTTTAAAAGAGTAAATAAAAACGTGTTTAAAGCAAATAAATTGCCATCATTAATCGAATTGGTTTTGCGTCGAGGACGTTGGAACGCGTCATGGTGGGCGCACGATTTGGCGATGGGGCTGTTAAGAGCCCTGTTAAATCTGGTAGTTTTCCAAAGAGTAAGTAATATTTGTGTATATTTTATATTAATTATTTATAATATATGTATATTATAATTCGATTTATAGTACGATTTCACGAGCGACATCCAGATCCCTGGATTTTTAAATTTTGAGCACCGATGATATGTGCGAATGGTGCGGCGGTACGAGCGCGAGATCCGCGAAGACGTGTGGGAAGACAATCCGGACGGTCTCCATTTAGATTTAAGACGCCTCTTCGACCTCGAGCCCTACGAGGAGGACGTCGAGGAATTTTGGGACGAGCCTCCGAGCAAGAGATCGAAGGCTTGATTGCGAGTATCTTTTTAAGATTCGTAATATATTAAATATTAAAAATTAAATTATTATACTAATAAAACTTGTATTTTTTGTTTCAGATCGAGCGTCATCGAACTTAAAATTTATTTAAAATTTATTTAAAATTTATTTTATATTAAACATATTTTATATTAAACATATTTTATATTAAACGTGTATTTTTTTCTAAAATAAATTTATTTTATATTAAACATATTGTTCAAAATTGAAACATTAAATTTCGGGTCTAAATTTCAACGGCGGACGTCGCCGTTGTATTCAAACGATTGCCTCAAAAATCAAAACACGAGCGAGAACAAACAGCGTCGCGATCACTCGCTCGATGCGTGAGCGCGTTATTCTTATAGTGAAAAACCGTGACAAACACCTGGTTCTAGAACGTTCGATGCCGAAAAACCTTGTTATTCACATCGGCAGAGCGCGAGTTTCCGCGGTCGGTCGATTTAGTCTGCCTACGACAACGTTTCGAGCTGGTCGAAATTCCTCGATCTTTCTCATTTGCATTTCGCTTATTCTCGCTCGTGTCGCGTACTCAGTAAGCTTACTCATCTCTAAATCATTCCGAATTGTCTCGCATCTGATCGCGTTCATATTTTCGCGGCGGTCAATTCGGTAATATCTCACTGTATTATTTACTCAGTTAGTGCTAAGACATTGTGAACGTTAATTGTATGGAGTCCGAGAGTCGACGCTCGTTACCCGCATCGCGACTGTCCGCTGCCTCGCGCCAAATTCCATCCGGCGTCCGCGTGCAAGATTTCCGCTCTCGCGAGAGTTTCTAGCAAGAAGCTCTTAATCAAGATTTACGAACCGCGAAAAAAGGGCAATAATTAACCGGACAATTTGAAGATTTCCGTCGGAATCGCGGAAGACGTGCCGTCGCTCGCTTCTATCATTCAAAATAAAACGACTATCTAAAACAATCTGCACTCAAGTCTTTTCTAAAATCTCCTTGTCCTCCAGCGGATCTACGGATTCGCGTTGCACACAGCTTCTCGCTCATCTCTGAGCGTTTCTAAAGATTCGGGCGATCTCTTCGAGGTCGATTCCCAAACACATATTTTATATTAAACATGTATTTTTTTCTAAAATAAATTTATCTTTACACATTAAACGAACACTATTTTTATCGCGAGCGCGTATCCTTCCGCGATAAGAGAGCGCCGACGCTTACTACGAGAGGCGCGAAAGAAGGATAGCGAGGCATTTATTACGAGAAGCGCGAGAGCGAGAGGATGCCGGAGAAGGAAAGAGAAGCGTAAAGAATCGACGCTTCGTTTAACATATAGCGTTTATTCGTAAAAAATCACATCTTACAAATGCGCGTGTGTGATACATGAAGTATATAAGTACGGACAAAAATCAAATTTTATTAGTGCGTAAAGTTACTCCTCGTCGAACGGCTGCGATTCGGGCTTGTAACCCTCCAATCGTACACCCGCCGGCGGTTGACCCTCATCGACCGTCGACGGTTCGGCCTCGATCCTCCATCGGCTGCGATTCGGGCTCCTCGCCGATCGGCCGCAATTCGGGCTCTACGTCGATCGGCCTCGATTCGGGCTTCTCGTCGATCGGCTGCGATTCGGGCTCCTCGTCGATCGGCAACGCGACGACTTGCCTAACGTCGCGCTCGTGAAGCCGGTCGATCAACTCAGGGACGGCGAAGTCGCGCTCGCGAAACTCGAACTGCTCGGGGGCTCGCGCGACGTCGCGTTAGCGAGCATCGCGCAACGCGCTGTGAACGCTTTGCGCCTGCGCGAGCATAGTCCTCGTCCTCGTCACTAGATCGTAGAGCGATTCTCGCGCCGTTCTTATGCAGTCCTCTATCTGTTTAAAATAAAAAAGTAAAAGAGTTATTAAAAGAGTTATTACAAGAGTTATTAAAAGAGTTATTAGAAAATTATAATTTATTATGAAAAGTATTATAAAAAATATTATAAAAAGTATTATAAAAAATCCCGATCGAATACTTACATTAAACGCGTGATATCGATGTCTCCGTCCAACTGAAAGGCGAGTCTGAACGAATCCGGACTGTTCTCGATAACGTCTCGCGCCTTCTCGCGCAGACCCGAGGTGAGATCTCCCAAAACGTAGGACTTTATCGCGATTAAATCCCCGTTTACATTAATGTAATCGACCGCGTTAATTATCTGCTCGATTCGTTCCATATCGAACAGTTCGCGACCGATTTTAACTCTCGCTACTTCGCGCCTCGCCACTTTGCGCTTTGCCGTTTCGCGCTTCGTCACTTCGCTATCTCGCGAACGAGAATACTTTGACGCTTCTCGAAACGATCTCGCGCTTATAAGGATCGACGCGCGGATGCCGCGGTACGATTTATCGATCGTACCGCGACTTCCTTCCGCGATTGTTCCTCTAATCGCTCGACTCGAGCGGAAACGAACGAGTAATAAAAACAGATTATAGAGGAAAATAATAAAAAAATAATGCGATAAGAGTGACTCGAGCGCCCGCTAGATAACGCGCATCCCGGATACTCGGCGAACGTTTATCGTCGCCGGAAGGGGTACGTTTCTCTAATCGCTCGTCGAGTGTCCTTCTTAGGGGATAAACGAATAATAAAAATAGAAATAATAAAAAAGTAAAACTGCGAGAGGAACTCGAGCGTCCGCTAGATAACGCACGTCCCGGACGCTCGATCGGTGTTCGCTCGTCGTCGAAAGGGGCGTGTCTCTCTAATCGAGGTGGACCGCGACTCTCCCTCGAACGAATCGTCGACGCATTTCCCCCTCCCTCCACCCGCGTCGAACTCGCCGACGATAAAAATAGGCGTTTCGCCGAACGCGCGAATCAATCGCGCCCGGCGTCTCTCAATAGTTTCCCGCGTCTTTCCCCGCTCCGCGCGATGACTAACGCGAGGACGGCTCTTCTCGTCCTAGCGACGACGCTCGTCGCCGCGACGGCTGCCGCGCCCGTCGACTCGGAGGCGCTCCGCTTCCTGCGCGCATACGGTTTTCTGAAGGACGACGGAGGATCGCTGTCGTTCGATAACGCGACGTCTCTGCGTCGCGCGCTGTCGCTGTTTCAGGAATACTATCAATTATCAGGAAACAGCGCGTTAGACACCGTTACGCTTAGCCTTATGCGCAAATCGCGATGCGATCTCGCGGACATTCCCGATCGCGCGTATAGCCCGATCGCGCGAAAATGGCCGAAAACGTGTCTCACGTGGAACTTTCAGGTGGCTAGCGAAGAACTCTCGTGAACGGCCGAAGCAGCGTTCGCGTTATGGGCGGCGAATTCATCGCTGACCTTCGCGCGCGATCCGCTGCGACCCGATATACTGATATCGTATCGAACGGGCGCGCACACTTACGCGAATCGCCGGAACGTCGGCGTTTGCCCGGCGATCTTTGATGGTCCCGGGGAAGCCCTAGCTCACGCGTTCTTTCCCTCGATAGCGACCGACTTCGCGTCGGAGGTGCACGTCGACGATTCGGAACTATGGCACGTGTATCTAAACAAGAATCCTCCTGACACGCATCACCTGCTGTAAACGCTAACGCACGAGATCGGCCACGCGTTGGGTCCAGTGTTGGCAGGCGGGCCGCTTTTTTCGCGCATGCGCGACGGTTAGATTAGATAATACAGCGATGTAACTACTGTATGCTGGGCTGTGTTCCGATTCCCCACCCGGGTGCACCCGATATTATAGTATACGTGACATGTACTATAATATCGGGTGCACCTGGGTGGGGAATCGGAACATAGCACTGTATGGGAGGCAGAAGTTTTGGCGGGCTCCTAGTGTGTCAGCAGTACGGCCGGTACGGAATGTAAATACTGAAGAAGGAAAAAAACTTGGCCAATAACAACAGGCATAGGTAAGTTGATACGAGAAGCCTTCACTTGCGCACAGTACAATTGGACACGTTGCAATTGCACACTGTGATATTAGACACATAAAGTTGCGCACCGTTCAATTGGACACATTTCAATTGCGCACAATTCGTTTGGACACATTTCATTTGCGCACCGTTCAATTGGACACGTTGTTTTTGGACACAACACATATTTTTGTATAATTTAGAATACATATACACGCATGTATGCATGTATAATTTTGAAATTTTTTGACATTTATTATTAACTTTATTTGGTAAATAAACGTTTGTTACAGTTTGTTTACACACAGTTCCTTTGCACACAGTTCTTTTGCACACAGTTCTTTTGCGCACAGTTCTTTTGCGCACATTTCTTTTGCGCAAATTTCTTTTGCGCACAGTTCTTTTGCGCACATTTCTTTTGCGCACATTTCTTTTGCGCACATTTCTTTTGTGTACATTTCTTTTGCGCGCAGTTCGTTTGCACACTTTCCCATCCACACAACAATTATAGGGATCTCGTTTCGCGTTGTAAAGTATATGTGGACACAGTTGTAAAGTATATGTGGACACATAATATTGCCTTTTGTATCGTATATCATTTAATTCCGTTATTGAAAGATATTTTTGTAGATTCTGAAATTGCGCAAGATCTTTCACTGGCTCGAAAAAAAGTGCTCATCTATTGTTCAAAATGTCATTGCCAAACGTGAAATCGAGAAAATTGTTGAAAATTTAAAAACTTGTAAATTTTCTGTTTTGGTTGATGAGAGCACAGATATCTCAGATAGTAAAGTAATGTGTATTCTTGTCAGATATATTTCCCCTTTAAATAAAAAGATTACTACTCAATTATTAGAATTATTACTTTTAGATGCAACAGATTGTTCCGCGACTAAAATTTTCGAAAGATTTAAAAATTTTTTAGAGGAAAAAGAAATTCCTATCAAAAATATTGTCGGGATGGCATGTGACAATGCATCTGTTATGGTAGGATGCAATAATTCTTTTATGAGTCACTTAAAATTAGAAGTACCAAATTTAATAACATTAAAGTGTATTTGCCATTCATCTGCTCTTATAGCCAATAAAGCTTGCGATAAACTACCTTCTTCTTGTAAAAATTTAATTAGAGATGTTGCCATTTATATTTCGGGCAGTGCAAAGCGATGTGCAATTTTAGCGAAGTTTCAAAATTTTTTTAGAACAACATAAAATATTAAAATTGTCCAATACTAAATGGCTTAGTTTCCACAAATGTATTGTTAGGCTTCTCAAAAATTGGGAACCTTTAAAAAATTATTTCATGTTAGCAATAGTAGAGGATAAATTAAAATCTGCACAAATTATTTTAGAATATTTAAATGATAATTTAGTTAAAGCATATTTGCTGTTTTTAATATATTCGTTAAATTTTTTAAATTCTTTTAATGCTTTATTTCAATCGCGTAATATTCTAATACATAAATTATTACAAAATAGTGAACAATTAATATTAAAATTTGCTACAAATTTCGTGAATACCGATGCTTTAAAGCATATTTTTACCTTAGATATTAACGATAAAAAAAATATACGACATATAGACAATATATATGTGGGACCGGAATGTGAATGCTTTTTACAAACATTATCTTTGGAATGCGCGCAACAAATTAAATTAAAATGTTTAGATTTTTATATTATAGCAGTTAAAGAAATGCTGAAACGTTTACCTTGTGGAGACACTTTTTTTCAGCAATTAGCTTTTCTAGATCCTAAAACTGCTTTGTATAATGAAGGTAGAACTAAAATTAAAGATTTAACTTTTATTGCTTCGCGTGTAGAACATATTAATAAAACACAATTAGTTTTTGAATGGAATATTTTGCCGTCAATTTTTGATGAACAGAAGAAAAAAGAATTAGTTTATTTAGAAATAGATGAGATGTGGAAAAATATATTAGAATCTAAAAATTTCGATGGTGTAAAGATGTTTCCTAACTTAGAATCATTAATTGAAGTAATTCTCTCTCTTCCACACTCAAATGCTGAGGCTGAAAGAATTTTTTCTATTGTGACAGATGTAAAAAATAAAAAACGAAATCGGTTATCTAATAATACAGTTTCCGCGATTTGTATTGTTCGATCCAGCTTCCAAGATTCAAACATTAATTACATTAATTTTGAAATAAACTCAAGGCATCTAGAATTGCATAATACGTCAAATTTATATGAAAATAAATGCAACTCTGATGGTCTATAATAATTTTATTTTTGCATTCTTACATATATTATATATTATTTTGCATAAAAGCTTTTACATTGCAAATTCACATATCTAGCCATTATCATCTTTATGCATGCTGCATGTATATTATTATTATTATTATATTATTATTATTAACTATTGTTTTGTTTTTTACAGTTTATTTTTTATGTAAGCATAATTATATGCTACGTGCAATAAATGAGATTATTTATTTATTTCTTGTATCTGAAAAAGCCAAATATTATGTGCAATATTTTTAATATTTTATTATTTTAATTTTTAGTATAAGATATTAATGTTTTTGGAAATTTTACGTAAAATAAGATATTTATTTTTAGTTTTATAAATGTATTTTTTTATGAATACTGGTAAGGTTTTCGGCAGTTTTTCTTACCCTTGCAACAAATGTTGGTATTCTTTCTTTGGTATTCTTTGATATTTCTACCAAATAAAATATTTTATGTTAAATTTAAGAGATATGTTTTATTTAATAAGTAGTGTTTGCCGCATTCCCCTTTTCAGCCTATTTTTGTTTTATTAGATACGTTCTATTTTATATTTAAATAATTATATTATATTTTTCTTATAATTACATACAAACACACATTTTTTTACACACATACACACAAAAGATGTGCCGCTGGTCGCTCGTAAAGAATTCTTTAAAAATTTGAGGAAATACATGTGTCTATCTCACATTTTTCCTTAAATTTTTAAAGAATTTTTCACGGGCGACCAGCGGCACATCTTTTTGCCGATGTTAGATACTTCATTGACGCCGCGTTTGCTGCGCATGCGCGAAGAAAGCGGCCCACCTGCCAACACTGGTTGGGTCTACAACACAGCATGCGTAACGACTCGATAATGTTCCTGTATATACCCGACATCGAGAATCAATTTCCGGTTAAGCTGAGCATAGAGGACGTTCTCGCTATACAGAATCTGTACGGGTCTCACGACGACGGAAATTATCCGACGGCGACTCCCGCGACCACCGCGGCGCCCGCGACGACGAGCGTCGCGCCGACCAACCCCGCGCGCGCGGATCTCTGCGCTTTGCAGCGTGTGGACGCCGCACTGATAACGAATCGCCGATTGTACATAGCTAATCGCCGCAACGTGTGGTCGGTCGACGTGACCGAGAGACACTACGGTAGACCCATGACGCTCACGAATTACGCGACGTTTTTCCCGGCGAATTTCACGCGCCTATCCGCCGCGTATCGAAGACCCTCGGACGATCTTGCGCTATTCGCGGACGATTCGATCTACCTCGCGGAATAGCCTTAACCCGCCTTAAGCTAAAATCGGGTTGGCCGAGATATCTTCACGATATCGGACTTCCCCGAAACGTTAAGATCAACGCCGCGATAAACACGCACACGGGACGAACTTACGCGATCTATGACGACGACAAGGTAGCGGAGATCGACGAGTGTCGCATGATAATCCTTAGACACGCTCCGTTAAAGGATATATTTCCTGGAATACCGCCCGCGATAACGTCGGCCTTCCGATACATCGACGACAATTTGTATTTCTTCGCCAAACGTCAGTTCCACGCCTTCAACGAATTCACGAATATCGTGACCTTGGGTCATTTCGATCTACACGCGCTCGGTATCGAGTGTCCTACGGACGAGCTGCTAAGACAATTGCGCGATCTCCTCAGTCGTGTCTATCGTCTCGGCGACGCGACCGAGAGAGAGTGGATCGACGAGGAGGACGACTAGAGCGACCCCGCCGTCATTAAAAAAAAATAGAATATAAGAGAGGACGCGCGCGAAAGGGGAAGCGATCTCTACGCGAGTATATAAAGACCATCCATTCGTTAAGCGCTTCATTGTCGACGGAGAACGCCGAAGCCTACGAACGAGAAAGAACGAGCGATAATGTACGCGACAATGGGGGGGCTACCGCAGCAGCAGCACTCGTTCGACGATCGATCGAGGCTAACCGAGCGAGACCACGAGGATAGCGCGGGATATGCTAAAAGAGCTAAACAGGACAATAGGTAAGACTATTAAACGTTTATTCGAACTAATAATCCACTAGCGTTGTTTCTCTCATCGCCCGCATCCATTTTCAGACGAGATCGCGACCGGACGCCGAGACGCGACGCGGACGTCTCGATCGCGCGACCGCTCAGAATCTTAGGAAGACGCTACCCATTGACCAAAACCGCGTACAACCATCTCGAGGTCAGCGTTAACGTCAGTCGACCCTCTTTCGTGGAAATCGTCCTCGGAGATTGCCACGGCAAGAAAATCTCGCTAACGCCGGATACGTGGAAGGAACTGCTCGATCTACGATCCATGCTTCTGTCGCACTTTCGCTCCGACGAGCGCGACGAGACGCGCCCTCCGGCGCCGATATACATCGAACAGTTGACGCTGCGATTGGGCAAACTCAACAATCTCCGAATACTCCGTCTCGAAACGCCCAAGGTTCGTCTGGCCGTATCGAAGAGCACCGTTATAACTATATTAAATCTGGAACTTTGCGTCAACCGCATCATTGCATCTTTAAGCGGTTTAACCGCGCACGTGGATAACAAGCTGACTCGTTTCCTCGATATCGCGGCAGGCGCTCACGATTCGGCGCTTATTCCCACGATGATACGCGACAGCGAGAACTTCGACCGCAACGATCTGATCGATTGCGAGCTGCAGGCTCTGCTCTTCGGAGAATCGTGATACGCTTATCCGCGTACTCGTATTATCGCATTATTAATATATATCAAATATTGTATTATTAATATATTAAAAATATTGTAAAAGGAAACAATAAAAACGCTCCTCCTCTCGCGCGAAAAAGACGATCTCTCTTTATTCCACGACCTTTCGACGATTCGCCGTCTCGCTCGAGCGATAAGCGCGCTCGTATCGCCGCTAACCGTTCCTCTTTCCGTTCGACCGCCCTCCGACGATCCTCCGTCTCCCTCAATGCCGGATACCCGGCGTCCGCTCGCGGATCGCGCGCTAAAAGCGGCGCGCGTCTCTAAAGAATCACGATAGCGGATCGCGCGCTAGAAGTGGCGCGAGGGGTCGCCGTCGCCCCCCCCCCCTTCCCCTAAGGAACGAGTCGCGCCAAGGTCGAGTTGCGCCGGGGAAAAACCGCGACCCCCGATCGAGCCGAGCGTCATCTCCCGGGCGATCTCGTCGACTCCGTCGGATATCTAGTAGAGTCGGTTCCAGCCCATTTTCCAATGAGTGCGAGAGAGAAGTCTGTGAGAGAGAAGAGGTCGGAGATATGCCTAGAAAGAAATAGAAAGATACCCGAGGGGGACGTGGAGACCGGAGGAGAGCAGGGGATACGTAGCGAATCGCGCCGGTGAGGAACCGCGACTTCCGATCGAGCCGAGCGCCATCTCCCGGACAATCTCGGCGATTCGTACCCGCTCCCTCCCGTGACGTCACGCGCCCCCCCGACCGCCCCATCCTCTCGTCAAGCTTTCCCCCCGGCCGCGCTTCCCTCCGCGGGTATCTTTCTTTCTCTTTCTAGGCATATCTCCGTCCTCTTTTCTCTCACAGACTTCTCTCTCGCACTCATGGGAAAAATGGGCTGGAACCGACCGTACTATCCTACTCACGATTCTTTTTGGTATCCGCCTAGAGCAGTTAAAAGCTGTTAAACACCACTTCCACAGATCCGCCTTCACGACCGCTGCCGCCCCGATCACCAGGGGCTGACCTCCGGCAGAGAGAGGATCAGGAGAGCACAAACGGAAACCGAATGAGCGAACGAGCTAACAAACGAGTCCAGTAGTCGCTGCTGCCCTGGAAACTGGAGCCGCTAGAACTGCCGGCCGCCATCTTCACGCGGCCTCCAAGGAGCCTCCTCGCTACCTGGGACGTCCGGATAAGGAGATACACCTCACCCTCCTATCCAGGAACGTTGCCAGCGCTACTCACACCACCGGCGCTAACATCTCCCAGGAGCGGCCATACAGGAGGCGACAAAGAGAAGCAGCCCGCTCCTGGGTGGCCCACCCAGACGGACCGCCACAGCCTGGTGCATTACGGCACACAACACCGTAAGCCGCAGACACAGGAACGGGCAACGCAGTCCTCCGACTCCGACTGGGAGGCCACAACAAGAACAGCGTCCACGCAAACAGAGGCACCACACCATAGAGCCTCCACGCACCGACGGCGAGCTGCTTCAACACCAGCGACGCCAAGCGCCTCGTTCCAGCGAGGACCATTAAAGTGGACGAAGACCACGCCATAGATCTCGTGGCGAGAAAACCTCGCCACGCGTAGGAGTCGCTAAACGCGAAACAATCGGCCCTTTTCAGGGCCACACAAAATTTGACACTTGTACATATAATACTTGACAGAATATATATTTATTGTTGCTACCTAGAAGAAGTGCATTCCATCATTCAATCGACATCCTATCTTCGAACATATCCAAGCAACCTCCACATCTTTAAAGAGTTAGAGTTATACAGTAATTTATATACACAATTATTATAAAATGTGAATAAATATTTATAAACAATTATAAATTAATTAGATTTTTACTAAAACAAATAAAAAAGATTTATAATTTTCTATATGAATAACATTAAATTATTAAAAGATTGATATTAATACTAGTGTTTAATCGTCTTAATAGGACTTCCAGAATTCGATTTTCCACGTTTGAAACCATTTCTCTATAAAGACGGCAGAATTATGATTAATAGAAACGGGATATATGTAGATGGAAACGTGGTAAATGCCACGATATAATAAAATTAATTACTTTAGAATAGAACACGTATACACATACCTTCAACAAATCGTGGCTATGCTTCTTCTATCGCTTCTTTGAAACAGGTCGAATAGCCAATTGAATTCCGCTTGCAAGTGGTTACAGCTGGATAAAAACAAAATAAAATAGTTGACAGTAGAAGTAAAATAGTGAGTTTAGAATAAAATAATTCGGATATAATTAGAAAATAGACTAAATTTTTGAAAAAGAAAATATTTGTATGTTATGCAATTAAGTCGCGAATAGGAAATAAAGAATTATTTCTCATTTTCTTTCCTTTTTTTTGCTATTTTGTTAAAATACTAAAATAAAAAACATACACCAAAATATAAAAAATTTTTAAAAATAAGACACAAAGGGCAAGTTCTTCCGCTCCACACAGTACAAATGTTACAATGCTGAATATATTAAGAGCATAGAGTATCATGTTGTTTATAAAATTTGTCTGCCAATCAATTATAAACATATCGTCTTATATAGCTTTGCCTCGAAAAGTTTTTCATGATAATATGGCATAATGATACATAAATAACATGATGTAAGTGGACAAAAAATAGATCAACATCGAATAATGATGTGCTGATACATTATTCCGAGGAAATTAAAAAACATTTTTATTTATTTCATTTAATTATAAATGATTCTTTAAAAAAAAGCTGCGTATATGCATCTGAGAAATATTTTTAAATAATATTTATATAAAAAATATGTTGCACGATTTTATTAATATAAAAAGTTTTAAGAATTTGATATAAATAATGCGCTGTGCGTATGATGTAATGTACATAAATTTCAACAATTTTTTGAATGCAACAATTAATTTGCTTAAGTTTAGCTTATACCATGCGTAATCTGCCACAGAACATGCCGATAAACATATAATTTATATCGAGTAATTTAAAATTTCTTTTTCACATAAAATTTATGAAATAAAAAGTATGTAATGTACCGTAATAAAATTATATGAAATAATCTTTGTCAAAGTAGAAAGAAAATATAAAATGTAGCAAGAACGAAAGATTCTTTTATGCCTCCCTCCCCCCCCCCATTCACCTAAGAATATTATGGTATTATTGAAAATAATAAATCCCCGACGAAAAAATGCACGTAAAGCTAAATATTCTTTTATCTCTTTCTCCTGTCGAGAAATTAAATTATATATTCAAATATATATATATATATATATATATATATATATATATATATATATATTTATATATACATATACACCGTTATATATGTATATACATATATATTTTTTCTGTTATATCTAAAAATCATATACGCTATGTATCTTTCTTTTTCTGTTATTTATATTTGAAAAATAGATATTCCATTATATTCTATATTGATTTTGTTTGTAATATTGATTATCTTTCTTACTCATGAAAAGTTAAATTTTAATTGTTAAAATTTTTAATACTGTTATATGCGTAGAATAGCATATTCGAGCAAGTATGTAATTATGACTTTCAAATTTTCATTTATTTTGTTTTTGTTACAGGAAATACGAAATTAGAAAAATGGTCTGCCAGTTCTCTTCGATGTGCGGGATTGTGCGAAGACCACTTTTCTCAAGAATCATTCACGAATAGTGCTACAAGAGGATTAAAACGCAATGCAGTGCCGATTCCTTTCGAGTCTCACAATATAAATGTAAGTGATGAAAACAATATATTGCTTCCTTTCGAGTCAAATAATATAAATGCGAATAATGTAAATGCAATTAACGAAGAGAATATATCGATTCCTTTCGAGTCGAATAATGTAAACAAAATTAACGAAGAAAATATATCGATTCCTTTCGAGTCGAATAATATAAATGTAATTAAAAAAAATATATCTGTAATGAAGATGATATACAAATTAAGAAAAGAAGAAAAAGCATGAAAATGGAGCAAATGCTTCACTTACAAGAAGCAAAAGAACAAATAATAGAATCTATGGAGAAGAATATTGCTTCAACATCGTCTGCGTCTATTTCTATTAACGAAAATATAATAACGGACGAGAATACAGTTACAGAACAACGTTTATTGCGATGCTATCAGCCACGACATTTAGATTTTAATATTTCTATGGAAGAGGAAGATATTATGGAATGGGTGCATCTTGAGCCATCTGTGCATCAAAGAGTCTCTACGCCTCTTCCGTCTAATAAAAATACAGGAAGTACAGAAAATAAAACAGAAATTAATACAGAAGATAATAGAATAATAATACATAAGTTATATATAAAAGTTCAATCTCTTAAATCTGAAAATGTTTGATTGCGAAAACAGATAAGAGATTTGAAATATCGCTTACGTCGCATTCCACGAAGACGTAAAACGACAAAAAAAAATAAACAAAAGAAAAAAATATTGAAAAAATTGATAAATGAACAAGATCTACATCCCGTTGCGAAGGCACTGATAAATTTGCAGCTGCATATACCCAATGCAGCATATACAGAAGAAGAGAAAAATCTGTCAAGGCAACTTTTATTATTATTCAGCCGCTGCTTTCTGCTGCTTAAGAAAAGCAAGTTGTAATTTTCCTAGTTAGCGAACAATTCAAAGATGGCTAGAAGAATATGATATACGGCCAGGATTTTGTGACTTTATATTTGAAAAATTGTAGGAAAAGATTTCTCAAATACCAATGGAGGAAAAAATATGTGCTTTAAAATGGGATGAAATGGCCATAAAACCTTATGAAGAATATTCGCGAAAACTAGATGAAATAGAAGGCCTTGTTGATCTTGGACCTCTAGGAAGAAAACCGGAGAGATCTAAATGTGTATTTGTCTTTTGCCTAGATAGTTTAAATGCACGTCACCCATGGCGACAGCCTTTAGCATATTTCCCCCCGAGAAAATGCATGAAAGCAGAAGAAATAATAATATTATTGAAAGAATGTTTAGACAGATTAAGTGCAACGGGTGCTGATGTGCAACTTGTAACATGTGATCAAGGCACATGTAATCAAAGCGCTTATACTCAACTCGGGATTGATGCACAGAAGCCATTTTTTATATATAATGGAAAAAAATATAACGCGTCTTTTGATTTTCCTCATTTGGTAAAAAGATTGGCAAGTTTCCTTAGAACGCATGGAAACATTTATTACGATGGAAAAACAATTGCATCATATTCAGATTTTGAGATGACATGGTCTATTGACAATGCCACAAAAGAAGGCTCAAATTTATTGTCCCACATAACAGAAGCACATATTCGTCCAAATAGTTTCGAAGCGATGAATGTAAAAAGAGCTTTTCAGTTATTTAGTCATACTTTTGCAGCTGCAATGAAAACAGCCGGGCACGAAAAAGAGTTAAACACAATTACATGGGAAGCGACAGCTGACTTTGCAAAGCGTTTGAATAATATTATTGATGCTTGCAACACTTACAGCCTTAATATACAGTTGGCGAAAAACGACCATTATCCTCTAAAAATCCGGATATTGAAAATCTGTTAACAGATTCTATCGAATGGTGCTCAAGATGGTCAAAATCAGCGGAAAGCATAGTTCAAATTCCTTGTTTCAAAGATTTTGTCTTAACTATACGAGCTATTCTTGCAACTTATAAAATACTTGTAAGTCAATACGAAGGATTTGAATTTGCGACAAGTTTATGTAATCAGGATTCTGTCGAACATTTATTTTCTAAATTGAGACAACGCGGAGGTTTTAATCCTAATCCAACCGCAAGAATGATCCGATTGTCTATCAGGCATATACTTTCCACGGGATATGTTCAAACCAGCGACAAGGGTAATGTTCAATGTAGAGAAAGTGAAAGTCTTATCAATCGAGCAAGTCAACTCGTTAAGACGATAGAAAATGTCATGAATACGAGCAATGTGGCTATAGAATATGATGTTGAACATGAAAGCGAATTGCTTGATGAAGACGCTAAAATTCTTCTTGAAGAATATGATATTGAACAAATCGAAAATATAAATCCGATTGATAGCAGTTATAACGAAAATGATATCGCATTTTTTGCTGGATTTGTGGCGCGGCGAAGTATTACTAAAAGTAACTGTGACGACTGCCGCAACGCTATGATGAAAACACCAATGGATGAATGTACAGCAAATGAGAAATAAATAGAATTTTGAGAATATCCAAATATAGATGAAGATGCTCCAACAGTGACAAAATTGGTACGGCCAACAACTCTATTTACAAATATTATTAAAACGCAGTTAATGGCATTTAATCGTACATGGCAATTTCATTGGGCATCGACACAGATTCTTGATAAGATTGTAACGGAATGTGTATATGCAACAAATAAAATACATCCTGAATGATTAAATAAAAATAAAGAATGTTACAATCATCGCATGCAAGCATTAAAATATATGATTAGTGTAAAAATATATTCCCGTACGAGATATAATAATCGTACTGCAAAAGTAGCTAGTGCACCGCGCAGAAAAGTTATGAAGTTTATAAACAAATAAGAAAAGTAAATAAGAATAGATCATCTTGAGCACCATCATATAAGAACAAAAATGAAAAAGGAAATTATATGGAGGAAGAAATAAAGCAAGAAGAAAAAAGGCAGAAAATAATAGCACATATTTAAAAAAATAAAGATAAGCAGAAAGATAAGAGCTAAGAAAAAGAAAATAAGGAAATAATGGTAAATAAAATAAATAGTAAATAAAAGTAAATAAAATAACGTAGAACGTAGAAAGAATTATTTTGAAAAAGAACAATATATACTTGAATATGAATACTGTCTTTTATCTTTTTATTGTTATATGTATCTTGCACAATTTTGTCATTGAAAAGAAATACTTATTGTACCACTGTATCATGATATTACACTCATTAAAAATATGATTGCAAATCATGTTACACTTGGCAATGAATATTATTTTCTTGTAATGAGAAAAATAAATACGAATTTTTCAATTTCTTAGAAGATTGCAATCACAGTTGAAATAATTGCATAAATCGTAAACTAGCAGGTATTATCACGGAATAAATAAAAGGTTTTAATGCAGTCATGCTAAGAAATTGTAAAATCATACATTTTCTTATTACTAAAGGCATAATGCGAGATATATATTGTTACGTCCAGACTCAATGAAAGGAAGAGTCAGCGGGAGGGCGTAACCTACTTACCTCTAGACCAGTGCTGGGATTTAGATGCAACTTTCGGCCGGATTTCTTGACTCACGCCTACGGTTCCCCCTCTTACTGCTCGCTCCTTAACAACGCAGCGCCGAACGGTCGTAACTAAGGAGCGCGTCACTAGTCTGAACGTGCGTGTCACAAATGTAATAACGCAATAGCCTAGTGCCCTAGTAGCAAAACTGCTCATTAAAATTTTCTATTTAATACTTTATTTCTATTATTTCTAAGTTGGCTAAGTTGACATTTTTATTATTCCCGTTGAAATTTATCTCAAACAGATAACACAAGGGGGTGGTCTGGCAGGCGAGCACGCGGTGTCAAGTGTCGCGAGTTCTGCTTACGGATTTTGGTTTCATCTGTAAACCATCGTCCGTGTCCCTCTCCTTGTTCTTTGTTTTAAACCCTTAAGTCCGTTGCGCGGACCTTTGAGTTGAATATTTCATTCATCTGTTTGTTTTCCGTACGCACGTGGTCTAGATTTCTAGCGTTCGAGGGTCTCTTATCTTTGTTTAAAATTTTCAAATCTTTGACGTGGGTTTTAGTCCCGGAATATTTATTGATCCGTCTCGAATTTTCAAATCTTTGACGTGGGTCTTAATCCCGGAATATTTATTGATCCCTCTCATAGTTAAAAAATTTTATCGTTCTAAAAAATTAGTCTCGCCTGCTAGATATCTCCTTGTTTATTGTTTACGTCGTGTGCAGAAAGGTTCCAGAGCGTAATTTTTTTATCTGAGAAAGAGTTCTATGAAAGAAAAGAATCGTGGAGTCCACCGGATGTAACAATATAATAATAACAAAGTTTTAAGGAAGTATCTCATGCATAGGCGTCCGCAGGGGGGAGCAAAACGGACACGTGCCCCCCCCCCCGCCATGGAAAATGGAAAAAAAATTTTTAATTAAGAAATTTAAATTATTTAAAAAAACACAAAAAAACAAAATTTTTTTTCGATTTACATCTATCTTGACACGGTGAGAAAACTTTAATACTAAAAGATGTAAAAATATTTAAGTATACATTTTTTAAAATTAATCTGAAAGTGATATGCCCCCCCTCCCCCCTAGAAAAAATTCTGCGGACGCCCATGCCCCTGACCACCGGTCAGATTCAACATCGACCATTGAAGGGACTTCACAACAACCAAGGGGGTCCTGTGGCGGATAATCCACCACCAAGTACAAGCGCATGCCATATAAGACGCGCGAAGTACTCGCGGGAAACGAAGGTCCACGCGCTAATCACGTGCCGCGCGCACAGCAAGGACCATGCACTAATTATGTGCCGCGCGCACGACATAGAACACGCGCTAAGCACGTGCACAGCGGCTCAGGTAGTCGAATACCTAGCCGCGAGGCGGCGATTCGGGAAGATCGCGATCTCGCTATCAGAATACCATCAACAACAGTATATAAAGCAGCGCGACGACAAGGCATATCAGTCGGCTCACGCTTTCGAGAGCGCAAGCAATAGATCCGTGAGTACGACTTTTTTGATAACCGCCTAGAACGGCCAAACGCTGATAGTCAGCACATCCACAGATCAATCTTCGAGCCCGTTGCCGCTCCGTTCACCAGGGGCCGACCTGAGGCAGAGAGCGGACGAGGATAACGCTGACAACAAACGAGCAAACGAACGGCCAGAAACACGAGTACATTGGTCTCTGCTGCCGTGGAAGTTGCACCCGCTGAAGCTGTCACCTGCACATCTCCGCGGAGTCTCCTGACCACCTGGGACATCCGGATAAGGCGTTACACCTTGCCGTCCTATCCCGGAATAATACCAGCGCGCCTATCACCACCGGCGCTAACTCCTCCTAGGAGGAGCGACCACCAAGAGCAGGCAACGCAGACGCAGCCTCACAGCCGAGTACACAGGGGCACTCAGCATCACTCCTCTGCAACGCAGGAGCAAGCGACTCAATCTTCCGACTCCGACTGGGAAAAGACTACGAGAACAGCCGCAACGCAGACGGAGGCGCCACCGACACCTCCAAAGGCCTCGAAGTCGAAATTCCACCAAGCCGGATACGCCTAGACTTAACTGGACGTACACCAGGCCCAGTATCTCGTGGCAGGAGAAATCCTGTCACTAGAGTAGTCGCCAGGAGTGGCACCATCGGCCCTTTTCAAGGCCACACAAAATTTGACACGTGTATAGAGTATAATTAGCAGAATATATTTATTGTTGATGCTTAGAAACGTGCATTCTACCTTTCATTCGACATCCTATCTACGAACGCATCCAAGCAACCTCCACAATATATATAACATAATATTTTTTATACATTAATTTAAAGAGTTAAAATATCAAGCACTTATATAATTACATTTTATTAAAATATCCATATATATATTAGAAACATATACTTTTCATTATATATTTTCACGGTAAGTTTTAATATTTATCTTTTATAATACTCATTACTTGTTAATTCTTTTTCGTATTTGGATATAAACTTATTTAACTTATTTTCAATATTATCTTTAATATATTCATTATCTTATTTGCAATATTTATTGTGCAGGAAATAAATATTTGTTATATATATATACAAAAATGTGTATTAAAGCAAATCTCTTTTTCTTTAAACTGTAGTAAACAAATCTTGTTTTTATCACTTTTTATATATAAAATGACTTTTTACAGATTATAAAATGTAAAAATTATACTATTTGATAAAAAGAAATTGGTACAACTAAAGGAAGATAATATAATTGTTCGTCTATAAAACTACAATTACAATTGTCAAAAAATAATGTTAAACAAGGATTGACAATCGTCTTATTTCTCTATCTCATTGATATGATTCACAAAATATCGATAGTAACAAAGCAACAAATCATCAAGTCTAATAGGCACCTGTCTGACGTATTTTGTATTTATTCATTTTGTTATCTCTTATCCTAGTATTATTGATCATCATACAATATTTAATTGCAGGTATAATTTTAATTATAATTTAAACATATTGTTGCGCCCGCGCGTCGTCTTCGATATTATTCGAATACGCGTGACACAACCGGCACTTGCGTACCGCGAAGTAAATAATAAACACTCTTTTAAAAGAACGAAAGGAACTTTAATAACAGCTTAGAACACAGAACACAAAGCACAGAACAGATAGTCTCGTAAATCAGCCGATACGTCCGATCGGAATCACCACCGACGCGAGACTCAAGATGGTCGAACACTTTCAAGATGTCCGCCGTTGTTTAACAACAACCCTTAGAAACGTGTTTGGAGATGATCTCTTAGAGACGGGAGCAACTTCAAGATTAACTACCGCAGACGACACGCAGAGACGAAGTACACAGGGACGGGCGTAACAATATATATCTACATATGTATATACGCATAAAATTCTTATAAAGTGGGCGCTTATTAGCCTTGTTGCATTACTACTGTCACGAGAGGCCAGAAAGCATTTTCAGGCCGTATTTCGGCCGTAAAGCGATACGCTAGAGAATCAAGGATAGCACGCGATTGTCGCTCCTTGTCTGACATTATCTCCCAACGATCGCATCCGTGTGCTCAACGTATCGGTGTTGTGCCTTCACGGACGCTACACATACGCAATGAAAGAGAGACGAAGACAGCGCAATCATCTCTCTTTGTCAAACGATCAATGTACTACCAGCATCGACAATATCGAAAAGTGGATGTAGCATGGACATGAACCGAAATCGACAGTATCGAAAAGTGGATGTAGCACGGACATGAACCATTTGGCTGTTTTATCATGGCTCCGAAAGTGGATGTGGCCATGTAGTTCCAGGCGGCGTAAAATGGATGTACGTGACACTAGTGTACGACCAAGAAAAAGCGTCGTACGAAAAATGGCAGCGTGGCGACTCTCATTCTTCTCTCTGCTAATACACTACTATCCGCGTCAGGCTTTTACTAGCCCGCGATCCACTTCCGCTGGTTCTCTCGGTGAGTGAACATCGTTTCTAAGCTCTGAGTTCTTTGGTGTGAGCATCATCGAATTTTTTTCGCGAATTATATACTTGACTCTGTACATCATTCGTTCTGACTGCCTTGTTACTAGCTGCTGTCTAAAAGTGACATTGAGTGCTGTGTTATCGGCCTTTTGCTCCAATTTGCTTCATCTTTTTGCCGCCACGTAAGCGTGGTGTCGGCCATACTGTCCTTTCAGGACATATTGCGCACCAAACCCATACACGCATTTAACACAACACGTGCAATTTATTCATCTTCAACTATGGATCTTGATATCGACGACGCTTCAGAAAAGACTACCCGGGACCCGCCTCTACCTAGTGAGGAATTTAGCAATGACGACGTTGCTGACAGGGTTCGAGATATCATCTATCGAAATCGTAAAAGGAATCAGTCCTCTTTATTGAGAAGTCCACTTCCTCCTAAAAGATCAGCATTGGATATACACGAAAAAGAAGATCCTCGACTATTAAACAAATATGGCTTAAGCATTAATCCTCCATTTATTGTTCACATAGAAAAAATCACTTATAAATCTCCTTTTTCCACTTCCACTCAGGTACAGGATTCTGAGGTCAAAGGAAATAACAAAAACGTAAACACAAACATCGATAACCTTGCCCATGCCTCTTCTAATTCTGACCGAGGATCGAACCCCGGCTCTTACGGCATCATTGCGTTTGGTAAACGTATAACTAAATATAATGATAAATTCTTATCTGCTTTTGACCTGAAAACGATAAGAAAAAACAAGTTCTCTGTTACTTTTATTGACGGCAATTCTGCTAATAAATTCTGTGATATATTTAACGAGAAATATAATAATATTTTTCCTAGAGAAAAATGGATAGCATACGTGCCTAACCATAAAGTCATTAGGCAGTTTATTATTCGGGGAGTCGATGACGACGATTCTCCGAAAGAGTTAATCAAGAATGTCCGTCCTCCTCCTGATTGGAATATTTTATGGCAACCACCCTTCGATGCCTCTAGATTAAAGAAACCCCTCCGTAGTCAAAATAAAGATAACACCTATACTACAAAATATATAGATTCTGATTCTTACATAATTCGTTTCAGAACATCTGTACCCCCTTCGGTTATATATATGGGGAAAAGACTTCACCTGGTTCCTTTTATCGAAAAGGTTAGAAGGTGCCAAAAATGTCAAAGGTTCGGTCATGTGGCTAGGATATGCCGAGCTTCGGATAGGAACGCAGTCTGTCAGCGCTGTGGTAAGCTTGTCTCTTCTCACAGTTGCAATAACAACGTTAATGAAGCATGCACGGCTGAAAAGCGTCTTGTATTAACTGCGTGAGACACAGATTGCCGG
This sequence comes from Formica selysi, assembly GCA_009859135.1. Lineage (NCBI taxonomy): Eukaryota > Metazoa > Arthropoda > Insecta > Hymenoptera > Formicidae > Formica > Formica selysi. The sequence goes on from CM020813.1 coordinate 9,244,341, forward strand.
ACTCTGCCGCAGAGCATGAAGCCTCTTCCAACTTCTGTCCTATATTCCAAAAGGAAAGAAAACTAAAAAAAATTATGGCATACCACAATGTTTCATACTCAAAAGCCTCCTCAATGCTTGAAAACACTAATTATCAACAACAATCTTCAGAATCACACACCTCCTTATATCCTCCATATAGGGTCCCTCTTCCCACCTTGGAAGAATATATTCCCTATGCCCTCCCAAAGTCATACGCAGAGGCTGTTGTCAGGAATAGGAACTTGAACTTTCTTAATCCTACCCCAACTGTAAAAGAAAAAGGTTTCCCTATAAGCGAACCTCAACATACCACTAACAATCGATTTAAGGCTATGCCTCCCCCCCCCCCTCCTAAAAAAGATTGAGGTTAGATCTATACAGAAAGATTACAACCCCCTCAAGTCAAATCTAATATAGGATTCGCTCGCGAACCGTTGTAGAGTGCACATCGTGCAGTGCGTAGTCGAGTTTTACTTTGAGTTCTGAGTCTAATTAATTCTAGTTCGTAGTGCTTTTCCTAATCAGCTCTTTTTAGAGCTTTATATTTTCATTTAAGCTAATTATCATTCCAAAATCTATCAGTGGATTAAGTCAACGAAAAAAGTACGGCTCGCTACGCCTTGGGCCTTTGCCCGGCGTTTGCCCCCCATATTGTTACATCATTCTCTTTGTGTTGTCATTGTGCTTTCAACTATCTTTGGTGTGTTACCGCAGTTAATTGCTATTGTGTATTACCTATACCCGCTGTCAATATTTAAATCTTATCATGTCTCGGGATCCTATAAATAAAAAAGGAATTTCTCAAACCAACGCTATCACCAATGATATCGAAGCCGAGACACAGGAAGCGGTTTTGAATCTTATTTCCAGCAATTTTCCTCCTCTACCACAAGATTCCATCGACAGTGATATGGAAATCGACCCTTCAATGGAAATCCTTTCGACACACCAGTCTAAACAAGACCACTCGACTGAGATTCAAACTTCTTCAAGTACAGTCGATTCCAAGAATTCAAATACCAAAACACTAAAGAGGCAAATACACCAAGAAGAAGTCAAAGCGCAGCCCAAAAAACTCAACATTTCTAAACAGCTTTCTGATACGGCATTGAATAACAGATATTCTAACAGTTGCCAAGGCCCTTTCGAAATTATCGTTACTTCAGCAGGAGAGGTTAATACCTCTCTTCATCCTCTCACAGTGGGCCGTCTTCTCCACTCTACTTTAAAAAAAGACATCATTGAAATCAAGAAACTTGGTTTCTCTAAAATATCTGTATCGCTCAAATCTCGCGAAGCTGCCAATAATATTATCAGCAATCCTATTCTTAAATCTGATAACCTAATAGCCTACATTCCTTCTTTCAGAGTCTCGAGACAAGGAGTAATTAGAAATGTTCCTTTTGATCTCACGGAAAGTTTGATCAAGAATGAAATAGACTGCCCGTTTAAAATTTCCTCTGTGCGGAGGCTCAATAGAAAGGTTATTGATCCAACAACAAGAGCGGTGAGTTACTTTCCATCAAAATCCATTGCTATCACCATCGAGGGTCAAAATATTCCGCAATATCTATATTTGTACATGGTTAGACATGAAATCTCTCCTCTTGTTTCTAAACCCTCTTTTTGCTTCTCTTGCTACCGGTATGGCCATAGACATAGTATATCTAGACCGAGTGTTGAGAAGTGGGGGCCGAGGTGCACGTAGAAAAGGACATACTCTGTTTCGTGCCCCTTGCGTTCTCTCTCACTCGCATGTAGCATAGCGAAAGAGTACGCTAATGATAATTCTGGACCAAGGATAATGATAGTTCTGGTTCAGCCCTCCTAACTTCTGCTTTAGAATTTTCTTTTATTTGCCTCAATGATGGCTCTCCTACCTTTCTGACTCGCCCCAATCAAGCTAAATCTGTTATCGATTTATCTTTTGTTTCTCCTTCTCTATATTGCTTGTGTGAGAGGAAGGTCCTCTCTGATCTTTACTTTAGTGATCACTTCCCTATCTCTATTTTAATTAATTGCACAATTAAAAAACGAGCTTTTTTTCTCATAAAATCAAGCTTAAAAACCAGGATCAAGATCAGTTCATCTCAAATCTCATCCAAAACTATCCCTCTCTCCTGAGTTTAATTTCCAATTCTTTCTCTCCCAAAGAAAAATACGAAATTTTCACCTCCCATATTATGTCTCAACTTCCCCCTCACCATTTGCGTCCCCAACATAGTAATCTTAAACCTCTCTCTAAGCGTTCTTCTCTTCCTGCCCCTTAGTGGGACGAGGAATGTGAGACAGCTTCCTCCAACAAGAAATTGGCATTTAATACCTACAGAAAGAATCCTTCTTTTTCCAATTATTTAAATTTAAAAAAGCTTGAAGCAATTGCCAAACGTACTCTGCGCTCAGCTAATTGTAAGAGAAGGGGATGGAAAAACTTCTGCAATACCCTCAACGAACATACTTCTATATCGTATTTGTGGAAGATGATAAAAAGATTCAAATCTAGACATCTAGGTCTTTCCTCCTTCCAAAATAACTCTAGCTACGAAATTCCTGATGGAATAAAAACCCTTATCTCATCTCTCTGTCCTCTATTTGTTCTCTTCAAGCAATATTTTTCTATCACTGACTTTCCTAATTCTTCTTCTTGTACCATATTTGATAATCCTTTTTCTCTCACTGAACTGGTTGGTCATATTAAACATCTTAAAACAAAATCCTCTCCAGGTATAGATCATTTAGATTATAAGATGATCTCACTGCTTCCTGAACAATATTTACCTATTCTCTTAGACATTCTCAATAATATGTTTGATGAAGGGATCTTCCCTGATTCCTGGGTACATTCCCTCATATTTTTAATTCCTAAAAACTCCCCCGAAAAATAAATTCCGTCCAATCTCCTGTTTATTAAAGTTAACGGAAAAACTTATCCATTCTCGCCTTGAATGGTGGATCGAAAAAAATAAATTACTTCCTTCAAACCAATTCGGTTTCAGAAAGAGAAAATCCTGTCATGATAATCTCGGTATTCTCCTCAGTGACATCTACAATGGATTCGTCTCAAATCGATCTACATCTTGCTTGTTTCTTGATATTGTCGGTGCCTTCGACAATGTCATACCTAATATACTTATGTCTGACCTAATCGAACTCGACCTTCCTCCTAAACTATGCTTATTCATACACAATCTTATTCATCTGAGAAAATTACAGTTTGTTATTAATAGCGAAATTTCGAATACTTTTTTTTCTTACAAAGGAGTTTATTAAGAATAGCTGAGTTCAGCGCATTTCTGTTGGTGAATGTACAGACACATATTCCCCTATGTGAATGTACAGAAAACGAGTAGAGCGCGACTCGGGTAGCTTCGGCAGCTCTCGTGGCTCGAAGTTAGCCCGAGCGGCAATTATACTGTGTCGTCAGTCTCAAGTCTCACGCAGTGGAAGAGCACGCAAAATACAATTTTGTGTTTATTAAAGAGAGCACGTTTATATTACACCGACTTAATTATTCCTCAGCCCGTTCACACAATCCTGTTTTAACAGAGTTCCTCAAGGCTCTATCTTAAATCCTCTTTTATTTAACATTTATATTTCTAAATGCCAAAAACTCCTTAAAAATAAGTGTGAAATTCTTCAATTCGCTGACGACATCGTCATCTATCTCAGGTCTTCGAGGATTGAACACTCTTTAAAAACTCTGGAATTATCTTCTAATAAACTTGTTACTCATCTTGAATCCAGAGGATTAATGGTATCCCCCTCTAAAACAGCTCTTTTAGTGTTCTCTAGAGGAAGGAAAAATCCCCTCTCTTACTCAATTAACCTTCTCAACTCTGAGATCAAATCATCTGCTTTGCACAAATTTTTAGGAATTACTTTAGATTCTAAACTTCATGGCAATCTACAAATAGAGTCGCTCTCCACTAAATATAGCAAACTCTTAAATATTATCAAATCGCTTCGTGGCGTTTGGTGGAGTGCTAACCTGTGTCTACTCCTTAACATTTATAAATCATTAATCAGAGGATCTTTAGAATATAGTTTTCCTTACATCCGCATCAACAACTTTACTCAAATGGAAAAATTGGAAAAAATTCAGCGTCAAGCTCTCCGATTATGTTTAGGTTTAAGAAAAACGACTCCATCAAATGTTACACTCGCGGAATCCGGGATTGGTTCTCTAAAATTTAGATTTATTTATCTAGCCTCCAAATTTATCCTCAAATCACTTGCCTCTAACAATAATCTGATGATTGATAAGCTTTTTGATTTACAAATCAACCTTATCAACAGGGACAAGCTTGATATTTCCAACAATTTCATTTTGTACAAAGCATTTCTGAAATTCAAAATGTATAAATCTAAGATTACTTCCTCTGATCTTCTTCCTTTATATCGTTACGACTATGAAGCTATCTCCTTATCACCAGACTTACATCTCACTCGGCATGTAATATTTCTGATACATTGCTGCAATATTCCATTTGAAATATTACACCTTTCAACAATATTACAGAAATATTTCGCGACCGTTTCTGCAACATTTCTGCAATGTTTCAATGTCCGCAATCATTTCAAATGCAACCTTGCTAAAAGATTTCAGCAATATTTCGGTAATATTACTGAAATATTTCTGAAACATATCCCAAGTAGCGAACTGACGTCATAATGACGATAAATTTTGGTCACAAAATGATCACTTAAATATCCTAAGTTAGGTCTCATGAGACCCGAAAATGATGTCGATATGTCATATCCACAAGACGTCATTTTCTGATGTTTGTTTGACGGCAAAACTAAAATCAATTACAGTAATAATATATAACAATATACATTAATGTGATATATATTATAGATAAATTTAAATAATTTAATTTATAAAATTAAAGATTTTATTTATATGGAAATTAATTTCTGTTTTATATTTTAAGCAGATAATAACGAACGATTTTCACTGATTCGGACAGAAATTGTCCGAATAAGTGAAAATCGGACATTTATCTGTCCGGTTTTCTAGAAATCAGTTCAATATCTGAATTTCCCTGTACGGAAATCTCATCAGAAATTAAACTGGTAAAAATAATTATAATATTATTAACCGCATTTTGCAGGCTTTATATACGCTCATGACAAAAATTTGAATACGGGTACAAACAGTGAATAGCGCGCCGCATAGCGGTAAGCAAATGAACTATAACCTTAATACTAGTTACAAAAGGACTTTCTGAAAGATTTCAGAAATATTGCAAATGCAATATTTTAAAAAACATAATACAGGTACATTTCCGAAATATTTCGGATGCAAAGTTACAATTGAAATATTAATGAAATATTTCTGTACTATTTCCGAACATTACAGTATTTCAGCAATATTACATGCCGAGTGGGATATCACTCCCTCTGATGTCGTCGATGAGATAAAACAGGCTCACATCCCGCAAATCATATTTATGTCGACTTACTACCAACTAATCCACGGAAAACACTCGTTTTATACTGATGCTTTTAAGACCAATTCTGGTGCTTATGTTGGGTTCGCTTTCTACTCTCCTTCTCTTCATATTCAACGGCAATTCAAAATTGACGGTTTCGCTTCCATCTTCACAGGAGAATCACTTGCTCTTCTCAAATGCCTCGAATTCATTATATTGAATAAGTTCACGAGCTCCTCCATATTTACTGATTCGCGAAGCCTTGTAGAGATTCTCTTTTCAGCTAAACCTATGAGAGATTTAAATTACCTAATTTTTGAGATCAAAGAGAAACTTAGATTAGCTAAACTCATAAATCTTAACATTTCAATTGCTTGGATTCCCAGTCATTCGGGAATATTAGGGAACGGAACAGCAGACCTCCTCGCCAAAAGAGCCATCCGCACAGGGACATCAGTTATGGAACTTATTCCTCACAGTGACTTTTACTCCTTGGCTTCTGCTCATTATATTTCCTCGTCTAACCGTGCCCTAACTCTCCAAGCCAACTTTAAAGGGAAAACTTATTTCAGCTCACATCCTTCCTTTTCCCCTCATCCTTGGTTCAAAAACCTAGGACTAGAGCGAGACAAAATAGCTATAGCGTGCCGCATCAGAAGCAATCACTATAACTTACAAGCCAGCCTATTTCTCTGCCATATAACACCTTCGCCTGCATGTGACTGTGGATTCTCATCGCAAGACATTGATCACATTTTCTGGACCTGTCCTCTATATCAAGAACACAGACCTTTTCTGCTTAAACAACTAACAGAAAAACTCAAGAAGCCCCCTTCTCTCCTGACATCTTCAAGATTCTATCAAGACCCTCCTCTGGAATCATCTCATGCCTTGTCTTATATCTTAAGAAAAACAACATGAACATCTGATTTATTGAATCTATACTAATCCATCACCTGATCTCTACAACATTAGAACTATCCATATTCATCGAATTGGCCGTGTGGGCCAGTGTGTCTCAGGCCCGGTGCCATTCACAAGAAGAAGAAGAAGAAGAAGAAATCTAATATAGCTCCTGTCGCTAGTTCTTCTAATACATTTTCTGATTTTTCTATTATTGCTAACCCCAATAATGATATACATGATAAATGTAACCCACACCCTTCTCATTCGGAAATTTTAAACAATTGGATTCAAACATGTCAAAGTAAATTCTCTTCAATCAAACCCATTCACACCTATATTGTATCGCAGATGGGAAACCTCCTCCTATTCCCGCTGCAGGAAACATCTTCATAATACTACCAAAAAAAAAATATATATATATATATATATATATAATTGTTCCATGACTAACATCTTACATTGGAATTGTCGATCTTTGAAAAGGAGAATTCCCGAGCTTACATTTTGCTTGACAGGCATAAGATTGATATTGTAACAATCTGCGAAACAAGGTTAGATGAACAATTTCGCCCCAATATTAATAATTACGATATATACTCTTATGATCGTAATCGGCATGGAGGTGGGGTTGTGATATTCGTTTCTAATAAACTTAGATTTACACAAATTACAGACGATAATATTAAATCGTCCTGTGACCGTAATAATATAGAATCCTGGGTAAAGTTTGGCTCGGTCCGAATAAATTCATACATATATGTTCTCTTTACAGTCCTGCTCGTGACGGTAATCACCCTCACACAGAACCGCAAGCCTGGCTCACTCTTCTTCAATACTGCGCTAACTTCAATCCCGTAGTCATCTGTGGCGATGTTAACGGAAAGAGTGCACATTGGTCACCGAATATAATTGGCCCTGACCCTGAGGGACAAAAATTGGAGGGAGCAATCTCTCAACTTAGTCTGTCGTGTCTCAATGACGGGAATTATACCTGGTCTTCGCTAAACATGTCAACCACTTCCGCCCTCGATATAACTCTTGTCTCTTCACCTACGGCTGCAAAGTGCTCCTGGAACGTCCTTGGAGAGAATTATGGAAGCGATCATTTTCACATCATAATAAATATAGCTATCGCTAATAACTGTAATAGCCCATCTTTTGGTCGTCCCTCTTTTAGGTTAGCTGAATAGATTGGCAAGCATTCCAACTGGAATGCTCCAAATTTGTGGACCGGGAGCGCGAGTTTAGTAGTGATTTGAACGAAGATTACAATAACTTAATTGAAGCTATTTATAGCTCACTAACTGTGTCTGGAGCTAGAAAACTGTCTTCTAATGGCGTCAGGAGAAAACCTCCTACTGTTTGGTGGGATGACGAGTGTAGGGACATTATCTTAAAAAAAAATCAAATTTTCCATAAATTTAAACAATCCCTCTCATCTTCAAGTCTTTCGGAATAGAATGTAGAAACACTCAAAAAAATTCTTTGCTAGAAAAAAGAAGCTAGCTTTCCGCGAATTTTGCTCCTCACGTAATATGAATACTCGTATAACCACAGTGTGGAAATATATTAGAGCTTTTTCTAACAGAAATCCAAATAACCCTCCTCACTCGTTTATTTCTGTAGAGTCATTTACCGAAGCCTTCAACAAGCTATCTCCTCCGATTCTTACACCTGTCCCCGATCTCCAAAACTTTATTTCAACAATCCATAATATCGGTACTGATGTAAACAAAGAATTTTTTCTCACACCATTTTCTAAATATGAATATAATGAAGCAATCTCTACTTTAAAAATTAGATCTTCTTTCGGTCCTGATCTGATCTCCAATAAGATAATAAAAAAGTTTCCAATAGAATTACATATTTATATACTAAAATTGTTTAATTTAATGTTTAATAAAAGCATTTTCCTTCAGCAATGGTCAGAATACTTTGTTGTTTTTATTCCTAAGCCAGGCCGTAGAGATTCTCTCAGACCCATCTCTCTTGCTAACAACCTTTTAAGATTATTTGAAAAACTTATCTATAAGAGAATTGAATGCTGGGCGGAGAACAGTTCGGTACTACCTAACATTCAATTTGGTTTTAGAAAGGGGCTATCCTGTATAGATAGTATTGCCACTCTAACTACTAATATTCATATTTCTAACAAATCCCAAAAATATACGGGTGTAGCATTCTTAGGTTGCCATTACATGGAGCGCGGAAACGCGGATTAGCGTAACGCGGAACGATAATGGAACCAATCGCGAGCGTAACAAAAACTGCAGAATGCTCGCGATTGGTTTCACTCTCGTTCCGCGTTTCCGCGCTCCATGTAATGGCACCCTTAGATATAATGGGAGCTTTTGATAGGATCAGACCGGAGATTCTTATAGCTCTTTTGGATAAATATGGTCTTCCTCCTAAAATTCTTAAATTTATTAATTCGCTTGTTGCTCGCAGAGACCTTATTGACTTCGCTGCTGGCATTAACTTGCAAAATCGTACCACAACTATCGGCCTTCCCCAAGACTCCATATTAAGTCCTTTATTATTTAATCTGCATATAGCTCTTTCACACACAGTGTTACCAGATGAAGTAAAAATACTTTATTATGCTGATGATATAGCAATTTATTGCTCCGACCAACAATTGGATGTTATTAATAATCAACTTAATACAGCGCTTGATAATTTATATCAATATTTCAATTGCCTGGGACTTGAGATTTCTCCCTCAAAATCTAATTATATAATATTTGCCACTCTTAAACCTCGTAATCTCCGTATTTTACTAAATAGATATAAATTCACTTTAAAAGTTGGCAATGAGAATATACCCTTTTCCATGGCTACTAGATTCCTGGGAGTAATTTTGGACTCAGACTGGAAGGCTCATATCAATTACCTAAAATACCGCATAATACCTAGAATTAATATTCTAAAAGCTATATCAGGTATCCGATGGGGCGCTCATCCCTCGAACTTAATTACCATCTATAAGGGATATATAAGACCGTTGTTGGATTGGGGTTGCCAAGCATTTGCTCCATTGGATGAATTACCTTATTTAAAGGCTTGTCGCTTACAATACGCGGCTCTCCTTGCGGTCACAGGACTTATGATAACTACCCCCACTAACGTCTTGCTGGACATTAACGGCGAATACCCCCTTGAATCGCGCTGGTTCAATCTTATTTTGAAATTCCTTTCAAAAATTATGTCCAGACAATTGCACCCCCTAAATTTAATAATATCGGAGGTCTCAACCCGACCTGAAAACGAGAAAAATAACGTATGTCACTTGATAGATGTTTATCTTGCACATTTCAACCTTTTCGAACAAATCATACACAGCTCCCTGGTTATCTTGAATTTCCGTATGAAAACAGGCACTTCAATCCTGTAATTAACACTGACTTGGGCTTCCAAATTGCGGACGCCAGTATGACGGATGTTAACGACTCCTTCAACTGTCTCATTGCACCTTATGGGTTTGACGTAACGTACTATACCGATGGCTCCCGCGCAGAGTCCGGCAATGTGACTGGTTACGCTGTGTTCTCTCCGGAGCTCGGCTCTGAATACAAGGAAAGAATCAATAACTACAATACTATTTTTGAGACTGAAGCTTTGGCAATTCAATATGCAATCAATTCCATACTTAATAATAAAACAAAAAAGTCGTCTATCTTTTCTGACTCTCTGAGTGTGTTATCCAGTCTCTCGAACCCGGTAACAACGAGTAAATCGCATCACGGGATCTTCCAAATCAGGAGCTCCCTTTTTGAATGCTCCAAACAATCTTTGGAAATCCACATTGTCTGGATACCTAGTCATAGAGGAATATATGGTAATGAAAGGGCTGATATTTTGGCTAAGGAATCTCTGCATCTCCCTGATCCTCTTCTCCTGAGTAAGTGCCACTATACCAACCTTTAGTGCCGGTCCACAATAGGTGATTAAAGCCTTAAGCCTTAAGAAATTGACCAATCACAATCAAGTATGAAGAGAATACTCGACTGTGATTAGTCAATTTCTTAAGGCTTAGGGCTTAAATCACCTATTGTGGACCCAGGGTTACTCTAGATTTAAATCCCTCTCTAAGAGTAGAGCCACTCGTGTTATTCAAACGGAGAGTCTTCTCAAAGGAACCAAATACTTTACGCACAAACACGATATTCTTTTACCTCCTTGGTACACTAATAGAAAGATCAAGGAGAGCCTTTCCAGACCTATTATCACACTAATGTCAAGATTGAGATCTGATCATACTGCAACTATGGGCCATCTTTGGAGAAAGAATATCACTGCCTCTTCAGAATGCCCATGTGGGCATTCTTTTCAAGACTTGAATCACATCTTTTTTGGTTGCCGTAACACATCTGATAGCTCTAATTTACTCGTCTTCGGATTTAAAAAAATCAACCCCAACATTACCCTTGATGTACAGACACTGGCCTCCACTAGCGACATTAGAATATATCGTCTCTTGCACAACTTCGTCAGGAGTAACAACCTATCTATATGACCAATTGATTTACAGCAGTATCTAGTTAATGGTGTATGGACGAATCTGCTGGGAGGTCTTCTAGCCACTACGAATAAGAAGAAGAAGAACTAGCCCGCGATTAAATGCTGTTAGACAATGTATATACAATATACAAAGTGTATTTACAAGGCGTGTGTATGTGTGTGTGTGGGTTGTACCAGAATGCCGAATCGCTGTGTATATTGAATGCGTGTATATGTATAATACATGTGTGTATATATGTCGTAGCTAGATTACATAATCCGTCACTTTATAAAACGTCTAAGCATTTTATAAAGTGCGACCACATTCTCAAGTCATGGTTAAAAATGAAATATTTTACAATTTGCCTAAGAATTTTAGTCTTTTTATGAAACGCTAACAAGCCAAATGAGCCAGCCAGAATCTAAAACGATGAACAAATCGTTGCGTTTGACAATGTGGCGGGTTGCTTAGCGTTTTACAAAAAGACTAAAATTCTTAGCTAGATTGTAAAATATTTCATTTTCAACCATGATTTAAAAATATGGCCGCACTTTATAAAATGCCTAAACGTTTTATAAAACGACGGATTATATAATCTGGCTACGACATATATACATTAATGTATCTTGTAATAAATCAATAATAGCTGTGAAAAGACATTATTATCTTAAATATTCTTTTTAAGTGAACAGCCTTTACAACAAATATATTTTAATATTTTATATATTATTTTCCAAATGTATTATATTAAAAAGAATTATGTTGATTAAACTATTATATTAATTATAAATAATAGTTTAATCGATATAATTTTTTTTAAATAATACATTTAAATATAAAACAAACATTAAAATATATATTTTTTGTAAAAACTGTTAATTTAAAAAGAATATTTATAAGATAATATTTAACATCCTAATTTGATAAAAAATACTTTGGAACTAAAAGATATACTTTATCCTTTATATCCATTTAATTCAACTACTACAATTCGTATAGCAAAATATTTTCCAGACCCAAATATGCATTTTTATAAATTGAAAACGATTTAATATTATCAGTATCACGCTCATAAATTGTACATGTATCTGTAGATTCCATCACATGTATAAAATTAGTTTTACAGAGTTTCATTACATCTCGTATCATTTTCTTGTAAAATATCATATATTATTTTTTCCTCTAAAATCTATAAAAATTTAATAACACTATGCGAAAAGGAAATTATATATATTAATAATGCATAAAAATATATGTATCATATGTAAAAATAAAATTGTATGTTGGCTTTGCAAATAAAATAAATTATTTATTAATCTTGTTGTCATATTTGGAGTAACAAAATCATTAACAGTCATTATTTGCCAAGCTGGGTATTTGTATTATTATTTCGGAAATTGACCTATATCCAATGATCTACATTTTTTTATTTTAAACGTAAATTAGAAAAAGTGAGCAAGCAATATATTAAAGTGTATAAAAGAGAGCAGGAGGAAAAATATATAATAAATTGTAGAAGCATTTAGAAATGTAACAAAATTTTTATTATAAAATGCATAAGTTTTCTTATTGATAATGTAAAAATTGTTGTTACTCACAAAACTGAGTATGTGTAAGAAGTTGTTGTGAGATGTATGAAGTTAGATGTTTTATTATTTAGAGTTATGATAAATCACCTTTTCAATCTGAAAAGGTACAAGGTAATTTTTTTTAAAAAGGCGATTTATATAACGAAATTCTATATATTAAGAACATAGACATATACAAAGGTACAAAGGTACAAAGGTACTATGTATATGTGTGTGTGATGTGTATAAATATACTATTAGCTGATTATAACATTATGATGTCAACATTGATAAAGATTATGATCATTAATATTCCTCTCCATTCAGGTTTATCGTGATATTTTGCTGGACCATTTGATTAATGATTAGACTCGATTTTTTCTTATCGCCTTTGTTGTTGGGTTCAGAGGCAGAATCTATAGTGTCATCATCATCATCATTATGATTAGACAGATTGTCATCATTATGATCAGATAGATCAATTCGTGATGTCTCTATATTGCTGTCACTCTGATCTTCCCGTACTTCAATAACTGTAACTTCTCTGTAACGTAATGTTTTACAATTTATCAGATAATATGTTAAACCATATAAATCTATTTATACAAATTTTACATAATTTTTAAGCCCAATTTTTAATGAAAGAAATTGTAGTTCCTTTTGTTCTGATTAGTCAAATTCCAATCTTTAATCTTCAATCTTCAATTTTCAACGCGTAGTCTGATACAGGCTTTAGAGAATTAACAAAAATAAGGGTGAGGAAAATGAGCGATAAAATCGATTTAATATCGATCATATCAGCTATAAAGATATAAACAACGAATTTATTTACTACTTACCTAGAAAGCAGGTTATTATTGGAATTGGAATCATTGGTAATGGAATTATTATTTGTAGAAGCGTAGGCATCTATACGCCTGTACTGAATAGTGTACGGAACAGTGGTTTGATATTCATTAGTTTCTATGATCCTTTTATTATTGTTATCCGGTATGCAAATTTTTTTTTCACCAGATCCAATGAATGGCCCTGGAAGCAAATATTTACAAATTGTTTATGCAAAGTTATCACATATTATCACACTATTATCGATAAATATATATAAATAATTATAATGTGTAATTTTGTTCGCCGAAGAATTACCGCATTTTGAATCATCGCACTTTCATTTCAGCGTTCAAATACATAGATTAACCATCAATGTACTGTAAGAATAATTAATATTTTTTCATTAATATATACTTTTAATTGATTACTCTTTGCATTATCGTGTGTATATAAAATGTTATAAAAGGCGTGCGATTAGAAAGTGCAAATTATTTTTGTAATATTAACTAATTACTTTATTAGTTTGTGTAGACATTGCAAATTTGAAAAAAATGTGTATTTCCCATAAAATATGTGATGTGCATTATATCTTAAAAACACCCATCCTTTCTGAGATTTCATTAATTAAACAGTCATGAAAAAACAAAGTTTTCTTTCATGCAAATTCAATCAACGATTGATCGTTCTTAGTCTTATTTATAATATGTAAAACAATATCGAAATATAAAATGATGAGTACATTTTCTTAAAACAAAGCTAATTTGAAACAATTCAATGTTTTGTGAATTATGCTAATCTGTTATAGTGGTAATAAAACTATATTATCGATTATTTTTTTATCTTTGTTCTTGTAAATATTATTTTCCCCTGCAAATAACAGGAGCTGCGCCCGATGCTCGATTTGTTAAGAATAATTCAAAGATTCTTATCAGATCTTGCATGGAATGTTTTACTATTAGAATATTTCATAAATGGCAGATTGCAGAATATTATAATATTAAATTTAAAACTATCACTTTGGTATCAATCTTTGTCTCTAATTATTCAAACAAAATTCTACAATAGAACCGGTCAAGAAGAAATATTCTATATACTTAAACAATGCAATATAAAATTTTTCTCATCATAAGCAAAGTGAAAATACACACATATACACAACTTGTATATATTTATATATAGACACAAATTGTGCATATGTGTGTGTAAATATACTTACTTTCCTCTTCTGGTGGAGCACTGGCGATTGCTATTGCATTAGAATTATCTGGTGCTACTTCTGATGCTATATCATGTGCATTATTCGATCTAGATTCGTGAATTTGACGTGCGCAGCCTGTTTGAAGAAACATATTCCCAATATTTAAATTCTTTATCGTGGTTTAATGTTGAATTATGTATATATATATAAATACATTATAAAAAATATTACACAGTTATATTAACGATAAGTGTAATTTCATATTCTTTTTTTTCTCATAGTATAATCTGTTTTTATTACGTAAGTTTATTATAAAAATGAAATTACAAAGATAGCCAGATTTGTCACCTTTATTAATAATAAAATGCAATACTCTCTTCTACATAGATATAATATAAATTTTAACTTTATACATTACATATATATCATGTATAAAGTGTCCAATGTTTATAAAATAGAAAAAAGAACATAACAAAATATAAGAATTATAGAATTGAAAAAAGTTACATCTGATTAAAAACTTACGGCGTTTGTAAAACTTATAGCAGAATAAAACTGCGATGAGAACAATTGCTATCACAATGACCACTGTAATTGTAATTAATTGTTTGTGCGTAATATCAGATCCAGCTGCAAATAAAAAATTATGTAATATACTTAAAATATATGTGGATATATAAATATCTTATATTGATTTTTCACTTTGACGCAGAAGAATAACAAACAAAAATTAATAATGGAGCACATGAACAATTATTTTCCATTTATTTAACGAAATCCAGGAGTAACAGCATCACTTACCTAGATTCTCTATATATTTACATGATGGCGTCTCTTGGCCAGTGGCGAGAATTTCAGATATGTATCTATAAATCAAGATAATTTTATAGACAAGTCTATAAAAAAGACAGGAGACAATTCTTTTATGTTGCACATACACATATCAAGTGGATACTCTATTATTTTTTATTATTTACATAATAGCTTCACATTCGCCGCCGATTTTAATGATCACAATTATACGATTATATCATTCTAATCGGACATTTTTATTATCTGCGATCCAGTCGATTAAAGTGAAATTTTTATATTAATATATTTGTCGTTCATCAATTCTAAATTACCGAAAGACATTGTATAATATATATATATATATATATATATATATATATATATTTTTTTTTATATATATATATAATATATATATATATATATATATATATATATAAAGTTTATACTGTGTGTGTGTATGAAATTTTTTTTTTTATAGACGAAAATTCTCTTATATATTATGATAAAAAAAATAATGTAAATATATTGCAGTTATTGATTAATACTACTGATTAAGGAATATTATTCTCAATCCTTTGTATCTTGATGAAGCTTTGTTTTGTGTAAGAGTAATGATGGTTTTTTTTTTTGTAAATTAAAGTAGCATTATTTGTGAAATCTTTTCCATCATATAATAGACAAAAAAATAATGCAATTTATTTAAAAGTCATTAGTATTTTTAAAGTATTCAAACACATTAGCGTTTAAAATACACTAAGAAATGCTGAATACAAAGTTAAATTTTATTTGCTCCAATATACTCCTGGATACAAAGAATTAATTAAATTGCGCGTTTAAGTGCGAGAGATTATATCATATCTCATCATCAGTATTGCATTATATAGTATAATTTATTTGTAACACATGTATAATGTCGGTGCAATCAAAAAGTCTGTAGAAGCGCTGATAAACGGATTAGCAATAACTAAATAGACGATTTTTATCATTCATATATCATGATAGATGGCAAGAGAGCGAAATATGAGAAGAAGAAAGTGAATACTTATGCATATTATTTGATACATATTACTTTCTTACCCTTTCATGCATGGACCACATTGCAATGGCTCCTGTGCAGCTATTTGACCTTTCACGCGATTATATCTGCTACAGTCCAGATAATCCACACATCGTTTGGAGATATAACAAAATTGTTCGACAGGACAGTCGTTGTCATTCTTACATACTTCACCGTTCCAACCCTGCAAAGATATTATTGCATTTCAGAGAAAAATATAAGAAAATAATGAAAATAATTATTTTATATTTTTGTTTTCTGCATTTTGCTATTTTCGGCTGTTAGTTCCATTCCACAATGAAAAAAAGGCAGGAAAATTATTGGTGATTCAAGTGAAAGCAAATATTAAATTTATAAAATGTAATATCCATTTTTTAACATAATTATTTATCAGTAAAATTAACAAAAAATATTTAGTTAATTATTTTCAAATCTTGGTAGTATCAATTTTATCTATCTCTGCTGTCATTTACAACAAGCTTATGAAAGTAGAATCCCCGGAGGTCTTGTATTTAGATTAATTGAACCATGATTATAACAAAGACCGGGTACAAGCAAACATCTATTTTAGGGATGTATTCTAAGAATGTAAAAAATGCTTTTTTCTGTACCTGAGCGTACAGGCACTTGCTGCAGAGAGAATCCCTAAGTGTAATAGATGAAGATACAACGTTTTAAAATTGCTCGAAAGAATAGCGAATATAATTTCACCTAAATTTTTTTATATAAGATCAATCTACTTTATACAGTATTACACCTACTAAAGACAAGGATGTGTGATTCATTATCGTCCGTAGCTAACAAATCACGCGCGCGCGCGCACTCACACACATCACACATACACACATACACACACCATTTTGAAACACTTGTCCGCTTCTGCATGCGTGCGCAACTCGGAGCGCAAATCGGAGATTCCCGGCTCCGAGGAGGAAAGGCCGAGAAGACAGGTGATGACTCATGCTATTTGCACGGGATAGTGCTATAAACGAGCTGCTCCAGCCTCCCTCTTTCCATACTTGATATATCGATCGCGGATCGCTCTCGTTTTCCTCCTTCATTAATTTTTACGCGACACGATTCTATTCTTTCTCCGATCCGACCGATTTTCGCCACAAACAGGAAACGTCACAATGTACTGCATTCCAAAATCACGCACATTTTTTTACAGCATTCCACTACATCCGGCCGATGCGATGGAATGATATCGAGAAATGTGGCGTAATTAAGCCACGTGTCTACTGTTTCATTTGAGATTGAGGGTTGAAGATTCTTTTCCCGCATCTCTTTTTTTTTAGCATTTTTGTCGATTTTTCCTCGTCCTTGAAAGATGATGAAATCCCCCGAGAAGTGGCGACATTGCTTTTTCGTGTAATGTGATGAACTGCTCTCTTCTCAGTTCTTTTATTCCGGAAAACAATCTTCTATCTCGATTTAGGAAGTCTTCTAAATCGTTTCTTAAGAAATTATCATTATTGTAAGACTATGTAATGCAAACGCGATACGCAAACTTTTTTGAAAAACGGAATTAAATAACTAATAAAAAATCTATGTTATACACTCTCTCTCTCTCTCTCTCTCTCTTATTTCTAAAAAAAATTTTCTACTGTTTTCAATAATTATAAAATACTTTTTTCATAATATATATAAAATACAAAAATGTATAATTCATTGCGAGTTTAGCTTTTACGAAGAATAAATCTTGTATGTGCGCGCAGTTTCCGAATTTTGATGATTACTAAGGCAGATCTTATTGTTAGAAAGATGATATTTCATTTCCTTGAACTCGTCAAAAAATCATTAGGTGATTAAGATCCCGTTACATTAGGCAGACTGGATTATATAAATTTGATATAACGAGATTCGCCGTATCCCTTTCTACATTATATATAATAAAAATTGATGTCAGACAATCCTGACGAGTATTCGTAAATATTCGGTGCTGTACAGATGCGGAGAAACATATCACACGAAATGGCGGTAATCCGCCATCCCGTGAAATGTCATAAATAGAAATAAAATCTCTTTTCGTGTTGTATGTACCATGTACCATTGAAGAAAAATTCGGCCTCGTTGAATTTACGCAACCTTCGAATGATTTCCTCACGGGCATCTAATGAGAAAGAGAGAAAGAGAGAGATGTTAACAGAAAATAAAATTTACATAAGTAAAATGTTAACCTTCAAGCTAATTTTACACAGTCATTAATTCCGAAAATCGCAATTTGAACATGAATCGTTTTCTTACAATTAATTTTCCTTTTATACAAAGTTTCTTTATTTGTCTACGTTAAAAGTAGGACCATACTCTCGAAAGGGACAGTACCGCTAATTTAGAATCATCTAATTTGAATTGTGCATACAATACTTGGTTCATTTAATTAATCACGAAAGATTGGTCGTGTCGGTTCCTGTTTATGTTTATCGATTATTAGTGAAAAAACAAGTATGTACATCATGCATATAATAACGTAGAACGATTCAATCATTGTGTATTTAATACGGCTCATATGCATATATATACTTGCATTCGAAATCCCTTCGTTCTCGAATGATTGAATATGTTCAAGATAATTTCTGCGCACGCGCTATTTATCTCGTTTGTCCTTATGACTCTTTGTGAATTTTGTTGATCGCGAGGATCAATCTCGGAGCGAAAAAACCGCTCCAAATGATATAATCCGTTATTACACGATGCATTCATATTATTTTTTTCATCTCCCCTCTATTCGCAATTTATCTTATGCTAGATCATGGCGGTTTCGATCTTCTTATACATGTCAAGAACGGTCGCGCAAAATCGCAATGACTAAAGGGGTTGCTAAAATGATGTTACGATCGACGTATATATATATACATATATATATATATATATATATATATATATACATATATATATATATATATACATATATATACATATATATATATATATATACATATATATATATATATACATATATATATATATATATACATATATATATATATATATATACATATATATATATATATATATCAAATTTAGCTTATTTCGTTTCGATTATTTCGCACCATAAATTTGTCTTTAATGGATCTCTGACAGATCTCTTTTATCGATCCACGTGGATTGCATCGTGTTTAAAATAACTGCATTGTATATTTATGACGTGTAAAGAGTACTCACCATTTCGACGATAATACAGAAATGCAAGTATATTCGCTGCGGTACACACCGCAGCAGAATTATCACTATAACACGGGTGATTAGAGAATCTGAAGCCAATCGAATTAATCGTCCACGCTACCGGTAAACTCATTCGATCGACCGCTTCCAATTGCACGCGTTGCACTTATGTCGTGAAGCGATATTCACCTGATTCCCGTGTCCCGTGTGTGTCGGAGATTTGAGCTATACTGAACATGTTCGTGCATGCTCCGCAGAGACCCCGCATCATCACAGTTCGATGTTGATGGTGGGGTTCGGTGTGTGGACCTGTGACTTGGCAGGGCCGCACATTAAAATGGTCCATTAATTTTACAATGGGACAATTCTGTATAAAATATAAATTAATTATGTAAATTTACACTCACACATATAAAAATGTAGATATTAAAACTACACGAATATATATCGAATATAAATTTATGAAACGGAAAAAAAAAATTATTTTATTAAACAAGCAGTCGCACTAATATAAATTAATGATTTATTTAATGAAACGATTATTATTCTCAGATCACGCTGCGCAAGCATGTTTTGCGTTCATCAAATAAATTTTATAATCGGGTCTTATCAATGGGACAATTCTGTATAAAATATAAATTAATTATGTAAATTTACACACACATCTAGATACATAAAAAAATCTAGAAATTAAAATTACATGAATATATCAAATATAAATTCATGAAACGAAAAAAAAATTTTTTTACCAAATAAGCAGTCGTACTAATAATATAAATTAATGATTTATTTAACAAAGCGAGAATTATTCTCAGATCGCGCTGCGCAAGCGTTTGCCAAGTAAATTAGTCGGGTCTTGTGTTTTTCTCTCGTTTGCGTTTACTATGCAATTTTGTCCGATTTTTCATTTTTCTTCTCTTTCCACACATCTTCAATACTCGATTATACATTAATTTTATCGTATACTTATATATATAACTCGTCTCTTTTGTTTTGCAGGGAGCGTAACACGTATTAGCGCAGAGCTAAAAAGATAAGATTTCTTTCTGTGAATTGCGAGCCCGTACACAGCGTAATAGATAAGCGATTCGAAGTTAAATAATTCTTGCTACGAGAAATTATTTTAATTCTTATTGTTTAATAATTGTATATGCCATTCCGATTATTTGAATAACTATAACGTCTAAAATACTAAATGCGATCAGTAGCATTATTATATATCAAAAAATAAAAGATATATCAACATGAAAAATTAATACTTATATACAAAGATTATGCCAACGCTCGTGAGCGGGTAGAGCACAGTAAATTGAACAGAAAAGTCCTGTAACATTTTTTTATATAACGCTTAATAAAAGAGTTATTATTGAGTAAAGCCTGCCAATCAGCGCCGACCTTTAGCTGCGCGCCTGGTAGTGTGCGGGAGTACTCCGTCGTTACGGCGGCGCACACTTTCAGGCGGGCGGCTCACCGACGTGCGTCCGGCTAAAAATCGGCGCTGATTGACCAGAATTTACTCAATAATAACTCCTTTATTAAGCGTTATAGAAAAAAATGTTACAGGACTTTTCTGTTCAGTTTACTGTGCTCTACCCGCTCACGAGCGTTGGCACAATCTTTACCGGACACTCGTATAAATTAAATGTGTAACTCTTGTTGAAAAATAAGTTACAAAATATAAAGATACAGATAGAATGATTTAAACTTTGCATCACTTATTTCTGCTTCTTAATACAGATTTAGATTTTGTATGTGTTTTGCATAGATTCTCTTTTAGATTTTCAGATCTGGGCCTTCAGATTATGGGGTCTCGGGTCCTTATAACATTGATCCGCTACTGATGCTACGAAATTCCATTATTTAAAAAAAATGCGACGATTTTTACAAACTTCCGAAATGGCGCTTTCACGAAATCGAATGTGCAATCTGAAAATATAACCTATCTTTTAAAACCAATAATCCGTAACATAAATTTTACAGAATAAAATTATTTCTGTTCTCTTTCTCTCTCTCTGTCTTTTTTATTATATTATGCTGAAGATAAATACATATGAGAGAGATATATAAGCTAAACATTATCAAAGAAAATTTGGAGAAAGTAAATAATATGTCATTTTGGGAATACAATAATCCTTTTCGGCGTAACATTTTGTGAAGTGAAAATGCCACGCACATACACATACATGCACAAGATTGATATTCAATATTTCTCTTTGCACGTTTCTAAAAACTGCAACTCTTTTTATTAGATTGTTTTGCATTAAATATAAATAATTTAATAATCATCATTATATATCTCTCATTATGTATTTAATAATAAAGATAATATTATTCTATCATTATTTAGTACATAATGAATATACGTAAAAAATATGTACGAATTTTACGTTAATAGAAAGAGAGAGAGGAAGGAGTGGGAGAGAAAGAGGGAGAGGGCAGAAAATTGGCTAAACAATACAACAATGGAAAAGGTTCAATTTGAGATCCTTTTTAGGAAACTTTTCTTGGGATGATTTACTGCATGAATAGAAATATATATAACTGTCTATAGCGTCCTTGTATGTATACATATACTCGTATACAACAATACTTAATGATATATTATATATGATTTTGACGACCAGGTACGTTAAAGGTAACTTTCTCTATGGACGTATATGTGAAATAAATTTTTCTTTATAGACGATATTTTAAAGAAACTAAATCATATCTGTATATATGTATATTGCGATTTTCTTAATGTTTAACATTATATATCTCGGTAATTAAATGAAATAATAATTCTGAAAGATGTACCTGGTATACTCCATATTCTTTTGTAAGTAGAAAAATTAAATGGTAAAAATTTTATAACAAATATACAGGGTGAGTTTTTTAACTTGAAACTGTAAAATATCTCGGAAAGTAAGCTTTATCGAAAAAAATGTTTCAAACAAAAGTTGTAGGGTTTGGAGGGGGCCACATGATAAAAATATGGATTTGTCCTTGAGTGACTTTTTCAAGGTGAGATCAATGTGATCGACGTTTTCTTGAATGGAACCCCCCTTTTTTTATTACATATTCTTGTAGCTTATCTCGAGAGCTTTTTAAAACACTATAATAAAGTATTTTTTCGTTAAGTACTTTTTGAATTATTTTATATCTTAATCTGACATATTTTGATATAAAAAATAAAATATCTCGTAAAATATTTAGTTTTCGATAATCTTACCGTAATACTTTTATGTACAGAATAATAAGACAAATCAATTGGTATAAAAAAAACAAATAATTGTTTAAAAAAATACATTGTAAATAATTACATACTTTTTCTTAAAAACAATTTTTTTTTTTATACTAATTGATTTGTCTCATTATTCTGTACATAAAAGTATTACGGTAAGATTATCGAAAACTAAATATTTTACGAGATATTTTATCTTTTATATCAAAATATGTCAGATTAAGATATAAAATAACTCAAAAAGTACTTAATGAAAAAATACTTTATTATAGTGTTTTGAAAAGCTCTCAAGATAAGCTACAAGAATATGTAATAAAAAAAGGGGGGTGCCATTTAAGAAAACGTCGATCACATTGATCTCACCTTGAAAAGGTCACTCAAGGTCAAATCCATATTTTTATCATGTGGCCCCCTCCGAACCCTACAACTTTTGTTTGAAACATTTTTTTCGATAAAGCTTACTTTCCGAGATATTTTACAGTTTCAAGTTAAAAAACTCACCCTGTATATTGGTTCTAAAGACTTGTATACAATATTTATGTGCGACAAAATGTCGCCGCACCGGTGACGCATGCGCGTTAGAGATATGTGCAATGATATGTATATGCACATCGTCTATTTACAAGCTTCGTAATCGATCTAATAGATAATTATATTTTATTTTGCAATTTATTAAATAATATGATATAAGGAAATAAATGGTGAGCATATAGCGCGCGCTTTGTAATATTCTGTCAAAAAAATTCTATTAATTGAATCGACAAAGGTGTATGAAATCTTTGTTACATATAAAAATGCAGATAATTCTGGACTGAATAAAACATTAAGGATTTATAGTCGGAAGAAAATTG
Source organism: Formica selysi (assembly GCA_009859135.1). Classification (NCBI taxonomy): domain Eukaryota; kingdom Metazoa; phylum Arthropoda; class Insecta; order Hymenoptera; family Formicidae; genus Formica; species Formica selysi. Next base: position 9,267,886 of record CM020813.1, read on the forward strand.
TGAAGAAAAACTATGTCTTATTTCTTCAAGTAAAAAACATAATATGTATTTTTTTATCTTAGTATTTATGTATATACACTAATAAAAAATGGAAACTGCCTTATGATCTACATGCAACGTGACGTTATAATAAGCAATAATAATATAATACTTAAAGTATTCAACATATGTTTTAGCTTTAAGCTTTAAAGTATAGGCTACCGAAACACAGTAATTTTAAAACAATATTGTTAATATTACAGAGCATTGTCGAATATTCCATTGCATTACTGTAAAATGATTCACAATTAATCATTTATTATTTTTAATTTGTTTGCAGATGGTGTTTAATACAAGTACTATTCAATTAATTGTACATTTTTTGCAGAGATTACGCCATGTTAAGAAGACAATAATGCGTAATCCAGTACCATTATTTGATTAAGAGAAACATGAGATACTAACCATTCCACAAACAATTAATTTACTCTTTTGTTCAGGTTCAGGTTTAAGATTATCACATTACCAACACATAGTATTTTTTTCGAAATATATAAACTTGTTGAATCTCTTATTGAAGGAAAACATCGATAATCATATGAAAAGATATTTGGGCGATTTTTCGAATTATCTAAATATATGTACGGAGTGTGTACTTCCATCTTTTTTTTCCAGGTACTACTTTATCGTTTAAATTACTGTATTAATGCTAGTTCATCCTTATTCTTATCAGCAGCAAATCGTTTTTTACATCACTTCCATTCCACCATTTTGTGTATTTTCCGTAAAGCCTAATGTGGACGTGGGTGCATCTTGTGACGTATCTTCTAACGCTGGCGTTTCCATGCCCTCGGGAAGATTATTCGTCGTTCCAGTTTGACAATCGTCCCAGTTGATTTTAAATCTAGTGACACGTGGTTTGTCTCCTAATATATTCCTTTGAACTTTATCAAATTGTGGCTGTGGAGGTGGATTTTCCCGGAGTTCCGGGTCTGTATACTCGTTATTTATAAAGTAACCCACTCGAACAAATTCGTGACCCCTGTAGGAACAAGTCAGCAATACAACAGTTACGCCTAAAGCATCATTGACTGGAATCCTACTGACATCTGGTGGATCAGCCTAAAACATAGGATAAAATAATAATAGAAAAATATTAAAATCATCAATTTGGGGATAAGTTACAATACAAAGCATTCATGATAATAAAGCTGATTCATGATGCTTTACCTGAAATACAAACATATGTCTTCCTTCTGGAATTGGACCAACGTAAATGGTATCTAAAACTTGATCAAATTCTTCTGATTCTGCACTACCTACATATATCATTTTCCATTCCAAATCTGAAATACAAATCAACATAATCAACGTTGTATGTTGTTCTCACTGTGTAAAAATTGACGAAACGAGTACATAGCATACAAGTTTAGCCAATAGAAGCTTCTATTACATTTCATCATATCTATCGCGTTCTTCAGCGATAAATTATCGTTTTCACACAATTAGCCAATATATTATATAATACTAGGAAACAATTTCGCTTTTCTCTTGAAAAGAAAGTTGTGTATGACATCATTATCGTAAAATTAACCTAAAGATGGATGAGCGCGTTTGGAGAGTGCGTTTGGAGGTCGCGTGTTTATTCGGCAGCAAAGCGTGCTTATTCGAACTCGCACCTTCTTTGAGCTCCTCGATGCACTCGAATGTGACCTCGAACTGGAACGGGTTCAGAAACGGCGAGGGATTATCGAGAACGGCGACGTTCGCCAGTTGAACCTTGGCCATGGTGTATTCGACAAATTCTCGAGATGTTTTTATCAGCAACAGATTCGATTCCAACGAACACCTCGGGGATGATCCCGACGTACTAGCTCGATGAAGCGGAGCGTAAACGTATACACACGTTTGACGCGGCTATTTACGCTGCTGCATTCAGGTATCGACGGATAAACAACTCCATCGCAGCACGCAGGATAGGTTTGGCGGCAAACAGCGAATCGTAATAACCGCTTCCGGTGAAGATGCCCGCGCGACCACTAAAAAAAGCAACTGTCCGTCGTTGAAACTCGACCACCTTTGGGAACGTGGTCGAGAACGCGCGACGAGAAATTCGCGCTCGATTTTTATAGAGCGGCGATAGGCAGGTGACTACATTTTCGGATTGTCGTATCGTAAAACTTGACCTACATGAAACTAGCCGGCAGAAATTACTAAATATGATTATTTTTAACTTTTCTGAGTGTATTTCGTTTGTAAATCGTTTGTGATTGATTGTGAATCTGTTTTTAACGTTTGTAACAAATTAAATTTTTCGTAATTAACAATTTTAGTTTAGTCATGATGTCAGCCGACACTTTTTAGTAATAAACAGATTTTATGGTAACTGATAACTGTAACCGACAGGAAATCGTTTGTGATTTACAAATATACCAATGTTATGTTTGTGAATTGATAAATTTTTTAATTACCTGCAAAATAAGTTTATTTTATAATTGTAGTGCGCATGCGCAAAATATACTCATTGGCCGGTATTCATAGTCAGTTCTTATTTCAAGATAAGAACTGACTATGAATACCGGCCATAGCATTTTCGAATGTAGCAGGCATAGACATAGTATATCTAGACCATGAAGGAAGAATAAGGCTGGATCCCCATGCAGCGTAACTTGCGTAAGCGTAACTTGCGCTGACCAATCACATCGTCTCATTTCATCATTTCTCATCTCTCTTTTTTTTTTTTTACTCAAATGAGATGATGTGATTGGTCAGCGCAAGTTACGCTTACGCAAGTTACGCCGCATGGGGATCCAGACTTAGGCTGGCTCTCCATGCGGCGTAACTTGCGTAAGCGTAACTTGCGCTGACCAATCACATCGTCTCATTTCATCATTTCTCATCTCTCTTTTTTTTTTACTCAAATGAGACGATGTGATTGGTCAGCGCAAGTTACGCTTACGCAAGTTACGCCGCATGGGGAGCCAGCCTAAGGAGAGTTATCTCGATAGTGTAGAGAGAAAAAAAGTGGTCACGAAAAATGTTCCATATGTGGCCAGGTTTGCCAAATGGAATGACTTGGACCAATTCGTCGCCATCTTGAATATTCGTACATATATAGTGTTATGTTTAGTTGTATTAGTGATCAGTAAGTGTGTTGGATGACACACTACTTACTAATTACTACCACAACTAAACGTAACACTATACATATACGAAGATTCAAGATGGCGACGAAATGGTCCAAGTTATTCCATTCGGCAAACCTGGCCACATACAGAACATTTTTCGTGACCACTTTCAATCTAGGTAGATAACTCTCCTTACTCTTCCTTCATGATCTAGACCGAGCGTTTGCCTTTATTTAAGGAGTGGGGGTAAAGATGCACGTAGAAAAGGACATATTCTGTTTCGTGCCCCTTGCGTTCTCTCTCGCTCGCACATAGCATAGCGTACTCTTTCGCTATGCTACATAGCTCCCCCCACTCCTCAACACTCGGTCTAGATATACTATGGCCGGTATTCATAGTCAATTCTTATTTCAAGACCGTCTTAAGTAATGTCTTAAGATGCTAATACGGCTCTGTGATTGGTTTAGGACATCTTAAAATTGCGCTTAAGACGGTCTTAAATATAAGAACTGACTATGAATACCGGCCTATGTCTATGGTAGCAGGTTTAGGGCCAATCTCACCAAGTCCGGTTAGATGAACCGACGGTTAAAATTAGCAGGGTGGCCAATAGAAAATAGAGGTAAAGGCAGAGAGAAACCTGAGAGGGGCCACGCCGCCGTTTTTCCTGTAACGCTTTCTCTAGCCGGTACAGTGGCGCTAACTGGATCCATTTTAGAGCCGGCGGAACTACGTGGCCGGATCCACTTTTCGGTGCCATGGTAAAACGATCGATTGGTGCATGTCCGTGCTAGATCCACAATTATGGATCTAGCATGGACATACATCAATCAGCCGTTTTAATAAAAAATACGAAAATATTATAGATTTATTAATATTTTATGTTAGCTGCGCGTGATTTATTTTTATTTTAATACATATTATGGACGGTATATGTGTTATTGAAATTATTATAATTATTTTATGTATATCATCTAATGTAAAATATATGTATAATGTATATTAAATATGTATAATATATGTTATTATATTAAAATATTTTTTTATAAGTATTGAAATTATTTTATATACGCGCACATGTAAAATATTATTCTCGCAAAAAAGAGAAATAAATAATAACTTTAGACTTTAAGGAACTAAATTTATTCTAGAGTAAACTGTAAATTGTAAAAATTGTAGTGAATAAAACAATCCTTGTAAAACAAAATAAATTATTGTGTATAATTTTGTAATCTTTATAATGTTGAGTATGATAAATAAAATAAATTTCTTTCTCTAATACAAAATAACATCTGCAAAAAATATTTTTTACCTTATCTATTATCCTTAAACAAAAGCATTTCAAGCAATTACAAATGATATTTGTAATGTAGAAATAAAAAGTTTATAAAGTTTTATGTGAGAATGTTATATGTTATATAAATATATTGATAACGTTGACATCAATTTTAACAATACACATTTGCTCAAGAGAAAGTGCTTATTACACTATTGCTTTGAAAACTAGATGTCGAGTTCAAGTTTTCAAAGATTTATTTTCTTTTTTTTGATGTTTATTTGTATTTATTAATATTTATTTATTATTAAAAAAATAATGTATAATATTTAAACGTATGATATATTCACATGTATGATATATCCGATTTATGTCGCGTTTGATGCCATATTTTAATCGCATAAATCTTATCAAACCATTATAATTATTTTCAAATCGATAAAATACAAAATAAAAGTTTTAGTTTTTATTTTATGTTTATGTATTGTAAATAAGGAAAGATCCTCGTTGCTGGAGAGTCGTCGAAAGCGAGAGCGAGAACGAATAAAGAGCAAGAGAGATGACTAACATAAAGAGTTCCGAAGTCTCTCTCGCGAGACTCCTTTTATCTCAAATCTTTTATAATATATGTCATGTTACCATAGAAAATAAAAGTTTTGTACTTCGCAACTTATCGGTTTGAAAATAATTGTAATGGATTAATGAGATTTTTACGATTGAAATGACACCAAACATGACGTAAATTGGATAATTTTTACATGTTATCAAAATTCTGATTATTTATTTAGTGAAAAATTATCCAATTTATGTCGCGTGTGGTGTTATTTTAATCGCAGAAATCTCATTAATTTATTACAATTAGTTTCAAACCGTTAAAATACAAAATAAAAGTTTTATACATATTATATGGATATCTAAATATTATTGATTATATTTATTTGAAATATAAATAAATTAAAAAATTAAACAAAAAATTAAAAAAGTAAAAAACGTTTATCACTAGTGAGATTCAAATCTTCGATTTTCAAACATATATTTATTGACCAATTTTTATTATTAAATGTCTCTTAAAGTATGAAGTGTCTAAGCAAACATAGCAAACAGATCAATTTTTTTTATCGGTTCCCGATCTAGTTACAAAAATTGAGAGATCAAAGAGTAATACGTCATGTACTTAACGTTTTTCTTTTGTTAGCGGTAGAGAAGAGGAAGAATTATTAATTTCGAAGCTTCATATTTCAACTTGTTTCATCTGTCGATTCACTTTGTATATTTTTAACTTTATATATTTTTAATTCTATGTATGTATCCAACAGTCATTTTAAGGGCAGGCTTTATAACGAAAACATGACTTCCTCAAAACAAAAGATGGAATGCAATTTTTTTTTTTTTTTTTCGGGGAAGGGGAAAATCTTCAAAAGACACCGGGAAGCCCGTACTCCCCGGTAGTGTCGGATTCTTACCGATTAAAAACCCCTGCTTTACTTCATGCAATATGATAGGTGCTCCGGGAACTGCAAAAGCATTACACCGGAGGCGGAATGTTTCATAACATGAATGTATAGCAATATTTTGTTCCATGTTATGGAATAGAATATTGCTGTACATCCATGTTACGGAACAGAATATTACTATCCATACATTATTTTAAGGGCATGTCTTCGTAACGAAAACATGACTTCCTCAAAATGAAAGTTGGAATGTAATATTCCGTTCCAATATTCCTCTGTTCTGTAACAGAGAATTAAAATTACAATCCATATTATGGAACAGAATTATAACATAAAACAAAATTTTCTATCCATTAATTATTTGAAGAATATGTCTTGACGAAAACGTGACTTCTTTAAAATAAATTTATCATTTTAAAGTCAATATGTTATATATAGTCAATATTATTTTCCAATAAATAAAGAAATCATCTTTAAAGTAAATCTAAATAAATATAATAAAACTTGTGCGTCAACTTTATTTGCAAAGGAGCTATAATTGAAATGAAGACATTATTACAATAGAATAAAATATATTTTAGAAAGATTGCTAAATGATATTTTTAATAACGTTTTATCTTGTAACGTAGAACATATGTCCAAAAAAGTGAAAATTTTATAATAAATTGATATATATGTATATATATATTTTTATTGGCATGATGCATGATTGCAAAGATCACAATCACAGCTGAAATAATTACATAAATCTTTAACTAGCAGATCTATCACGAGGAAATCTGTTAGATTTCCTGTAAATAACTGACAAAATCAGTTATATATATCTTGACGTCTCTTTTCCCTATTTGTATATTGAGACGTCTTATTATTTGGAGTGATTTATTAAAATCACTTGTATTATATATTTACGGTATTCATTTGTACCTTGCCTTGTAAATGCAGAATACCGTGCACATATACATATATATACGATATATTTCGTACGTATCATCTTATTGTATTTTCTTAAAATTTCATTACCATTATATGCATCTCGTACTACATCATTAGTAATAAGAAAATACATAATTTTACAATTTCTTATGACCGTATTAAAACCTTTTATTTATTTATTCCGTGATGAGATCTGCTAGTTAACGATTTATGTAATTATTTCAACTATGATTGCGATCTTCTAAGAAATTGAAAAATTCATGTTTCTTTTTCTCATTACGATAAAATAATACTAACTGATAAAGTAAAACATCATTTGCAAACATTTTTCATAATGAATGTAATATCATGATACAATAGCAGTAAATATTTTTTTACACATTGACAAAACTGCAAGATACATAAAATAATAAAGAGAAGATTAAGAATAAGTACACAAATATGAATATTTTTTAAAAATAATATTTACCATGTTTTACGTTACTTCATTTATTTTTCTTTTTCTTTTTTGCTTATCTTTTTGGATATTGATATGTAACCTTTTTCTAAGGCAGAAACGTAAAATGGAACATTTTGCCATTGAAATTAATGGGAAAATTTTTCATTTCACCTTTTTGTCCTAGAAAATGGTTATATGATCGATACCCTGTTTTATTTTTAAATTGTATTACTATTGATTTTTTTCTTCTAGCTTTATTTTTGTTCCATATTTCCTCATTTCTTCCTTTTTTATTCTTCTTTCTTTATTAATACATCTTTTATTTGTTTAAAAACTTTTTAACTTTACTATTAGATTTACTATTAGGTATATGAACTGGTATTTTTGCTGCACGATTATTATATCTCGTACGAGAATATAATTTTATAGTAATCATATATTTTAACGCTTGTATCCGATGATCATAACACTTCCCATTTTTATCTAGCCATTCTGGATGTGTTTTTTCTGTTGCGTATATAGATTCAGTCATAATTTTATCAAGAATCTGTGTGGATGCCCAATAATATTCCCACGTACGATTAAATGTCATCAACCGTATTTTAGTAATATTCGTAAATAAAGTTGTTGGGCGTACTAATTTTGTCACTGTCGGAGCATCTTCATCTTCATTTGCATATTCGCGAAATTCTATATATTTCTCATTTGCAGACGATTTATCCATTGGAGTTTTCATCATATCGTTGCGACAGTGATCACAATTGCTTTTTGCGATACTTCGTCGTGCCACAAATCCAGCAAAATATGCGATAGCATTTTCATCGTAACTGCTGTCAAATAGATTTACACTTTCAATTTCTTCGATATCACATTCTTTGAGACAAATATTTACATCTTCTGTAAGCAATTCGCTTTCGGGTTCGTCATATTCTGTAACAGCATTGTTCATATTCATTGAATTTTCAATCCTTTTAACGAGTCGACTTGGTTTATTTATAAGACTTTCAATTTCTGGACATTGAACATTACCTTTGTCACCGGTTTGAATGTAGCCTGTGGAAAGTATATGTCTGATAGACAATCGAATCATCCTTGCGGTTGGATTTGGATTAAATCCTCCACGTTGTCTCAGTTTCGAAAATAAATGTTCCACTGAATCTTGATTACATAATCCTGTCGCAAGCTCAAATCCTTTATATTGACTTGAAAGATTTTTAAAAGTTGCAAGAATAGCTCTTACAGTTAAGACGAAGCCTCTAAAACAGGGAATTTGACTTATATTTTCTGGTGTCTTAGACCATCTTGAGCACCATTCCACAAAATCTATTAATAGATTTTCAATATCTGGATTTTTGGAAGATAATGGTCGTTTGCCGCCAAATGAAATTTTGAGACTATAAGCGTTGCACGCATCAATGACATTATTTAAGCGCTCTGCAAAATCTGCTGTCGCTTGCCACGTAATTGTATTTAATTCTTTTTCGTGGCCGGCTGTTTTTATTGCGGCAGCAAATGTATGGCTGAATATCTGGAATGCTCTTTTCACATTCATTGATTCAAAACTATTCGGACGAATATGTGCTTCCGTTATATGAGATAATAAATTCGAACCTCCTTTTGTGGCATTATCGATAGTCCATGTCATTTCAAAATCCGAATATGATGCGATAATTTTGCCATCACAGTAAAGATTTCTATGCGTTCTGAGGAAACTTGCTAATCTTTTTATTAGATGCGGGAAGTCAAACGATGCGTTATATTTTTTCCCATTATAAATGAAGAATGGATTTTCTGGATTAATACCGAGTTGAGTATAAGCACTTTGATTACATGTGCCTTGATCACATGTAATAAGTTGCACATCAGCACCCGTTTCGCTCAATCTGTCTAGACATTCCTTCAATAATATTATTATTTCCTCTGCTTTCATGCATTTTCCTGGGAGGAAATATGCTAAAGGCTGTCGCCAAGCATTACGCGCATTTAAACTGTCTACACAAAAAACAAATACACATTTGGTTCTTTCTGATTTTCTTCCCAAAGATCCAAGATCGACAAGGCCTTCTATTTGATCTAATTTAAACGAATACTCTTCATAAGATTTTATGGCCATTTCATCCCATTTTAAAGCACATACTCTTTCCTCTATTGGTATGTGAGAAATCTTTTCTTTAAGTTTTTGAAATATAAAATCACAAAATCCTGGTCGTACATCATATTCTTCTAGCCATCTTCTAATAGTTCGCTGGCCGGGAAAATTACAACCTGCTTTTCTTAAGCGGCAGAAAGCAGCGGCTGAATAATAATATAACTGTCTTGCCAGATTTTTTTCTTCTTCTGTATAGATTGCATTTGGTGTATGCAGTTGCAAATGTATCATAGCTTTCGCAACAGGATGTAGATTTTCTTCATCTATCAATGTTCTTAATAATTTTTTCTTTTGTTTATTATTTTTTGGCGTTTTACGTATTCGTACGGTATGACGTAAACGATATTTCAAAATTCTTACTTGGTTTCGTAATCGAATATTTTCACATTTTAAGGACTTAATTGTAGCACATAATTTACCTATTGTTGTCATATTATTTTTTTCGTCTTTTATACTTTTATTTGACGAAAGACGTCTTTTGATGACTTTGTCATGCGTAGACAACTCAAGGTGCTTATTTTTTTCCTTTTGTGTGTTTTTATTTAATGGAAGAGGCGTGAAGGCTCTTTCATGAGTAGGTGGCTCAAGGTGCATCCATTCCGTAATGTCTTCCTCTTCCATAGAATCATCAAAATATAAATGTGGTGCTCGATTATATTGCAATAGACGCCGTTTTGATGGATGTTCATCCGTTATAATATTATCATCATAAATAGAAATAGGTGCAGATGATGTTGACGGAGCAATTTTGTCTGTGGTTTGTATTTCTTCTATATTTATCTGTTCACAATGAGGCACTTCTTCCATTTGTATGATTTTTCTTTTTTTATCATGTTGTATATTTTTATTTGAAATAATAATCTCATTAAAAGGAATTGGTATTGCATTTCGCTTCAAACCTTTATTGGCGCTATTTGAAAATGAATCTGCAGGGAAATGATCTTCGCACAATCTCGCACGTCGAATTGAGCTGGGCGACCATTTTTCTAATTTAGTATTTCCTGCAACAGAAACAAATTAAAAGATTTGAATTGTATGTTTATATGTTTGCTCAAGCATAACTGCTGTACTGTACATGTAATTTTATATAATACAATAAAAAATAATAAAATATAAAGGCTCCAAAAATTACATTTAATAACTAGAAAAAAATGGCAATTAGGAACCGGCGCAGATGTGGTGCGCAAAAACTTATTTATTTAGACATCAAGTACAAAAAACGCGAACGTTTCTGTCCTTTCTTTGGACCATCTTCAGCGCGTACAAAATAATAAATATAACGTTCGCATTTTTTTTACTTGATGTCTAAATAAATAAGTTTTTGCACCCCATATCTGCGCCGGCTCCTAATTGCCATTTTTTTCTAGTTCTTAAATGTAATTTCATAATTTTATAATTTTATAAATTTAGTTTTTTATGATCGAAATTGATAATAAATATATTTTATTTGAGAAATTAATATATGTTGAAATATGTAAATAATAGATAGAAATAATATATGCAAAGGAATCAATATTTAAAAGGAAAATACCATATATTATTACGCACCAATTTCGCAAAAATAGTTATAGCAAAATAGTTTTAAAACATTAGAATGTGTAAAAAAAATTTCTTACATCTCAATGTTTAATGAAAGCAGTTACAATTACTACTATACCTTCTTCTTTTTCTGTATTATTAATAATAAAATACAAGAAGCAAATAACTAAATTAATTTTTAGATATGGAAAATTTTTTACATTGCTAAATATAGATTATTAAAACAGAGAAAGATTTATATTTATTATTTTATCACCTATTATAAAAAATTACGACATAAAAAAGCTGATGCTATGATACACAAAATGCATTGAGATGGCAACTACGCAAAAAAGTTAGGTATATATTACAGCATATTTAGTTTATAATGAAAAATTTTTATAACTTTTGTAGCTTTTTTTTATAGCGGTTCTTATTTGAAAAACATGTCTAATATATTATTATATTATTGTATTAGTTATATTATTAGTTTATTAGACAAACTTCTAATAATTTCATAAGTGCTTAATTCATTATTTTGATTAATAATTATTTACAACAGTTTTTATATATGTATATCTTAATAAAATTTCTTAATAAAATGTTTTTTAAATAAAATAACATTAAAAGCTTTATATGCTTTTTGTGATTGGAATTAACAATTTATTTTTTATGTCACATTGTATGATAAATGGATAGGGTGAGCAACAACAAAAAAATAAGTACATAAAGCGCTGAAAATATATAAACATTGTCTACAGAATGTGGACACGTGCGGTCGCGTATGGTCGCGTGCTTAGTTAACATAGTCGAAATCATCAAACGCACAAGCATCGTGTAGCCATATGCCTGCTTAAAGCTGACTGTCAAAATTCATTGTATAATTTGGTGTATATCATGTACATTATACACATCTTACTATACGCATCCATAGGAGAAAGCATTTTTAGCATTTGCATTATATACATACACTCGTATACGTATGAGTGTATGTATAATACTGTACAATACTGGAATACATCTGTAATATTATACAGGGTATATAAGAATTAGACCGACAAACTTTGAAGGAAAAAAGAAGATATCAAAATAAATATTTTTTTGTTAATACTATTTTTCTCTCCGACGTTTAATTTTAATTCTACATAGTATGAAATATAGGAATTTATTACAATTAGCAGCTCCATAAATAAGATGCATGTCAGTCATTTCTATCCACGTGTATCATTCATATAATGATAAAAATCACATGCAACTTGTCAAGACACTAAAGACTTCTGCTCTATTGAGAATTTGTTATGATATAAAATATAAGACCATGTTGTTAAGATATAAGATCAGTTATATATATGATATAAGACCCAAAGAAAATGTCATAAAAAGAAATATTATTAACAAAAAAGTGTTTATTTTTTAATCCTCTATTTCCCTTTCAAGTTTGTCGATCTAATTTTTCTTACACCCTGTATAGGAATATGTAAAGAGAGTGTATAGGAATGGATTATAGGAATAATAAAATTTATTCTTGTAATATTCTTATTTAATATTTAAAATATTTTATTTATATATAAATATATATATATAATAGTTTTTATAAAATATAAACTTTCTAAACATTATTTTTTAATTTAATTATTAAAAAAAAAGTTTATTCCCCCCCTACCCATGCCTCGTCCTTGTCCCCGTGCTCTTCCTCTCCCTCTTCCTCCTCTTCTACCTCGCGTTCCGCGTCCTCTTTGACCAGCCCGTCCTCTCTGTCCTCCCCGTCCTCTCGCAGCTATAATAGCATTTACTATTATGTCATTTAATTCTTCTTTCTAAAACATAAAAAAAGTACACATGAGAAAGTATATATAAGAATATACATGTAATAATAAAATACATATATAAAATTAATGATATTAAAATCAGTTTTAATAATTATTAAAATTATTATTAAAATTAATATTACTATTTTTAATTAAAAAGTTCTCAGTATATAGGGTGTCCCAAAATCTCCGCATTTTCAAATAACAAATCTTCTAGCTAATTAGGAGATAATTTTTTCTTAGCAAATATGAGGAGGCAATAATCTCCGAATTATAAAAAATTGAAAAAAGAGCTTTTCGTAATTTAATATTTATCTTTATATTTCAAAAAAGATATATAATTTAAACAATAAAAATAGAGTTTGTCTCTAAGAATTATTAATTATAATTGAAAAAGATTTAAAAAAACCAAATTTTTTTTTAATTACACCATGAGTTACAAAGAAGAAATTGCATTCTTTAACATAATTGTTTCGCGCGTTGTAATATAATATATTATTAAATTATAAATATATTAAACTATTAATTTAATATTTTTATAAAATTAAACTTACACTTAATGTTACCACTGACGAGGCTGCGACCGATGTCGATGCCACAGCTGATGTCGATGCCGCTGCCGATGTCGATGCTACTGTCGATGTCATCGGCATCGATGTCGAAACGGCTGTAGTCGTCGAAACGGTCGTCGGCGTCGAAACGGCCGTCGGCGTCGAAACGGTCGTCGGCGTCGAAACGGTCGTCGGCATCGAAACGGCCGTCGGCGTCGAAACGGTCGTCGGCATCGAAACCGCCGTCGGCGTTGGAACTGCCTGGCTTGTAACAGTATTCTGAAAAAAGAATTAAAAGAAAAATCATATAATATATAATATATAAATGTAGACTTGAAAAACCGCGGATAATACTGGCTCGCCAAGAACGAGAGAGAGAGAGATAGAGAGATAGAGAGATAGAGAGAGAGAGAGAGAGAGAGAGAGAGAGAGAGAGAGAGAGAGAGAGAGAGAGAGAGAGAGAGAGAGAGAGAGCAGATAGAAAAGTAGCGAGCGAGAAAGATCAATTATCAAAGTTTCGATCGTTTATCCTTATCCGACAGTCAACACAATGCCGACTAAAAGAATTCGACGAGTTTTGGTAGACATTGTGTTGATTATCAGATAAACATAAATATAAGCAGTCTCGAGGCTCGCTCGCTTGAAAGATGGAAAGATAAAGAATTATTAGATTACATTCACGATAAGAAACTATAATATATAAGCTAAATTTATTATATTTCGAAGTGTAATACTCTGTATTTCTTTTGATTCTATAATTGTGCTTTGTCCGGAAAACTTCTTATTTTTTAAGCGAGCGAGTCTGAAGTCTAATTATTAAAGATAATAGCCAATATAAACAACATCTTATAAGCGAATCACTATATATATCTATATTTTCGCATATGTACAATTCTACTTACCATTACGTACGCTTTGGTCTTCTTCCTTTAATTGTAAGATCGAACCATGAAGTAAACGTGATCAAACCGGCTCAACTGTTAAACGTCGAATGAGTCGTGTGATGTTATGCTGCGCCACATGGTTTCTGATTTTCTCGGTACGCATGCGTATTGATCAATTAAAGCGGTAGATCGCGAAAAAGCCGGCGATAAGCCGGCTGTAAACACGAGAAGCACTGAACACTTCTTATTTTCAATTTCGTATAATACAATTTTATAACATATATATGATAATACAAATATTACGTAAAATAAAATAATTTTTTTCAACTTTTTAATAATGCATAAAATTTAATTCATATTAAAAACATTCAAAAAATATATTGCACGTACATATGTTAAGTTACAATTTCCTTTTTTCACAGGTAATTTTTTAAAGCGAAAATTTCAATGAATATTATTTTCTTATTTCTTTTCATTCCTTTAGTAGGAATATCTTTATTATTTAATTTTTAAATATAAATTACGATAAAATCAAGTACGCAGTAAACAGAAATTGCGTTTACTTTTTTATTTATATTTTTTGTTTACAGTAAAAATTATTGTTAATATAAGAACTGCATTTTTTAAATACATACCATTTTCAAACAAATTTAAATACTTCTTGACAACACATACACACAAACATATACACATACACATTTAATACAGAAAAATTATATGTAATAATATATAATTTTATTAATTTATATACTGTGCAATATTAAAGAATACTCTATATAAAATTTTTCCAAAATTGTATATTTGCACGAAAAAGGCATTAAAAATATTTATATTATAATTTATAAAAAAATTTATAAAAATTTTTGGAAATATCAAAATAAGAACATAAAATATGTAAACAAAATATGAAACTAATCATATATTTCATATCAATATTCAATATTATAGCATAAATTATACAAAATAAAATATTAAAGCTGTAAAATATAAAACAAGGATATAAAAGAATGTAAAAGTTTTGATATATTTCAGATCCTATTTCTTTTTCTAATGTTAAGTGATTTTATTGTACAAGAAATACAAGCAGAGTTTATATAAAATAAGAAACTTACCACTGTTATGTATCCATAAATTATATCTCTCATCTGTCTGTAGCGGAAATCTGTATAAACGTTTTCCATTACATTTTCCATTCGTACAGTCTTTATATGCGCACTTATCGAAGAAACGATATACACAATCCTGATTTGACATTGTTTTTAAGTATATTATTTTCTTTATATACTATTACAGTCTAAAAGTCACAATAAAATAAAACTTTAGTCACAATAAAAAAACTTTTCACCCACACAAACTAAATGTGAAACACTTCGCACGAATCTATAAAGAATTCTTCACTGATTAAATCGCGTATAAAATCCTTTACACTACTCAATAACAGCGAAAACAAAAGCAACAAATGTTGCGTATACTTATCTCGCGAGTTTGCTATAAACGAGAAGACACTCGCTTACCGCAACCGAACGTATACTGCTTGGAAATTGATAGTCCTTCCTCTTCTCTACCGCTAACAAAAGAAAAACGCTAAGTACATGACGTATTACTCTTCCATTTCGTCCAATTTTTATAGCTAGATCGGGAATCGATAAAAAAGTTGATCCGTTTGCTACGTTTGTCAGACACTTAATATTTTAAGAGACATTTAATTATAAAAATTGGTCAATAAATATATGTTCGAAAATGGAAGATTTGAATCTCACTGGTGATAAACGTTTTTTACTTTTTTAATTTTTTGTTTAATTTTTTGATTTATTTATATTTAAAATAAATATAATCAATAATATTTAGACATCCATAATATCCATTTAATGAATTTTATTTTTCATATCATTTTTAATCAAAGAAAAATTATTTTAGATGGTGTGAACATTCTTGTTCGAAGGTTCTTCCACTCTAAATTAATTCTTTACTCTTTTTATTTTTATTAAGCGTTATAAAAAAAGTTCGTTTTTGTGTTTAGGTTGCGGTAAGGAATGACGCTATGTACTTAGTGGCCGGTCATTACTGGTCACCCTGTATATAAAACTTTAAAATATCTCTTCTATAAACTACTGCATTTATTAAATATAATATCATATAATTAATAATATCGTACATTCAAATAAATATGTAAAAAAAAGTCTATTAAGAATGAGATACAATAGCAATTTAAAAAAAAGAAGATAAATCTTCGAAAACTTGGACTCGACATCTAGTTTTTAAAGCGATAGAGTAATAAGCACTTTCTCTTGAGCAAATGTGTATTGTTAAAATTGATGTCAACGTTATCAATATATTTATATAACATATAACATTCTCACATAAAACTTTATAAACTTTTTATTTCTACATTACAAATATCATTTGTAATTGCTTGAAATGCTTTTGTTTAAGGATAATAGATAAGGTAAAAAATATTTTTTGCAGATGTTATTTTGTATTAGAGAAAGAAATTTATTTTATTTATCATACTCAACATTATAAAGATTACAAAATTATACACAATAATTTATTTTGTTTTACAAGGATTGTTTTATTCACTACAATTTTTACAATTTACAGTTTACTCTAGAATAAATTTAGTTTCTTAAAGTCTAAAGTTATTATTTATTTCTCTTTTTTGCGAGAATAATATTTTACATGTGCGCGTATATAAAATAATTTCAATACTTATAAAAAAATATTTTAATATAATAACATATATTATACATATTTAATATACATTATACATATATTTTACATTAGATGATATACATAAAATAATTATAATAATTTCAATAACACATATACCGTCCATAATATGTATTAAAATAAAAATAAATCACGCGCAGCTAACATAAAATATTAATAAATCTATAATATTTTCGTATTTTTTATTAAAACGGCTGATTGATGTATGTCCATGCTAGATCCATAATTGTGGATCTAGCACGGACATGCACCAATCGATCGTTTTACCATGGCACCGAAAAGTGGATCCGGCCACGTAGTTCCGCCGGCTCTAAAATGGATCCAGTTAGCGCCACTGTACCGGCTAGAGAAAGCGTTACAGGAAAAACGGCGGCGTGGCCCCTCTCAGGTTTCTCTCTGGTAAAGGAAAACCAAGCATTCATATCATTTCAGTTGGAACCCTGTTAATTTTAACCGTCGGCTCATCAGCTCCGTAAAGTTAGCCGGACCACTTTAACTTTTTAATAATTAAAATTATGTAATCGTTTGGTGGTCGTTTGGTGATGATTGGTAGCCTAATTAAAACGTTTGGTGGTCAATCGTTTTTTTTAATTAAATAATTAAAATATTGGTGTAAATTTAGCCGGACATTTTTAATTTTTAGTCTAATCGATTAAATCAGGGCTTATTCGATGCAGAATCGTTAGATGGTCACAAATCCTTTATTTACAACGTTTGATGATCCATAATTTATCCAAAAAGTAAAAAAAACCATGTGCGGTTAGGTAGTGGGGATGGCTAACTGGAAGCTGTAAAGTTAGCCGAACAAATATATTATTTACCAACCAATTTTGTTCAAATTGGTCTTGAAGATTGAGATTCAAGATTCAAGATTGAAATTTGACCAATCAGGATAAAGAAATTTTAGTTCCTTTTGTTCTGATTAGTCAAATTCCAATCTTTAATCTTCAATCTTCAATTTTCAATGCATAGTCTGATACGGGCTTTAAACTTTGAGACGCATGACGATTTCCGCCACGCGTTAAGCCCGTATCAGACTACACATTGAAGATTGAGATTGAAGATTGAAGATTGAAATTTGACCAATCAGGATAAAGAAATTTTAGTCTCTTTTGTTCTGATTAGTCAAATTCCAATCTTTTAGCGTTTTCGAATGTAGCAGATTTAGGGCCAATTTCACCAAGTCCGGTTAGATTAACCGACGGTTAAGATTAGTTGGGTGGCCAACAGAAAATAGAGGTAAAGGAAAACCAAGCATTCATATTATTTCAGTTGGAACCCTGCTAATTTCAACCGTCGGGATAAAAGTGACGTTTAGGGGATGCAGCCCTGATGACCTTGACCTTAACATATGTTGTCAAGGTCACCCTCCTGAGTAACCTTCAGAAGGTTTTAACCGTCGCTCGTTTTTTATTAAAAAGTTATTAACTAAAATATTATTTATTGAATGTGTGGAATAAATAAATACATGAATGGACAGAGGAATTTTAAAGATAGAGAGAAATTAAATTAGAAATAGGTTTGGGTTAGGTTATTTCTTCCGGAAGTGGAGATCCCCCGTAGGGGGGGGGGGCGGAACCCACTGTTTTATGCATACACTTTTTAGTGCGAAGTGAGGTTTCACATGGGTTTACAACTTTCCACGCGAAGCGAAATTCAACGCAAACCAATGTGTCTAGTTCTTTGATAGTGGAGCCCCCCGTAGGGGGGGGGGGCGGAACCTACTGTGTCCATGCATACACTTTTTAAAGCAAAGTGAGATTCTACATGGGTTGTACATGAGTTGAATCTCGCTTTGTGTGAAAAGTTGTAAACTCATGTGAAACCTCACTTCGCATTAAAAAGTGTATGCATAAAACAGTGGGTTCCGCCCCCCCCTACGGGGGATCTCCACTTCCGGAAGAAATAACCTAACCCAAACCTATTTCTAATTTAATTTCTCTCTATCTTTAAAATTCCTCTGTCCATTCATGTATTTATTTATTCCACACATTCAATAAATAATATTTTAGTTAACAACTTTTTAATAAAAGACAAGCGACGGCTAAAACCTTCTGAAGGTCACTCAGTAGGGAGACCTTGACAACATATGTCAAGGTCAAGGTCATCGGGGCTGCATTCCCTAAACGTCACTTTTACCCTTAGAGGTCTATTAGATGTCTATTAGACGTCGAGAGGTGACTTACAGCTCAAAAAGTGTTTCATAAACAATGCACCGTTATTGTGTGAATATTAAGTTTTAATCGTCTCTAAAAAAATTCAATGACACAAAATTACATCATCAATTAGCAATTACAAATGGCATCTAATTCAGATATTTCTAGATGCTGTTTTAGACTAGATGTCTCCGATATCTAATATCCGATTTCGCGTTTCTCCCTGGATTTTTATTATTATAAATATTCTTTTTTTGTATTTAATATTATTATTATATATTATATATGACTGACATTTATATGTATATTTATAAACATCAAATATAATAACTGAAAAATAATAATAAAAATAATTCGAGATACAATTTAAGTTTCTTTATTGCCTAGTAGAGTAGAAAAAGAGAGATGAGGTTTATGGAGTTTTTTAAAAGTTATTTTTATTAACTTTTTTAAAATGTTGTTTTAATATGAAAAATGTTGTTTAATATAAAAAATATGTTGTTTAATATAAAAAATAAAATAATTTAATATTGGTTTACAAACATATTGATTTACAAATTATATTTGTATTTTTTGTAAATAAATGATAGATAATTCTATCTTTAAAAAACGCCTTCTGTTAAAATATCTGCCAGATTTTGCAATTTTTTGCATTATTACATTAAAAATTAAATTAAAAATTAAAATCTCGATATAAATATAAACATAATATAAATATAAATTTCAATATAACGTCAATATTACAGTCTTTTGTTTCTTCTCTTTCTGCACAGGCCCTTTATATTTATTCTGCTCTATATATTTTCCTTATGAATATTAACCTTCCCCCCTTGCTTCCTCTTCCCTTCGTCTCTCTACCTCTTTTCTTCTTTCTACTATTTCCTTCATTTGTTCTAATCCTTTTCCTTCCTTGTCAAATAAGTTCTGTCTTATACCTATTGTCTCCACGCATTCATATAGAACATGTTCCACCTTTTCCTCTTTTTCTCCGCATATTCTACACATCCTATCTTCCCGTTTCATCCAGTGTAGCCTCGCATTCATCTCATTTCCTGCCCTAAATCTTGCTATCATACTCCTATCCTTTGCCTTTCTCCTGTTCTCTAAGTATTTTGGGATCGTGTCTCCTCTGATTTCCTTATATAACTCGTTGTACCTTAATTCCTCTATTTTCTTAGTTCTCTCTTCCTCTGTTCTTTTCATTGTATCTTTCCCAATCTTCTCCTCTGCTGTTTCTCCATTCTCCTCTTCTCTTATTTTCTTCAATTTGTAACGCGGTCACCTCGCTCGACGCTCGGATCGGCTCGTCGGTGTCCGGGTTCGAAAGGAGGGGAGATTCAAGCTTGCGTAGACACAGTATAGGTAGAAAGATAGTTTATTGATAGAGAAGTATGTACAGAGTAGCGTGCAGGGTCGTGCGGTGGTAGGCGGCGTGCGCTGGGTGGCAGACGCGAGCGCAGCGGGAAGCGTAAGCGTGAAGCGGTCGGCGCGAAGCGGCGTGCAGCGTGAAACGGATTTGACGAGGATATTATTTACATGCGCGTTGGCTTAGGATCTACGGGGATGTTATTTACACGCGGGTTAGTCGTGACGCGGTTCTCCCGGTCGGGCTTATTCCTAGCGGTTTATAATGACGGCGCGGTTCGCAGGTACGGACTTATAATTAGCAGGCTTATAATTACCGCGCGGTTCGCAAGCGCGGACTTACAATTACCCGGACTTATTACTAGCAGGCGTAATTCTACGGAGCGGTTATAACTAGTGAACGGCTTACAATTACGGCGCGGTTCGCAAGCGCGGACTTACAATTACCCGGACTTATTACTAGCAGGCGTAATTCTACGGAGCGGTTATAACTAATGAACGGCTTACAATTACGGCGCGGTTCGCATGCACTTATAGCTACGGTCAGGGTAGGCGGCTGGGTATTGCCGGCAGGCCCGAGTGTCACGTCGAGCTCCGCCTGCAACAGATAGCCGGAAAACCCGGCGGGGCTGAGAAAACCTCAGCCCGGGCTGGTACGAGGAGCCGGAAAACCCGGCAGGGCTGAGAAAACCTCAGCCCGTAAGGTATAGAGAGCCAGAAAGCCTGGCAGAGCTAAGAAAGCCTTAGCCCCAAGAGGTAGTGGTCAGGTCGGTGTCAGGAGCAGGATGTCGGGACAGGATCTGGTCCCGATGTCTCGGCCGGCCGGGCTTATATACCCGGCCGGAGCCCCCACTACGCGTTGTTGGGCCGCCGGTGGGAGTCGGTTCGCCGTGGGGGTAAGCGTGCGTGCAAGCGAGATAGCACGCGTGGCGTACGTGCAAGCGAGATAGCATGCGCGGCGTGCGTGCAAGCGAGATAGCGCGCGTGGCGTACGTGCAAGCGAGATAGCACGCGCGGCGTGCGTGCAAGCGAGATAGCGCGCGTGGCGTACGTGCAAGCGAGATAGCACGCGCGGTGTACGTGCAAGCGAGACAGCACGTGTGGCGTACGTGCAAGCGAGATAGTGCGAGCGACGTACGTGCAAGCGAGATAGTATGAGGAACGCATGCGCAAGCAGGATAGGTGTAGCAGGAAGAGACAGTGAAGCAGGCTAGGTTATATATGTATATTTATAAATATGTACAGGAACGGCGGTGCCGTTACAAATTCTCGCTCACTTGTTCCGGTCCAATCCAGCGTCTCTCTTCTCTTTCTCTCCCACTTGCTGACTTTACCTTCTCCGATCCTTTTATCCATCTCTATCATGCAGTCTTTAATTATCTTCTTGTCCGAAGTTCTAGCCTTTTCCTCGTACCTTACAGCTCTCCTTATACTTCTCAGATTTATGTTTATCAATTTGCATTCTTCCTTCAGAATATGATTGGATGTTACTCTCTCCAGGCCCAGAATTTCACGTACTTTCTCTGTATCCTATCCATCCTTTCGTCTCTGTATCGAGTGAGTCTCGATTGCGCACATTACCGATCGTACACGACAATATTTCCCAATCGGACACAGACCCAATCGGACACAGGCTCGATCGGACACAGTCCCGATCGGACACAGGCTCGATCGGACACAGACCCGATTGGACACAGTTCCGATTGGACACATATGGTTGCAATCGGACACAGGCCCGATCGGACACAGGCCCGATCGGACACAGACCCGATTGGACACAGTTCCGATCGGACACAGTCCCCATCGCAAAGCTAGGTCTACCCTACAATTGTTGTGTGGATGGGAAAATGTATGCGTGGACACAGTGGGTTCCGCCCCTCCTACGGGGGGGCTCCACTATCAAAAAACTAGACACATAGGTTTGCGTTGGACCTCGCTTCGCGTGAAAAGTTGTAAACCTATGTGGAACCTTACTTCGCATTAAAAAGTATATGCGTGGAAGCAGTATGTTCCGCCCACCCCCCTACGGGGGGGCTCCACTATAAAAAAACTAGACACATAGGTTTGCGTTGAACCTCGCTTCGCGTGGAAAGTTGTAAACCTATGTGGAACCTTACTACGCATTAAAAAGTATATGCATGGAGGCAGTATGTTCCGCCCCCCCTCCCTACGGGGGAGCTCCACTTCCGGAAGATATAACCTAACCCAAATCTATATATTTCTGATACACTGTGTCCGATCGGGGCTGTGTCCGATCGGGATGGTGTCCGATTGCAACCATATGTGTCCGATCGGGATGGTGTCCGATTGCAACCGTATGTGTCCGATCGGTACTGTGTCCGATCGAGCCTGTGTCCGATCGGGACTGTGTCCGATCGGGAAATATTGTCGTGTCCGATCGGTAATGTGCGCAATCGGGACGATCCTTCTGTATCATCCCCATACCTCCGCCACATATAATGTTACGCTGTTCACTAATGTTTTAAACAATTTCATTCTTCTTCCAAAATCTTTGTTAAAAATTCTGTCTTCTATGCTCCACGCGTTCTTCATCGCCACCATAGCTTTTCTGTAACCTTCTCTTATCTGTTGTCCTCCATTCTTCTGTAAAATGTATCCTAAATACTTTATCTCTCTCACTTCCTCAATCTTTTCTTCCCTCCACGTCCAGTTCCTCTCCTTCTTCTTCCCTCTTCCTTTCTCGAACACAGCACCTTCGATTTTTCTGCACTCAGCACTAGCTTCTTTCTTTCCAAGTATTTTCTAAACCTTTTTATCATATCTTTCAGCTCTCCTTCTGTTTCTGCCAGCAAGACTATGTCGTCTGCATACATTATGGACCAAATTTTCTCTCTGTTTATCTTCATCCCTCCCATTTGTCCTTTTCTCATCTCCTTTTCTAGATCTCCAATGTAGATGTTGAATAGCGTCGGGCTTATGGGACATCCTTGTCTAACTCCTTTTTCCGTCCAAAAACTTCACTCTCTTCCTTTCCTATTCTAATTGTGTTCTTCGTTTATTTATAAATCTCCATTATTCTGTTTCTTAGCTTATTGCTTATCCCTATCTTCTTCATTCTCTTGTTTAAGATTTCTCGGTGCACCTTGTCGAACGCCGACTTGAGATCTGCGAAAAACGCAAACACTTTCCCTCACTTTCCGTTTCCTCAGCTCTTTATGTATCATGAAGTTCAGCAAGTATATAGCATCGCTTATCCCTCTTCCTTTCCTAAAGCCAAACTGTGTCTCCTCATATCTATCTTTCATTTCTTCTTTCAGTTTCTCATTCAGTATACTTGCATATACCTTATAACTCGTATCCAACAGCGTGACTCCTCTATAATTCTTGACGTCCTTGATGTCTCTTTTCTTAAATATTGGGTATATAACCCCCTTCTTCCAACCTTCTGGGATGCTCTTTTCTTCCGACACTTTCTCCATAACTTTTATTAAAAGCTCTTCTATCTCTTCCTTCATAAATATCTACGCTTCGATGTTGATCCCGTCCTCTCCTGCCGCTTTCCCTCTTTTAAGCTTTTTTACCTGTGCTTTCACCTCTGCTCTGCCTATCCCTCCATTATTCCTTTCAATCTTCTCCTCCTCCTCCTCCTCCTCCTCCTCTTCTTCCTTTTTTCTTCTTCGTTCCATGCTCGTCTTTTTTTCTGTTCCTTCTAGCATATTCATAAAATGCCTTTTCCACTCTTCTATGTCAATTGAACTCTGCAAACTGTTCCTCTTCTTCCTAAATTTATTAATGTATCTCCAGGTCTCCGTCTCCGTCCTAATTTTTTCTATTCTCTCTTCTTCTTCCTTTTCTTGCCCCTTCCTTTCTTCTTTGCACCACCTCTTATATTCCTTCTTCTCCTTTAAGTAGAGTAATAGGGCTTCTAACCCAGGTCCTCTGAGGGGGGGGTGAGGGGCGAGGAGAAACCGGCGCAGGGGTTATGACGTCACGCGGGGGAATCGCGTCCTATTCGGTGGACGAGGGGTCCGCGGAGAAAGGAGAGAGGAGCCGCGTCCTAACCGGTCGGCGAGGGGTCCGCGGAGAGGGGGAGGGGGACCGTGGCGAATTCGGTAGGCGAGGGGCCCGCGGAGAAAGGGGAGGGGAACCGCGTCCTAACCGATGGGCGAGGGGTCCGCGGAGAAGGGGAGGGGGACCGCGGCGAATTCGGTAGGCGAGGGGTCCGCGGGGAAGAGAGAACGCATGCGAGTAGGTGTGAGAGAGATAACGCGAGGCGTCCGCAATGTGTAGGAGAAGGATGGCGCGAGGCGTACGCATGCATGTGGGAGAAGGATAGCGCGAGGCGTACGCAATGTGTAGGAGAGGGATAGCGTTAATGATATTCTATGGGCGTGGGAGGATAGCGCGAGGAGTTCGCAATATGTGGGAGAGGGATAGCGTTTGCATGCATGTGAGAGAAGGATGGCGCGAGGCATGCACTTGGGAGAGAGAGAGAGAGAGAGAGAGAGAGAGAGAGAGAGAGAGAGAGAGATAGCGCGAAGCATGCATGAGTAGGAACAGGAAAGAAGGCGCAGAAATAATTGACATTTTTTATATATAATAAAAATATTTATTTAATATAAATGTTTGTGTGTGTCTGTGTGTGTAAAATAATAATAATAATAATAATAATAATAATAATAATAATAATAATAATAATGATAATAAAATATATTATATAATTTAAAGGTGACCATCTGAAACAGAAAAATACAAGTCTTGATAGTATACTAATTGAAATAATATAAAATATTTTAAAATGGTTACATATACTTACATTATCCTCCTGGAGCCGCAAGCTTTTCTTCCCAATCTTCCTCCCATTCCTCCTCCTCCTCCACCTCCCAATTTTCATTCTTTTCCTCTAAACCTCTTCCTCCGACTCCCAACCTTCTTCTTTTTCGTATGGCTCCAGGTAGAAAAGCAGTCTCAAATAAAAAATGTCCTCGTATTGCGATGAGTGCACGTTCGCCCACTCGCGGGCTTCGCGGGTGTCGCCCCACAAGCTTGCGTGCGCCCAACGTAAGTTTCCGCGCACTCACCGCATGTATCGGCGATGGATGTCCTCTATTTGCACAAACTGAAATATATTATTATGTAATATACATCAGACATAATGTCACATATGAAAATACTGAACACTACTTACCAGATTAAGGCGAAACATTTTTATACACTAAACGTGCTTCACTCGTCGTCAGACACTTTGTGACGGACATAATGGGATAGACATTGTCTCGATTAAACATTTAGAGTAGGGGATGTATCACTTACAAAGAACGCTTACCTTCTGCACTTGATAAGAAGACAAAAGTAAGCACGTTCCCGCAGACAATTATCTAAAAGTCTTTTAAATATAAATGTATTATATCATGTAAACCACTATCGAACAACTTTGAACGGCTTTGAACGGTTATCGAACGGCTATCGAACGGCTTTGAACGGCTATCGAACGGCTATTGAACGACTATTGAACAGCTTTGAACGGCTATCGAACGGCTATGAACGACTATTGAACGGCTATGAACGACTATTGAACGGCTATGAACGACTATTGAACGGCTATGAACGACTATTGAACGGCTATCAAACGGCTTTGAACGGTTTTGAACGGCTATCGAACGACTATAAACGACTATTGAACGGCTATCGAACGGCTTTGAACGGTTTTGAACGGCTTTGAACGGCTACCGAACGGCTATCGAACGGCTATCGAACGGCTATCGAACGGCTATGAACAGCTATCGAACGGCTACCGAACGGCTTTGAACGACAAAACAATGATTTATACACCATTCAAATATTTAAAGTCTATGCCCATGTACTGAAATGTAACATCATTTTAATTAAATGGCTGACGCCACAATCTAACGTCACGTATTAAAATTTAATACTCGCATACTGGGATAAGAAAGAGGAAAGGGGAAGAATAAAAGAGAATAAAAATATATTGTTACGTTCGCGCTGGACGCTCGGTGTTATGTTCGCGCTGGATGCTTGGCGAGACATTAGCTGCAAGGCGTTCTCCCTAACAACGAGGGGGTTTTGTTAAACGAAGTTGTGTGTGTGTTCCGGGGGCTTTCGGTCTGGAAAGACGCGTAATATTCGGTTGCGAATATTAATGAATGCTGTACTCTTGTCGTATATAATATTTGTGTGTATAAAGTTGTTCTCCTTTTTACGTAAATGTCCTTTTATTGCGTGTGCGCGAGTGTGAGAAAGGCGAGAGAGCGACGAACGCAACATTTTGGGGGCTCGTCCGGGATCGTCATCTCGATATCGGAAGACGAAGATGAGTACGGTACATTCACCGAGAAGGACCCGAGCGAGGACAGAAACACCACCTGCTGACGAGATGAGGCCCGCGACGGAAACAACATCTCTTGGAGCGATACTGGAGGAGATGCGGAGAATGCGCGAGGAGCAAGCTCGGAGGGAAACAGAGCTCACAGCGAGACTTCAACAGTTTGAAGATGAGCTCACACGGCTGCAAGGAAATAACCAGCTAAGTCCTTCGATTTCTAGAGTCGGGAATTCGCGGGGCGAAAACGCGGCGGAAATCAACATACGCGCGGAATTAGGTTTTAAATTAAAACCGGACGTGTTTGATGGAACGGTGCCGCTGCGGGAATTTTTCTCGCAGTTTAATTTTATCGCTCAGGCGAATAAATGGGATGACGCGACTAAGACCGTTGCGCTTGCTGCGTGTTTGAGGGGCAAAGCGCGTTCTGTGTTAGAAGCGGTACAAGATGTATCGAGTTTAGAATTTTCGGAGTTGAAATCTAAACTCGAATTGCGTTTCGGGGAGGGACATCTGTCTCAGAATTTTTATACGCAATTTACGAACCGCAAACAGAAAGCTGGGGAAGATTTGGCTACCCTTGGCTCTGAGCTTGAAAGACTCGTGCGCCTCGCTTATCCTGAATGTCCGCTTGAGGTTCGCGAAAGAATTGCCTGCGCACAGTTTATTTCTGCTGTTTCTGATAACTTTATTAGAAGAACCCTTCAACTCGAAAATGTGAATTCTTTAAATTCGGCAATAGAAAGGGCGAAAACTTTGGAAATTATTCAAGGGGAAGGTGTCGGGAAAAGAGGAGAGAATTTTAATAAAGGTTTTTCATTAACAGCTGAGAGAGTTGCGCAGGAAAGGCGAAAAGATCGTTCTTCTTTTAAAAGAGATTTTAAGAAAAAGTAGCGTAATGGGAAATTTGACGCCGGCCGAAAAGAATGTTGGACATGCGGAAAAACTGGGCATTTCCGTTCTGATTGTCCTAGCAAGCAGGAAAACGCAATTTAGTCGCACTTGGCGAGGGGAGTTCGACTCGCGTTTGTGATCCCTCGAAAATTGATATTTTGCATGTTAATAGAATTAAGACAAATGTTAATGATTTTTGTTATAAAGGAAAAGTTGATGGAGAAGAGTGTTCTTTCAAGGTGGATACGGGCTCGGATGTTTCCATTTTAAGTATTAGATTGGTTAAAATGAAAGAAAAGTTAAAAGATGTGAAACCTTAAATGTTAGATATCCTACGGGGGAGGAAGTCCCTATAAAGTTTCAAATGGAAGCAAAAGTAGAATTAGGGAAATATTCCGTTATACTTCCCATGCTTATTGCTGATATTAATGATGATTGTCTTTTGGGAATAGATTTCTTAAATGTCGTTAATTTGGAAAAGGTTTTTGAATCAGCTTTTACGACTCCGCGATTAGATAAAGAAATTGCTCGAATTTCGTATTCTTCTGTAGTACCATTTCCCTTGAAGGAACTCTTTATTGAAAATTCTCGAAATTTAGTTGATTTCGAAAAAGAGGTCTTTGCTAATTTTCTTAAAAATTTTCAGGATATGTTTTCTGAAAAGATTGTTGCAGGAAATTGTAATTTGATTGAACATGTTATAAATGTACAAGATTCTCTTCCCATAAAGCAGGTACCTCGACGAATTCCAATTCAAATGAGAAATGAAGTAGATAAAGTTATAGAGGAAATGAAGTCCCAAGGAGTAATAGAGGAGTCTCAAAGTCCTTGGGTTTCCCCGGTAGTACTAGTGAGAAAGAAGGATGGCACAATTAGATTTTGTGTGGATTTCCGTAAATTGAATATGGTAACAATTAAGGATTCGTATCCTCTTCCCAGAATTGATGAAATATTTGATCAACTAGCAGGTAATTCTTGGTTTTCTACATTATATCTTAAAAGCGGTTATTGGCAGTTAAAGCTGCGTCCTGAAGACAAAGAGAAAACGGTTTTCTCGTTTGGCAGAGGACTTTGGCAGTTTACGGTAATGCCCTTTGGGCTATGCAATGCCCCCGCAACATTTGAACGTCTTATGGAAAGAGTTTTACGAAATTTGTTATCTAAAATTTGTCTTGTTTATTTGGATGACATAATAATTTATGGAAAAAGTTTCACTGAAATGATGGAAAATCTTGAGAAAGTTTTATTAAGATTACGTGAAGCAAATTTAAAAATTAATCCAACGAAATGTATTTTATTTTCGAGAAAAGTGAAATATTTAGGGCATGTAATTTCAGCGGAGGGCGTTGCCACAGACCCTGAAAAGATTGTTGCCGTAAGGGAATGGCCAATACCTCACACTAAGAAACAATTACGTAGCTTTCTCGGATTTTGCTCTTACTATCGTAAATTTGTAAAAGATTTTTCCTCTCTAGCCAAACCTCTTTACGCATTAACAGAGAATCAAATGAAATTTGAATGGGGAAAAGAATGCCAAAACGCTTTTGAACAATTAAAATTCATCTTGTCTTCTTCTCCAATTCTTTCCTTTCCGAAAGGAGAAGATGAATTTATATTGGATACAGATGCCTCCAATATCGGTATTGGTGCAGTTTTATCACAAAAGCAAGAGGGGGAAGAGAAGGTTATTGCGTATTTTAGTCGAGTGCTTAGTAAAGCTGAGCGTAATTATTGTGTTACTCGTCGAGAACTTTTAGCGATTGTAAATTCGGTTAAATCCTTTCGCCATTATCTCTTGGGGCGAAGATTCGTGATTCGTACTGATCATGTTTCGTTACGGTGGCTTATGTCTTTTAGAGATTTAGAAGGACAACTGGCTCGTTGGTTAGAGAGACTCCAGCAGTATGATTTTGAAATAATTCATCGGAAGGGACTTTCGCACAAAAATGCTGACGGACTGTCCAGACGTCTGGGTGAGTCGTTCGGCTGTGAATATTGTGCAAAAGTGGAAAAGAAATATGCTGAGGAGTTCGAAAAGACAGTCGCTCGCAAGAAGATCCGCTAATTTCGATTATACTTCAAGGTAAGAAAGCGGGAGTGCGTCCTTCTCGTTCGGAAATAGCTGCCAAGGATGTTTCAGCCCAGTTATATTGGTCGTATTGGGATGCCCTTATTGTTAAAGAAGGAATCCTTTTCAAGAAATGGGAATCTCCGAGTTTGAAATTCAGTTTTCTTCAACTCGTTGTTCCGCGAAAGCGAGTAAAGGAAGTTTTGCAGATGACGCACGATTCTCCATCGGGAGGACATTTTGGTATAAACAAGACCTTGGAAAAGGTTCGAAAACGCTTCTTCTGGGCTACCTGCAAGCAAGATGTTGAGGACTGGTGTAGAACTTGTGGAGTGCGTATTTCGAAGAAAGGTCCCTTGGGAAAAGGAAAGTCTCCTCTTCAAATATATAATGTTGGAGCTCCATTGGAGAGGGTGCAAATGGATATTCTTGGTCCTTTTCCTTTGACTGATTCTGGAAATAGGTTTTTGCTTGTCATCGTGGATTGTTTTACGAAATGGGTGGAAGCCTTTTCCTTAAGAAATATTAGAGCTGAGGCAGTGGCAGAAATTTTTGTCAAGCAGTTCATCTCTAGGCACGGAGTGCCTGTTGAGGTTCACACCGATCAAGGAAAAAACTTCGAATCAAAACTTTTCTCTGAATTGATGATGCTTCTTGGAATAAAGAAAACGAGGACTACTGCTCTGCATCCTCAGTCTGACGGGCAGGTTGAGCGCCAGCATCAGACAATAACTAGTTATCTTGCAAAATATGTTGCTCAGAATCAAAGAGACTGGGATCAATGGGTTCCCATGTTTCTTCTTGCTTATAGGTCTTCGAAACATGAGACTACCGGGTTAACTCCTGCGGAGTTATATTTTGCTCGAGATCTTAAGTTACCTGTCGATTTATTACGAGGAAGTCCTCCGCAGTTTTCTGGGGAAAAATCCTTTCCGGAGGAAGATTTTCTGAACAATTTGAAGAAGAAATTGGAGAGAATTCATTTGTATGTTGGAAAACAAATGAATCTGAAGTCCTCTCAGATGAAAGCTCGATATGATCGGCGGGCTAGAGAAATTCTTTTTCAAGAGGGGCAGAGAGTTTGGTTCTTTAATCCCCGTAGGATTAAGGGAAGAGCTCCAAAGTTGCAGTGCAACTGGGAGGGTCCCTTTCACATAGTTAAGAGATTAAACGATGTCGTATTTTGTATCCAAAAATCATCAAAACATAAGAGAAAGATTGTTCATGCGGACAGGTTGGCTCCTTTTCTTGAACGAGAGCTAAAGGATAATTAGAGAGACTTTGAAGCTCAGAGTCTCATTTAAAATTAATTTATTAGTTAAAGAAAAGCATTTTTCTGTTTTCTACGTTAGATATTTTGTTCGTTTCAGAAAGCATGGTCTCCTGAAGTGTTCCCTTCCCCTTTGAAACTGCCGTCAGTCTCTTCAGGAAGAAGGAAATTTAATTTTTGAAGACTGCCTCACCCGCGGTTTTTGAGCTGTGGTTTTCCCGTCGGGTCTTAGGGCGAATGCCGAGGCAGGGATTTGAGAAGTCCTCTTTGGAGGATGTCGGGTCCACAGTAGATACCCCCCTCTTGTCCGAAGACTTGCAAGATCGCATTGAGGCAGCACTAACATCGAGGAGGTTCACGTGAAAAAAGAGCGGAAATCCTATGTGGGCGTGCGGAAGTTGAAGAAGAAGGAAGCCTGGCCAGCTCTCTATCTTCAAGAAAATCCGCAATGAAGTCCCAGAATCATAGGTGGGGATGAAAAAAAAAATGGAGCTTGGTAACTCGTGGCAGCAGCTCGAGGTAGGGCAAGAGACCATTTTTGGTACCCTGAAGTTGACGAGAATGAAGAGGGTTCGATGGCAGTGTCCTGTGAATTCCTGGAAAGCGTGTGATTGGGGCCAAGTAATGATGCTCGGTAACCTGCAGCAGCAGCTCAGGGTAGAGCAAGGAGTCATTAAGGCACCCTGGAGTCTTCGCTTTGGAAGAAGTGGACTACAGTCAACCCATTCAACATAGACTCGTCGATCACTGATTGTCGAGACGACAATCTTGAAGAAGGAGGGCAGTGTTACGTTCGCGCTGGACGCTCGGTGTTATGTTTGCGCTGGATGCTTGGCGAGACATTAGCTGCAAGGCGTTCTCCCTAACAACGAGGGGGTTTTGTTAAACGAAGTTGTGTGTGTGTTCCGGGGGCTTTCGGTCTGGAAAGACGCGTGTCATATTCGGTTGCGAATATTAATGAATGCTGTACTCTTGTTGTATATAATATTTGTGTGTATAAAGTTGTTCTCCTTTTTACGTAAGTGTCCTTTTATTGCGTGTGCGCGAGTGTGAGAAAGGCGAGAGAGCGACGAACGCAACAATATTTTAACATTAGTTTATTTTAAATAATGTTTAGATGAATCTTTATGATGATTCGTTCACCAATTGAATATTTTAAATACATTTTGTAAAGCGCAATTTTTTAAACGTTTTTCACAGCGCATAGTGTTAGTAACATCTAACTTATTTAATGAAGTGATATCTTCATAGTCCGCATCCAAGGTCTTAATAATAACGTCGTTTCTTGCATCATCGTCAAGTATATCGGCCAGCCATTCTCGTTTTTCGTGTCCTTTAACGTACACAATAGGAGATGCTCCATCTTCCTCTTCCGTTGCACCCATCACAGCTCTCGTAATCAAACGCCTTTTTTTTGTGACAGAGGGGAAATGCTTTTACGCATACCCCGCCTCAATGGGGTTCGAGGCGGGGTTATGTGGGTCTAACCCCCGGCCTAAACAAGCGGCCGGGGGACTACCCACTAAAACCCCTCCGGGTGGCCTACATCTGGGCGTTAGTGAGGGCCTCTCCGGGATCTGGCATAAGCACTACATCGGAGAGGCCCTCCGCCCTCGAGCCTTGCTCGCTGGGGGGGGGGGGGAGTTTTGTCTCCCCCCAGTGTCTCCTATTATTATGGGGACTCCTGCTCAAAACGGCGAGAGGGGGACCACTGCCCCTCTCGCCCGCCTCCCGGTGTTGTCCCGGGGGGGGGGGGGGCCTGGTCGGGCCCAGGTACCCCACCTGGGTTTCGACCACCGGGCCCGGCTCGGGGCGAGGCGTCCGCGACGCAATAGCGGACGTCCCCCCGTTTTGCCAGGGCTCTGCGCTAGCGCAGGGGGAGTTCTATGGGGCCGGGTTCGATTGCGACCCAGCACCCTCCACCCGCGCGCGCCCCCCCGTTGCTGGGGAGGGTCTCGGGGATGGCCAGGGGCCAATATGGCCCCGGCCCCCCTTGACCCCCTGCGGGGTTTCTTTAAGGCGCGTTGCGTCGCGCCTCCGCGACTGGAGGACGTAGAGGGTTGTCGGGTCCTTCCAGCAAAAGGCTCTCCCCGCGTCCCCCCCGTCTCCTCCGGCCGCCCCGTCCCGACCGCGTGCTCCCCGGCATCCGCCGGGAAGTCGCTCGCGCTCTCTTTCGGCCCCCTCCTGGAGCATTACTGCTTCACAGAAGGAGGAGACCGCCCTCCAGGATCCCTCGTTCTCGAGCATCGCCGCTATGATGCTCGAGAGCGAGAGGTCAGACTCGCCTATGGCTTGGACGAGGACACGACGTTCTTCCGCCCACGCCGGAC
This sequence comes from Formica selysi, assembly GCA_009859135.1. Taxonomy (NCBI): domain Eukaryota; kingdom Metazoa; phylum Arthropoda; class Insecta; order Hymenoptera; family Formicidae; genus Formica; species Formica selysi. The sequence goes on from CM020813.1 coordinate 9,301,116, forward strand.
ATATCTCCAGCGTGTGCTGCGCCGTGTCCTCGTCCCCTTCACAATGATGGCAGCGTGCGCTGTCCTTACCTATGCGACACAGGTAAGAGCCAAAACACCCATGGCCCGTGAATACCTGTGTCGCACGATACGATATCTCGCCACCGACCCGTTCAACCCATTTAACTAAGCGGGGCCGGATGGCCTCGACGACGCGCCTCCCCGAAGTATCTCGGGGATCGGAGAGGTGTTCGTCCCACCTCTCCAGAGCGCGTCGCCTAGCTTGGAGCCTCACGGCAGCCTTGACTCTGGGAGTCAATGCTACGCCAAGCCCGCCGAGCTCGCGCATACGCCTGTACACATAGACGTACATATCTGCGTAGAGCTCGACGGGCGGCATCCCTGCCAGTAATGTGGCTGCCGTGTGCGACACCGTCCTATAACCGCGGACGACCCTGATGGCCAACCTCCAAAATACGCGGCGCAGCAACATCAGGCTGCGCCTTCCGGTCATCAGGGCGTCCGCTCAAACTGGTGACCCATAAAGGGCCACCGCCCGGACGGTATTCGCATAAAGGCGGCGCACTCGGCCATCCGGGCCCCCGAGATTGGGCAGGAGTCGGCTCAGGCTAATAGCCACCGACTCCGCCCTGGGGGCCAGGCGCTCAAAGTGCCCGCCAAAGCTCCAAGCCGCGTCCAAGTAGAGACCAAGATATTTCAATCGGTCTCCCACCCGAACGGAGATGTCACCATGACATGGGCCTCCGCGGGGGGCGAACCATGCTCCCCCCTATGCATGAATAGCGCCTCGGTCTTATGAGGCGCTACCTGCAGGCCCATGCCATGTATTGCGCGGACAGCGCACCAGCGACGTTGGCGTTTGACACCGCTTCCCCCAGCTATCTCCCCAGGCCAGCAATAGTGTGTCGTCCGCGTAGCAGACGGCGCTGCAGCCGGGGGGAGGGCAATGCCCAGCACTCGGTTATACGCGAGGTTCCACAGAGCGGGGCCCAATACGGACTCCTGTGGAACCCGCAGTATACGTCCCCTCTGCATAGGAGTACTCGATTATCTGGGTACTCCAGCCACCCGTCCCGGAAATAACTTCGGAGGACCTCCACCATGTAGGGGGGGAGACCAAAGGCGGTGACGGCCTTCCCCACCATACTCCAGGGCAGGGTGTTGAAAGCGTTGCGGATGTCGAGAGACATCCGCAAGCAGCACCCTGCCCTCCTCCATAGTGGATTCCGCGAGGGATCGGACGCGCAGTATCCCGTCAACGGTCGATCGCGCCCCGCGGAACCCAAACCGGTCTCGGTGGAGGTCCATAACTCCACGGGACAGGTGCTGGACGAGGCGGTTCGCCAACACTCTTTCCAAAAGCTTTCCCGCCTCGTCCAACAGGCATATAGGCCTTTTTTTTGTAACGGAGGGGAAATGCCTTTATGCATACCCCGCCTCGAGGCGGGGCTATGTGGGACTAACCCCCAGCCTAAACAAACGGCCGGGGGACTACCCACTAAAACCCCTCCGGGTGGTCTAAGCCCGGGCGTTAATGAAGGCCTCTCCGGAAACTGGCTGTAGCACTACTTCGGAGAGGCCTTCCGCCTGCCTATGGGGGAGCATTGTTCTCCCCCCCAGAGTTCCCATTATCCTGGGGACTCCCATTCACGTTGGGGAGAGGAGGGCCACCACCCCTCTCTTCCACTTCCCGCCGATGGCGTTGCGGGGATGACGTGGCCGGGCCCGGGTACCTCACCCGGGTCGCCGGCCACCGGGCCCGCATTGGTTGCGGGCCCTGCGCGTTGGCAGGGGGAGTAAGCACGGACCGGAGCTAATAGGCCCCCGGTCCCCCCCCCCCGCCCGCGTCACCGCGTTGCTGGGGGGGGGGGGGGTCTCGTAGGCCGCAGGGGACGACTGTCCCCGCGCCCGGCAACCCCCCCGTTGGGGCCTCCTGGCGCGGCGTTGTGTCGCCGCGCCTCTGCGGCCGGATGACGTGGAGGGTCGGCGGGTCCCGCCCGAAGGCGCTCCCCGCACACCTCTCCCGCCCCCAGCCGCTCCATCTTGCAGAGGGATTCCCCGGCGTCCGCCAGGGAGTCTCTCCCTTTCTCTGTCGGCCCCCTCCTTCCGCGACATGATTGCTTCGCAGAAGGAGGAGACCGCCTTCCAAGACCCCTCGCTCTCGAGCATCGCCGCAATGATGCCCGACAGCGAGAGGTCGCCACTTCCCCCAGTTGTTGCACGAGGACACGGCGCTCGTCCGCCCATGCTGGGCAAAACTCTAAAGTGTGTTGCGCCGTGTCCTCGTCCTCCCCGCAGTGGTGGCAGCGTGCGTCCACCTCGCGACCGATACGGCACAGGTAAGAGCCGAAACACCCATGGCCCGTAAATACCTGTGCCATACGGTATGATACCTTGCCGCCCGCCCTTTCCGCCCATTTGATTAGGCGGGGGCGGACGGCCTCGACGACGCGTGCCCCCGAGTTATCTCGGGGGTTGGAGAGATCCTCCAACCATCTCTCCAGCATGCGCCGCCGAGCCTGGAGCCTTACGGCAGCCCTGACCCGCGGGATCACAACTACGCCGAGACCACCGAGTTCTTTTGTACGCCTGTACACCTCTATGTGCATTTAGGCGTACAACTCGATGGGCGGTAATCCCGCAAGCACTGAGGTCGCCGTGTGCGACACCGTCCGGTAACCGCGGATCACCTTGATGGCCACCCGCCGGAATATGCGGCGCAGCAACATCTTGCCGCGCCGGCTTGCCATCAGGGCGTCCGCCCATACCGGTGACCCGTAAAGGGCCACCGCGCGGACGGTCGTCGCATATAGACGGCGCACCTTCCCGTCCGGACCCCCCAAGTTGGGCAGGAGGCGGCTCAGAGAGTGAGCCATTGCCTCCACCCTGGGGGCCAGACGTTGGAAGTGCCCGTTGAAGCTCCAGGTGTCGTCCAGGTAGAGACCCAGATACTTCAACTGGGTCCCCACCCGGACGGAGATGCCATCCACCACGACATAGGCCGCATCCGGGGGGCTCCTTGCATACGGTTCCGCCTCCCCCGGCGGAGGAAGAGCGCCTCCCAATTATGAGGCGCCACCTCCAGACCCATGCCGTGGGTTGCGCGGACGACGCACGCTACCGCCACGTTGGCCGCTCTAACGACTTCCCCCCAGCTATCCCCCCCGGCCAGCACTAAAGTGTCATCGGCATAGCCGACGACGCTGCAACCGGAGGGGAGGGCAGTACAAAGGACTTTGTTGTACGCGAGGTTCCACAGAGTTGGGCCCAAGACTGACCCCTGTGGAACCCCGCAGTACATCCCCCTTCCGCACAGGAGTACACGGTTATCCGTGTACTCCAGCCGCCTGTCCCGGAAGTAAGCTTCCAGGACCCCCACCAGGTAGGGGGGGAGGCCAAAGTTGACGGCGGCCTCCCTCACCCTGTTCCAGGGCAGGGTGTTAAACGCGTTGCGGATATCAAGAGATACCGCAACGACCACCCTGCCCTCCTCCATGATGGACTCCGCGAGGGATCTGACGCGGAAGATCGCATCAATTGTTGATCTTCCCTCGCGGAATCCAAATTGATCCTGGTGGAAATCCATTCCCTCCCGGGACAGATGCCGGACGAGGCGGTCTACCAGCAAGCGTTCCAACAGCTTGCCCGCCTCGTCCAGCAGGCAAATTGGCCGGAAGGGGAATTCTCAGGCCTGCCCATCTTGGGGATGAGGACCAATTTGGCCCTCACCCAAGCAGGCATATAGGCCTGTAGGTAGAAGGGACATTGCCAGGCTTGCCCCCCTTTGGGATGAGGACCAATCTGGCCCTCACCCATGCTGGGGGGAATACTCCTTCCCTGAGGCATCTGTTAAACAATAGGGGTACAGGACGGGAGTGTGTGGTCGCACCTCCACGTGATCGCGACGGAGCCTGTCCGGTCACCAATCCAACACGGACTGACTTTCGGAACTTGATACGGCTCCGCCGCGATCCCCAACCCGAACCCACGCTCAGCCAGGCTATGCTAGAATAAATCTTGCGCCCGGCGAGCGTGGTTCAGGTTCAGGTTCAGGTTCAGGTTGGCCTCCAGAATTCCTAGGGGCATTATTTATGGCCCCCAGAATCCGCCATCATCACCTCCGCCAGTGCGGGGGGCGTGGCGGCTGCAGGCCTGCTCCTCGGGGTCCTCTTTTCCTTGGGGGCCTCAACTGAGTCCCCCTTGTTGTCCGCCCCGCGTTTGCGGGTGTCGGATGACCCGTCTGTGATCTCGGCCAGTGTAACTGGCCGAGATCGGGCCGCGGCGCTCGCTGCAGGGAGCGTTTCGCGCCGCTTATCCGGCCTCCATTTAGGGGGGGGGGGGTGCACCTCGTACTGCCCACCCTATGGTCGGCCGGACGGCCCAAGCCTGCGCAGACCGGGCATCTGATATTTTCCGCGCAATTGAGCGCCAGATGCCCCGGCCCGCCACACCGGTAGCAGCAGCACCTACGGTCTATGGGGCTGCTGCAATGCTGCTGGACATGACCCTTCTTCAGGCATCTAAAACACTGGAGTGGGCGCTTGTCCAGCAGCTTTCAGATCGGGCGAGCAAGCCGCACCCCCTCGTCTCCGGCGTACACCCGTCGGAGGTCAGCGTAAAGAGCATCTGTCCTTTGGGCGGCTGTTGGACCGTCCTTCTCGCCCAATCCTGCGAGCTCCACAACCATGGCCCCGGTGACGGCTTCTCGGATCTGGAGGGAGTCGATTCCCAACTTTGGGAGGTCGACTTCCCTCCGGGCTTTAACCAGGGTCTCCTGGTAGGCCCCGTCGGCGCAGGTAATGGTTACCGCTGCCGTTCGGGGCGGTCTACGCCTCGGAGCGTTCCCTCCGGGACGCTTCTTCGGCTGCTGTTGCCGCCCTCCTCCCCCGTTCTGTTGGGAGGAGGGTCCCGGCTTAGCAGCCCCTTTCCTGGCTGGGAGTTGGGCCGCAAGTTGTGCGGCCTTAGCCCGAGCCGTCCTCTCCCGCCGCCCCACGACCCTGGACCAGGATTCGTGCTGGCCCAGGGCTCGCGGGGGCGGGAGGGGGAGCCCCTGTGTCCGCACGGCCGGCCGGGCGCTATTGGGAGGTGGCATCTGCCGGCCTCCCACGCCCGCCGGAACCCAGCGCGGGGTAGGGGGTGGTGGAGGAGGGGGCCTCGTGCCTTCCCCCCGTTCCACGCCCTTTTTTTCTCCTTCTCCTCTTCTTCCCCTGTCCCGGCACCGAAGCGCCGGCAGGGGGGAGAGGGGGGAAGGCTCCTCCAGTCGGGCGGCCGGCCGGTGCAGCGGGCCCACGTGGTCCGCCCCGGCCCAATGCCGCCCGCAGGTCGACGAGGGCGACGATTTGCTCGGTATACCAATTATACCAGGCACGCGCGCCCTCGTCGACTACCCCCGGCGGGTAGCTCTCGGGGAGCGGCACAGAGGTACCTCCCAAAGAGGGCCTCATCACCGCGCCTCCCCGGCCACCCGTCAATGTTGGGGACCGAAGCCCCTGTACCCCCCGCAGAGACGTTGGGGACCCCTGTCCCATAACCCTCCCGACAAACGTTGGTGACCTAGGTCCCATGCCCCCCTATTAATCGTGGGGGACCTCTTTCCCCCCTGCCGGCGCACGCTCCACCCTAACTGGAGCGCTCAACATCTCCACCGACTTCACCCGAGGCACACCCCGCCTTTTGCGGGGGGATTTCTCGGGCGAGTCGGGGAGGGCTTGGTGCATCGCACCGCGTCAAGTTCCCCCCTGAGCTCGCGAACCTCCTTTTGGAGGTCCGCATTGCGGTCTCCGAGGGACTTGATGTCCCTTCAGAGGACCGCGAGCTCTCCTTCTCCCTCCTCCTGCTGGGCCCTCTCGGCCAGAGCGCTCGACGCCACCCTCACAAGGGCAGTGGCCTCCCTCAGCCTCTTCTGAAGCGAGCCCTTCAGATTTCCGGAGCAGGCAGCTATCCTATCTATAGCAACCGCCTGCTCCAGACTGCGCGCCGCGATATCTGGGGTCGGTGCATATCCCATCTCGTCCGCGCATTGGGCCTCGTAGGCTCATGCCCTTGTTAGGCGGGGGGAGTGGGGTGCTCTCCGATAGGGCCCTCCTGGCCCTTTGCTCCCTTTCTTTCTCCTTTTGGAGGGCGGCCTGTTCTTCGCGCCTCTCTCGCAGGCCCGCGAACTCGCCCGTGGTGGGCGGTCCCCCCCTCCCCGCTTTTCCGGGAGGTCGTCCTCCCCCTTAGCGCCTTCCCCGTCGGGAGACGCATACTCCTCGTCCTCGCTCGCTAGCGAGGCTCTTGAGGAGGAGACGGGGGTAGAGCGCTTGCTGCGCCCCCGCGACGAGCCCTCCGCTTCCAGCTCGTTCGGACGAGTGAGGCTCTTGCCCCGATTCACCTCATCCCGATTATACGGGTGGGTCCTCGCGGCAGAGACCGACCGCGACCGGGACTTCGGCTTAGTACAAGCCGGGCCCGGCCGGTCGATCCTCCGCGCGACCACCCTCACCTCCTTATCAACGACGATAGTCCGCTCGCAAGCGGCGCTCGTCGGCAACACCGCTGATGGCTCGTCGTGAGATGACGACGGGAGGGCAGCCGGGACTGGACTGCCCTCGCGCCGGCCGCTGTGGGTTCCGAGTCCCACTGCGGCGGTAAGTTTTGTACCCTTTGTTGTACTGTTCATTTTGTATTAAGAAAAGGTGGTTTGATTTCGGTGTTTTCCTTCACCTAGGCCGACTGGCTTCACCACGCCTGACGAGCTCGGCCTGTCCGGAATTTTTTACTGAGGTTACCTACCTCCCCTACGCACTCGATCAACCACCCACAAAGATACGTACCCCTACCCCCCTGCCCACAAACCCCAATACCCACCCCTACCATCCCACCATACACCATACCTACACCCATACACCCCCACACACCCACACAACCCCCCGCAAGCCCCAATAACCCTCCTATAACCCCCACAATACCCCAAATCATTCCACGCCATGTTCTCAAAATAAACAAAAACAGAACACATTCATACTATGATCGAGTCGTTTGGTGCACTCTTAGACCCCTTCTAACAAGCGAAGGAGAGCCCCTCCACCACGTCAAGGTGATGCACCATCGGAGGGGTCGTAATCAAACGCCTAGCGAAGCTATATGGAACGTTTCCAACCTCCCATTGAAGTTCATGGTGATGTCCAATTAGCCATGAAGCTTGGCATCTCTCAGATTTTGTAAGCGCACACCATGGTACGGGACTTGCAAAAAAGTAATGAGAGAGAACAAATCCATTTCTCAATATCACTACTTCCTTCACGATAAAGTTTTGCCCGATAATGAATCCTTGCAGATCCACAAACGATGGCGCGATCATGCTGATAATATTACTGTACGATTGCAAGAATGATGTACAAGTCGTACAGTACGACTGCTGTCGATCGTCAAAATCTCAATATTCATATATTTTTGACATTGGAGGGGATATTTGCTGATCTAGGTAATTTTACGAACTGCGTTGGTCAATGGGCAATATTCAACGCGATCATGCAAGATGAGACAATAGGCGGTAGTATTTGCCGGTATATCCTCCTTGCACTCAAACTCTAATCTCACGTCCACGGCGGAATTTTTGACAGACTCGTTTTGTCGTGAGCAATCAATAACCGCGAGAGGATCGCAATGTAAAAATTTTGAAATGGTTAATAGCACATCATCATTATCACATCAGTAAGATTTGCGAAAACGAGAGTATATCGAACAAAAGGGCGAATCTATTTTGATCGAAATCTAAATTCAAATCATCGTAGGGATAAAATTCCGAGTTTAGATAAAGTTTAACGTTAATTAATTTGCAGTCGTCCAATGTAGTAATATCTTTTGACACAGCATTTTTTCTGCCAGTCTGCAGCGCAAAGATCACGTATCGCGGCTTCTCCAGTTGAGAGGCGGCTTTCACGGTTCACGAATGCTTGGTCGTATTATGCAATAGAGGGAATTCGTATAGATCCCAAGAGCGAAAACTGATATTCAAGTATCGCCCGCTTTTCAATGCGCGCAGCAAGGATAGTTTATTGACTTCGCTCAATATTACATGTGGCATACGCCATTGTATCTTGAATAATTTGATATCAGCTTCAGTCGAAGCATTTCCAAATATGCAACTGTTGTCGTTGCGCGAACGTATCAGAATTAATTCGTGACGAGCGTTAATCACAACTCGCTTATAATCTTCGCAAAAATCCAATAGTATGTTTAGCGGCACGCAAAAATTGAAGTAAGCTTCAACAGCATTATGCGATATATTCCATGCGGCATTCTCCAAGATTTTCCCTTTCTCGGTTGTTAGAGAGACATAGTTTTTAATCGTGGAAGTTATTCCAACGTTTCTGTTGCGGTCAATCTCCACAACGTCGAGTTCACAGCGAAGTTCATCAAATATAAACGCGACACAATTGTTTCCCAATAACACTCTTGCCCCTTCATCTACTTTATGCACCCTCAACTTTTCCTCGACGTATAGAAAATTCACATGGTAACGTGTACAAATCTTGATGTATCGGTATCCGTATCTCGTCGCTATATCCAAGCGTTGTATTGGCGTATGGATTGTACGTATGAGTCTCAATCTTGACGATACGATCGTCAAAGATCGGCTCGCTTCCGATATTCAAGATGTCAATCATATTGTTCAAGTATTTTGTACGACGAATCCCAATGATTTTAAAAATTCGCGATTCAACGCGCTGAGCTTCTTTTTAGCGTAACCAGATATCTGATTATTGTCACCCGATACCGCAGTCACTCGCCTTCTCGCAAAAATATTGTCCCTCGCAAAAATATTGTCCCTCGTAAAGATATTGTCTCTCGCGTGCTCCGAACTTCCGTTCAACACAAGCATTTCATTTGTTACACGCTTTATTTTTGCCGTCGCCATATATGCAATCTTACGGTAATTTCCTTTCCTCGAAAATCGAGCAAATGTCCTTCTTGATTAACAATGCGTATCGTTAAATCAGTAATGCTCCGTGCGACGATCGGTAGATAAATGATCTGTGCTGGCGTTTTTGATATCTTATATCCTGGTGGCACGCTCGGTGAAAATTCATGTATCGTGTGTACGCTCTTGTCATTGTTGTATGCGCCAGTGGTTACGCTGCATTCTATACGAATAATATTTACGCTAATAATATTTATCGGTACATCCGATTCGTGCCATTTCCGAGGCTGTAATATACGATTCGATGAGAATCCCAACAACGATCCAACGTTGTCTGGTTTACTAAAATTTATTCTATAGACACATCTGATTTTACTCTTTAGCGTATTATGATTAGCGCGAAGCATTATTGGATATTCATCGTGTTCTTCGATATTATCTTCGTCATCAACAATATCGTTGGAATTAACTACGCGTCGATGTCGTAAAATTGCACGTCGGAGACATTCGTTTATAGCGTGTAATTTGTACGATCTTTCGGGAATCGTAATTTCCTTGTCGTCGTTATCAAAGTAAAATTTATTATTCCAAGAATTCACGTTCGATATCGTATGATAAGTTTCAAAGTCCGTTAAACCAGTCATCGTTTAAATCTGTAGCCGGAAAGTAGCTTACAGCAAGAATGCTACTCTTGCCAGTCAACGTAAGTGTGAGTGACATGCTGGAAAACTGTCGAACGAATACTGAGTCGCAACGGTGAATTGTCAGACTTTAAATTCATATCTATCATCGACCGTTTGAAGAAATCGAGGACACAATTGTCCACAAATACTTTGATTATCATTTTGATAGGACGTGTGATTGTATTCTATATTTGCTACATTCTGTCCAAAATATCGCACTAATTCCTTGGGCGGTCGTGGATTTCCAAAATTATCGAAATATACTACACGATCTCCCCTCTTTGCATACGCAACCCAATGAGTACCGGAACCATAGACGTCATCCAAATTAACGATATCGCTCTCATTTCGTCGTACACCGTTTATCGGTAAATTATTGCGCATGAAAACGCTTCTAAAAAATTGTATACGCATACGTCTTGCAAGTTGTTCCAATTGTACATTGGTTGTTACACCGGCAGGCATTTTTATCGTTATTTTGACGTTTTTTTTTCTCAGCCGCTGTTGAGAACCCTCGTCCACGCTTGTATGGAGCGAGATAAAGTCAGTGACCTTCCATGGCGTGATTATGACGTTGCATTTCTTTGAGCTGACGTTGCGCCGCCTTGCTACTGTTCACCGCCTTCGCGATTCTCGCTGCTCCGCCAGCCAACGAACCGAAAACTCCCAATAATGGTAAAATTGGTAAGATATCACCGCGCTTCGCTATAGGAAGTATTCGTTTTTTCACACTCTTTTTCTTCATCGATGATTTTTTTGTTTTCATCCCCATACCGAATTTTGCCTTTGCTTTCATAGCTGCCCAAACAGCTGTAGCGGCTGCTTTTTCGCCAAGAGTCGAATCTCTCGCGATAATACGTGTTCGCGCTTTCGTGGCGAGTATATTATCAGCAACGTGTCGTTGACCGAGATCGTTGCTTCGGGAATAAGCTATGTCGTGCTCACGATACGCGGCATCCAATGGATTGATACCTCGATCGCCTCTAGCCAATCGCGTTTCTAAATGAGTTCCCGGTCCGCAAAACTGATAGCCTGGAATATGTAATTCGATAGGAAGTGCGTTTATTGCACGATTTAACAAACCGCTACCTCTTATAATTTTTGCTGGTGTTTGCCACAATCTTTTATTAACAATGTTGGACCGTCGATATGTGTTTGCTGCCACGACAAATTATAATGTCGCATGCATCGACGATATTGTCGAACCTCTGAGTCAGCTTTTATATGTTCGGGAAGCTTGTCCCACAATTGTTCCACGTAGCTACCAAAGTCTCGCAGTAAAACAATCTTGGGGATAATCTTTAACTGCTCGGTGGTAAGCTCGAGAATATCGCTGTGAACCGATAGAAGAAGAAACATTTTCGAGACTGAGCGGTTTCGATTCGGTGCAGCTATATAAATAAAGTCCCGATGATTCATTTCCCAAAAATCTGGTTTGAGATTCGCGAGAGCAAACATGCGGTTCGTGCGACAAGCGACGATAATCAAAGTGACAAATTTTGACGATAAAGCACGAGTAATGTCCGAGAAAGAAATACGCAAGCATGGAAACATGCTGCTGACTACTATCATTTGCGGTCTTTCGAATTGCGGTAAGACTAACGTGTTGATAAGTTTGATAGAAAGTCCATATGGTGTACGTTTCGAGAATATGTACGTATACTCGAAATCGCTTCAACAACTGAAATATCGATACTTGGAAAATTTGCTATTACCGACGAAATTGGTTATTTTACATTCTCTAATAATAGTGACGTTATTCCACCGAGCGAGGCGCTTTCGAATTCCATTTTTATCTTTGAATACTTTTCTATAAATAAAAGTTTTTCTTCAATATTTTATATCAATGAAATATAAAATATTGAAATAAAACTTTTAATTTTGAGAATTTTTGCAGTGCATTTAGAAAAGTATTGTCTTACTATTATATTTGGACATTCTTATATACGGACGCTCCTGAGACAAAGCTTCGCGCTCCTTAGTTACGCGTATCTGGCGACTCGTCGCTAACGTATGAGCGGTGAATGGGGGGCAATAGGCGTGAGCCACGGAATCGGGCCGAAATGTGCAACTAAATCCGAGCACTGTTGTATTACTATTCATACAACATGCCACAAAACTCCTAATATTATTTTTCATAAGGAACTTTTGCAAAAAAAATATTATGTTGCCAAAAATTGATTAAACACTTATTTTTTCAATAGCTTTCAATCATTTTTTCACTAATAATTGAATAGTTCAAACTTTTTTCTTTTTATATAGAATCCCGCAGAAAATCCGAAAAATTAAATAAAAGGAGCGATTTTTATTAGTGTGTTTCTGGAAATATAAGATATGTGTATATATATATATATATATATATATATATATATATATATATATATTATTTTACATCTTAAGTAGACAGTAAATGGATAATTTTAACTTTTTCGGACATTTATCCGCCCGATTTTTAAGAAAAAGTCAGTCCAATATCTGAATTCCCTATGTTGGGATTGTATCAGAAATTAAACTGATAGAAGTAATTACATTTTTAATCTTCTGCCAGTTGCTCTTTGCAAGCTTTATATACTTCTCAAGACTGAAACTCAAATACGAGATGGGGCGCATCGCGCGTCGCATAGCGGTAAATAAACGAATTAGCGGCTGAAGTATGAACTATCTTTTTGTAAAGTTTTGAAATGTTGCACGCAGTAACATTTTTCATGAAATATTAAATAAATAATAATTTTGGATATAGATAAACATGCACATCAATATCTCATAATTTTGTAATATTTTCAGCATACGCGAAAAGTGAAATGATTGCGCGTAAGATTGTTGAAATATTGAAATAAGATTCCATTAATCTTCATACATATAATATTATAAATTAAGATTTTATTGTAGGTTAGTGATATATACCAGTAATAGAATTATCCATTTATTATCTATTTAAGATGTAAAATAAAATAAAAAGAATATATATATATATATATATATATATATATACATATCTTATATTTTCAGAAATAATAGTAAGGAGCTCGTTTTGTTCTAATTTTATGGATTTTTTGCAAAATTCCATATCAAAGAAAAAAAAAAGAGTTTGAACTATTCAATAATTGGTGAAAAAACGATTGAAAGCTGTTGAAAACCGATAGTGTTTAATCGATTTTTGGCAATATAATATTTTTTTGCAAGGGTTCCTTATTAAAAATAATATTAGGAGATTAAGTTTTTTTTCTGGCATGTTGTATGAATATTAATAAAACGTTATGCGCAAGGTTCCTGGAATGTTAATGGAAGAAATTTAGACGAATTTTCAAGTTACTAAAAGTTAATGGCAGGTTTGTTAATTTCCGTAGAATGTTACCATCTTATAATTTAAGGTGTAATTTCATTGGGATGTTGATGTGCTGTGAGGAATATAATATGAATAATTATAGTTATCTCTCATTTTAATCTATAAATTAAGAATTTTCTTTGTTTAATAATAAATTGATGACATTATATATTATGGACTGTTTAAAAAATTTGGTATGAAAAGAAATTTTTTATTTTGCATTAAAATTTTGTTTATTATATTTTAGAGTTTAGTAAAAAATTTTAATAAAAATTTAAATTGTATATAAATTAAAAATAGAATATATAATATTACACATTTTTAAGTATACTCTCAAAACATTAGCTGATAATTTTAAATAATACTTAAATAAAAATTAAATTTTGTTTTATTAGAAACATACTTGTATAAATCTATCATACATCCATAACAGATGTCTAATGGACATCCATGATGGATTTATATACGACATCTACCATGGAGATAATATGGATTTCTATTAGAAATCTATACAATATCCACTGTGGAGATAGATGTCGCATGGAGTTATGGAGGTTATATGGACGTCCAATTGATGTCATGTTCCGTGTGGGTAATATATTATATATGTAATATATATATTATAGTAATATATATATTATTATAACGTATATAATATATTACTAATAGATAATATATAGATAAGACAATATAATAGATAATATATTACTAATAGACAAATTAATATATTATATAATATATATATTACTATAACATATATAATATATTACTAATAGACAAATTATCTGGCAAAGCAAATTTAAACGACGATTTGATGGCAGGTACAATCTCAGCATATTTTTTAGATCGGGACGCTCCTGAGGCATAGCGTTACACGCGCGATCGGCGGCTCGGTCGTCGAGCCTCGAGCGGTAGTGGGGAACCGTAGGCGTCGCTTCACATATCGGCCCGAAAAGGGCAACTATCTCCGAGCACTGCGATAGAAGATGCCCGAAAAATTTTCAAACCTACAAAGGAAAAGAATTTTGCAACGCAAATGTCCAGAAACTCGTAAAGAAACACAACAATAATCATTATTTGACGTACTCTGTCATGAAAGCCTCGGTCGTGAAACGATTCAATCATACGTTATAGAACAATATGTGGAAAATGTTTACGCTTAATAGAAATTTCATGTGGATCGACGCGTTGTCCCGGCTCGTTAGAAAGTACAATGCGCGAAAACATCGCACTATCGGTATGAGGCCTATTGATGTTACCCCCGCGATCGCCGATAAACTTTTAAATACGGTATACAGCAACGTAAAGATTGCGGCACCGACAAGATTCAGAGTAGGCGATCCAGTACGCGTGAATAAATTCAAGACCGTCTTTGACAAAGGTTACACGCCAAATTGGACGACCGAAGTGTTTAAAATCGTTAAAGTACAGAAAACTAATCCCGTGACCTATGTACTCGAAGATTCGCGCGGAAATCCCGTCGCCGGCGGATTTTACGAATACGAGTTACATCACATTGCTAATCCCGACGTACATCTCGTGGAAAAGGTAATACGCAAAAAGGGTGACAAGGTTTATGTGAAATGGCTGGGATTTGATGCTACACACAACTCTTGAATAGATAAAAATAATATATTATAAATATGTTAACAATAATACAAATATTACAGATATTTTACAAAAATAAACAAAATTGTACACTTTATAAAATATGCATATAATTTACAATAAATATACATATAATTTTAATTTACAATAAATATACGTAATTTTTATTTACAACGGTATTTTGTAATGTCGCCACGGTAGCGTGTCGGTGGTTTCGGGTACGCTTGTCATCGTACGGACTTAGAGCAATTTTTGTCTCGCGAATAGTGTATACTTCGTGTAATTTAGATCTTATACAAGATTGCTGACGCGTCATTTCAATCTCTTCGTTCAAACACCGCGTGTAATCGTCGAACGTTATCGTTCTCGCGACGACGTTATTCTAGACGCCTTTTACCTTTTTCGTATCCTTCTTACCATCTACTCGCAACGCGTACATTTTTGCCCTAAGCCCGACGAATTCGGTCATGATCGCACCATTATTTTCATCCTTCATTAAACCCGGTATTTTTTTATTCGCGAGCGGTATACCGTACACATTGTCCACTGCATAATCGCTGGTATCGAATCTGTCGACGTTGCGCTTTATATTCTCATATATATCTTCACACTCCATGTGGTATATGAGACTGTCGGTATCGGTGTACATGACTTTACATTTCTCTCGATACATAGGTACCATATAATCGTGGTGAAACTCGTACAAACATGTCTTGGATATGTCGAGTATACACATACCCACGTAGATTGATTTATTAAATTTACCTTCGAGATTGCACAATTCGACGGCGATCAGATTCTCCGAAAACATGCTTCTACTGTGAAAATTTGGTTTTGCGATCATCGCCTCTGCGCCATATCTTCCATCCCAATGTGTCACGAGCTTAATATTAACGTGATCGCGCACAGTTTCCATCGTTTTGCCAAATACCGCATTATTCATTAATTTATATAAATTTTTTTCAAGGTCATTTTTCGTGTTCGGAATTGTGTATTGAGTTCGATATAATTGCGAAGCCATGGAGATTGCGAAAACTGTAAGATTCGATATATTTTTGTAACGCGAAGTCCGTGTCGTGTGCATTGCTGCAGGTTGCGGTAATGTATTACGTAACGCTTCTTATCATATAAGGTTGCGAGCAGCTTATCCTGCCGCTTACCAGGTGGTTTGTCGCGTGTCGGGCAAAAAGGGTAGGTCAGTGTGCGCATCGTGAACACGTTGCGGATACTCGAGATCGACTTCAAGGATATAGCTTATAGGCAAATCAAGCGCGATCGATGATGTATCATAATCGGATACGTCATCGACCCATCGAAAATCTGCATATGGCAAAGGTTGACACATTGCCCATCCGTACAAATTATTTACATCAAAGTACATGAGATACGATGAAGGTTTCGATGGATCGTACGACTGCATATACTTGTTATTAGCATGTGCGTATCTGTTGGAACATTGACTCAAACCACCGCGTATTTCGCGTTCGATAAGTAAAACCATGTCAATATCCTGTTGTGCCTCCGTGGAGGTACAGAGATTTTGTTGGGATCGTTGGCCAATTGGAACTTAGGAGCTCAGGGTCGCACAGGGTCTTCTCACCGTTTTCATTAAATATGTAATCGTGTTAGAATAAAAGTCGTTTATTCAGATACATTAGCTTTAAATCTTCTTTTCTTTCTCGCACCTCAACTCGGCTTATCGCGGTATAGAGTTGCATCGCGTGCCTGATATCGCGGCTGCCGTCGCGAGATCAGCTGGGACGTCCGTTATTATTAAAACGATTACAATTGTCTGTCTCGTAGTTACTTTTATCAAGTTCGACGGTACGGTATAGTTTTATATTTTTATCTGCTTCGTGTGATTTTATGATTAGGACTGCCTAGCGCTCGTCCGAGGTGAGTCGTTTTATCACCTCCTGTTCGATTAGTTTTTTGGAGGGGATCGCTTAGCGACAGGACCATAGGTGGTCGTGTCGCTCGATTTTGGGTGGAAAAACCCCGGATGCAAGCTACGTATATTCTTTGCTTGCATTTCCGGCGTATCGTTCTTCGAGTCTCGCAAACGCGTGGCCTCCGCGCGTGGCTCACTTTGTCAGCGATTGCGCTCGTAACTTTAT
Organism: Formica selysi; assembly: GCA_009859135.1. Taxonomy (NCBI): domain Eukaryota; kingdom Metazoa; phylum Arthropoda; class Insecta; order Hymenoptera; family Formicidae; genus Formica; species Formica selysi. The sequence goes on from CM020813.1 coordinate 9,317,751, forward strand.
ACGTCTTCCTCGGCTTCGAGTTATAGTCGGAAGACGTTAAATAATATTTAATAATTAATAATTATGCTAATTTGGTTATAGCCGTTTTGGGCTATAACATCCCTCCCCCGTTGAAAAAAAGAAAAACGGGGGTACAACGTTTTTCTTTAGTTATACCCTTTTTTATTCTAACGAATACATTATTTTTCCCGTATATAATATTTGTTATAATCGTTTCTTACTATCTAAAATCGCGTACTTAGACTACGCTTTAGTATAGGTCTTGGGAGTCCGTAGGATATACGTGGTTCTTCATCGTATATCCTGACCGATGGTCGTTTCATTCTCCTCTTTTTATTTTTTATAATTATATATGTTACAATGGCTATTATAATTATTGTTATGATTCTGCTTGTAGCCATTGAATAAACAAATTGTTTTTGAACAAAGAAGTTCTGTTCGTTGTCTTGTAGATTATTATTTAATTCTTCTAGTTTATTTTTTAATTTTATTAATTCTGTTCGGTGTAGCGTTACGTTTTCTAGTGTGTCGTTATCGTGTGTCTTGTATATCTGTAGAAGCGTGATATTTATTTCTGGTAAGTAGATTTCTACATTTGTTTCGTATACTGTTTTTATTGACTGTAACGTCATATCTGTTGTTGTTAATTTACATTTTCCTTTTAATGTAATTTCTCCTGTATTTTTAATTATTCTTTTGTGTTCGTGTCGATTATCGCATTGTATCGTTATCTGTTGGTCGGTCGCGGTCGCATATAACCAAGTGTGCGGTTGTCGTAGTGTTGTCCAGATCGCATTTTTCGAGCTTATCAATTGTGTGTTACAATTGTGTTGTCGTGATAGTGTATACATTTGTATTTCGCACGGTGCGTTTTGATTCATGCGATATATCGGTAACGTATTTTTACACGTATATTGGAAATTTATTTCTATACAATTTTTTAAATCGCTTTCCGTTATTCTAAGATAAGTTAATTTTTCCTTATCTATTGCAATTATTTTATTATTTATTTCGGTTACGGTAAATATGTTATTATTCATCGGTACGGGAAATGTAATTACATTTATAATATCGTAACTCGGTTGTGTAATTAATGGGAATCGCAATATGGTATAAATATTTCTTTTATCGTAGAACGCGCTTATTTTGGTATATTCTTCTATCGCTAGCCAATCTTCCGCGTGAACTTTAAACGGGAAATACATTCCTTGTTGTAATTGTTGCGTCGCTTCTTTTAAATGTGCAATAATTGTTTCTATCGGCATTAATTTCGGATGCATTGCTCCTTTGCGTATATATGGCAAATATTCGATTGTATTTTCCGCGTTGCGTATTAACTCTGTTATAACCGCGGTGATTATTATAAAATGTTCATTTATTTCGGCGCGTTCAGTATATACCGTTACCCGTTTTTGTAAAAGTTTCTCATTTCGATCTATTATATTTTCTAATTTTTCAATGTGCGCTATAGTATTATTTACTACTTTTATTTGAGTTCGAACCACGTGTTGTAGCGTTTGTTGTTTATTTTCTAATAAATTTAATTGTTCGTTAATATGCTTTTCATCGTTCGCGTCCATTGTTCCGAACAATGTTTTCGCTATCGAGCCTATTCCGTCTATCAGTCCTCTGCGTCTGTTAGTCGGTGGTTTATATATTGTCTGAATTTGTGTCATTACGTTTTTTAGATATTTTGTGTTGAGGTTTTACCAGCAGTGAAGAGTACACAATTATTAGTTTAGTAAAATATACGTTTACTATATTTAATGTAAATGTTCTAATATAATAATACTCGAAAAGATATATTAGAAAGACTTGGACTCGTTACAAAATATGAAAAAGATCGCTCTGTTATTACAAGACTGACTGCGCACACACGTCTGTTCTATTTCGCACAATCATGACCCATATATATATTTTGATTTGTGCCCTCTATTGTGGATGAGATAATACTGCTTATATTCGCGCTTTAATTCAAATTGAGATTACCTCATCCAACATTTCCCTTTAATCTCAATGTTTTCTTTAATAAACAAAATTAACTTATAAATACAGTTTTACAATTAATAATGTAATCCTACTGCACTATCATATCTCTAAATTTTCTAAATTTTATTGTACCTAGCGGCTTTGTAAAAATATCGGCAATTTGATCGCTAGTATTACAATATACAATGTTGATATTATTTTCCTCAACCTTTTCGCTTATGAAGTGAAATCGCACGTCTATATGTTTCGACCTTCGATTAAATATTCCAGTTTTAATAAGTTTAATAGCACTTTGATTATCGATACACATTTCAACATTTACAGTTTTACCAATTAATTCTTCCAATATGCTTTTTTAAAAATAATAATTCTTTACAACAATCAGCGGCCGAAATGAATTCTGCTTCTGTGCTCGACAATGCTACAATAGGTTGTTTACGTGATGCCCAACTTATAGGACCTCCGCAAAATTCTATTATATACCCTGATGTACTTTTTCTAGTCTCTACGTCACCTGCATAATCCGCATCGCAAAACGCTCTAAGTGTTTGTACATTTCCTTTATTATTGTATGTTATTCCTAAATGCTTAGTTCCCTGCAAATATCTTAGAACTCTCTTAATATTAATTATGTCTATATCTGAGGGATTCTGTGTATTTCTACTGTTATACGTTACTGCATAACTCAGGTCTGGTCTGGTTTTGGCTGTGAGATAGAGTAGGCTTCCCACGGCTTCTCTAAAAGGGGAAGATTTCGTTCCGCTTCCTCCACTGTTTACTTCTGTGTTAGCCAATATCGGTGTGTCCACTGATTTTGCATTGGTCATCCCATATGTTTCTAGAACTTTCTCCGAGTAGTTATTTTGATTGAGTTTGATGCCTTCTTGCCACTTTTTTATCTCTAAACCTAAAAAAGAGCTTGGATTTTTATTAAATGTTATATCAAATACATTTTTTAGTTTTAGGAGTAAGTTTCTTAAATCTTGTGCGTTTTTGCCAAATAGTATCCCATCATCTACATGGATTGCTAAAAGTGCTGAATTATCTTCTCTCTTGAAGATGCATTTCTCTGTGAGCAATTGTTTTAAACCATATTTTTTTAGTGTTTCCGTGAATTTCTTATTCCAGCTGTTTGATGCTTGTTTAAGACCATATAATGCCTTCTTTAGTTTACAAATCTTGTTTTTCCTTTCCTCATATCCTTCAGGTAGATGCATGAATATTTCCTCTTCTAATTCTCCATAGAGAAAGGCAGTTTTTAGATCAAATTTTATAAAATTCCAGTTGTTATGTGCCGCCAATGCAAATAACATTCTTAATGCAGCATTATTTACCACGGGACTGTACAATTTCTCATAATCTATATTCTTTCCTTGTTCGCATCCTCTTGCAACAAGTCTTGCTTTATATTTTCCATCTTCTTTAATTTGGAAAACCCATCTACTTGTTAAACATTTTTTTCCTTTTACTTCTTTAGCCTCGACTAATTCCCAGGTTTTATTCTTGTTTAATGAATCTTTCTCTTCTTGTATAGCTCTCATCCATTTCCTTTTATCATTACTGCTCATGGCTTCTTCATATGTTAGATATGCATAATCATTGTATCTGTCCGGGAATTTTTTTATTCTTTGAGATCTCCTTGGTGTGTTTTCTGTTTGTCCTGCTATGCTATCATTGTTTTCTATCATTGTTCTGTTCTCCTCATCTTCTTCTTCTTCGGAGTCTTCTTCTGCAGTTTCCATATCTTCTTCATTGTCGCTTAAAATTTCTTCATCATCATCTAGATCTTCTTCGGGTTGCATGTGGATTTTATTTTCCTTTCTTTCTATCAAGTCTTTATTCTTGTCCTTTTCTCTTGCGTATTCACTTTCTTTCTCTATGAAATGTACTTCTCTTGAGACTATTATTTTCATCTTTTCTGAATCCCATAATCGATATCCTGTTTGCGTATAGCCAACAAATTTCATGGTTTTACTTCTATTGTCTAATTTTCTAAGCTGTCTTAATTCTTTCGCATATGCTGTGCAGCCAAAGACTCTCAAATGCTTCAAGTTAGGTTTTTCACCGTTCCACATCTCATATGCTGTTTGTGTATTTACCCTTGTCGGACTTCTGTTGTGTAGATACGCAGCAACTCTCACTGCTTCTCCCCATAGCATTTTGTTTTCTTCTTCTCCTGTAATCATAGCTCTAGTTTTTTCAATTAACGTTCTGTTTAGTCGTTCAGCCTTTCCGTTTAATTGAGGGGTGTACGGTGGAGTATAATTTATGAATATACCTTTATTTTTACACCAAATTTTTAATTCTCTGCTAGTATATTCTTTACCGTTATCACAACGTATCTCTTTAGTTTTTCTGTTCCATTTTACTTCTGCTTGTGTTATATATTCTTTTAGTTTTTCGTACACTTCTCCTTTTCCTTCCATAAGATAGACTGTTACATAATTAGTATAATCGTCTAAGAAGGTAACAAAATACCTGTTTCTGTCCCATGTCTCCGGAGTGATTGGTCCACAAACATCTGTATGTATAATTTCCAATGGTCGTGTAGCTCTCTTTCTTTGATCTCCGAAAGGTACTCTTGTATGGTTTGCTTGTATGCAGGTCTCACAATCCGATAGTTGTTCTACAATTTCTTCCTTTTTTAATTTAATACCTTCAGACAATTTAAGCAATTTGACCATATTATTTGTGCCTAAATGACCTAATCTTTCGTGCCATAGTTTTACTGAGGACTTTTTTTCAACCGTCATTGCTCTTTCTATGTTTTTATTATTTTGTACAATATATAATCCTGCACTGTTCCTCTTTCCTTTGAAAATAGTATTTTTATCTTTACTAATTGTTACTTCATCTTTATAGAATTCTACTTTTCCTCCTTTTTGTGTTATTGCACCAACCGACAAAAGATTTCTTCTTAGATCTGGTATATATAATACATTATTTAACTCACAGTTTCCAAGGTCAACTGTTCCAGTCTGCTTCGCTGTCATGGTTCCTTCCTTATTTGCTACTCCGACCTTTGTTATTATTTTTCGTCCTTCCTTTAATTTTGATGAGTCGTTCGTCATGTGAGAGGTTGATCCTGAGTCAACAATCCAATCTTCTGTTTCTATAGTGTTTGTTAAGAAGGCTACTTTATTATTCTCCTCTCTCGCTGAGTCACCTTTTTTCTTCCTAAAAAAGCAATCTTTTTCCTGGTGATTTGTTTTTCTACATATTTTACAAGATTTCTCTGAATCTTTTCTACAATCTCTTGCTATATGACCGATTTTATGACAATTAAAGCATTTTATGTCTTTACCTTTTTTAGTAGCATCTACCTTTTTACATGCGTGCGCTAGGTGACCCCTCATGTTGCATTTGTAACATTTCCTTTCCTCTATTTTAAACGCCACTACTTCTTCTTGGTCCGATCGGTTCCTTGCCTCTTCTGCTAGAAGTCTCGCTGTCAAATTTATTAATGTTCGCTCCGCAGAGGATGTCGACTCCCATGCACTAACGAAAAATCTGTAGCTCTCCGGCAGAGCGGTTAATATTTTAGAAATGACCATAGTGTCATTTATTTCTTCTCCTAAACTTTTGAGTTTAAAAGCGAGATTTTTTAATTCTGTTATATATGTAGCCATATCGGTATCATTTCTTTTCTTATATTCAAAAAACTCCTGCATCAGAGCGCATTTCTGATGCTGTGAGTCTCTTTCATAAATATTTTTTAATTTTTGCCACATTTCAAAGCTTGTAGTACAAGTTACTATATGTATCAATGATTGTTTTTCTAAAGTGCTTACGATTATCCGCTTTGCCTTTGCATCCTTTCTTTTCCATTCTGTTGCTTGTAGTTGTCCAACTGTTGGCTCTCCTTGTATAATTTCTAAGAGATCTGCTGCCTCCAAGTGAATTTCTATCTGGAATTTCCACAGTGGATATCCATCGGCATCCTTCAATTTGTCGATGCCCTCCAACGTTCCAGTCGTATTTGATGCAGCACACATTTTTAACTTTTTTACTAATAAGTTTATAATGTACCGAAAGTTTCAATTTCTCTTTATTTTTACTGTTTTATTACTTTGTACTCAACACGTGGCTCTGGGCCCATAACCTGTTGAGGTTTTACCAGCAGTGAAGAGTACACAATTATTAGTTTAGTAAAATATACGTTTACTATATTTAATGTAAATGTTCTAATATAATAATACTCGAAAAGATATATTAGAAAGACTTGGACTCGTTACAAAATATGAAAAAGATCGCTCTGTTATTACAAGACTGACTGCGCACACACGTCTGTTCTATTTCGCACAATCATGACCCATATATATATTTTGATTTGTGCCCTCTATTGTGGATGAGATAATACTGCTTATATTCGCGCTTTAATTCAAATTGAGATTACCTCATCCAACATTTTGCTTCTCGTTTCGCTATAATATCAAGATTATTGCAAGCGTCTCGATGGTAGTGATTCTGTAGTCTCATTGTATCGCACATCGTTTCTGTTTGTTGCAAATACTTCAATATTTGTTCGTATCTGTCGTTTAATATTGTTAGATCTAATTTGATTACTAATTTCCATGTTCCCTTGATGTAGTATAGCTGTCCAATTTTTTCAAAGTATAGGCCCGGGTTATATTCAAATTCTTGAATTTCATATGATGAGTCCGTTTCCTCCGTGAGACCCGCGGTCCGTCGGCTGTTCCAGCTGACAAGTATCCTGTAATATTATATACTTTAGTTTTATATCCCGTGAGTATCATTGTTATCGGTTAGTATTCTTTTTCTGAGGCTGCGATTCTGCGATTCTTCTGCAGGCTCTTCTGCGGACCGTCGCGTTTTCGTTCAGTCTTCTACCGATTTTTATACGGTCGACAGCGTACGATAGTTTGTTAATATTTTACATTATGTCGGCTGACAATGAGTCCGGTGATTATCGTCGAGTCCCGGTTTGCGAACCGGAGTTGCCCCTCGATCCTTTCGAGCGAGCTTATGCGGCCGTGTACCGTAGTTTGGAGCCATATTCGCTCCGTATTACTATCCATACTGTAAGTGGTGATCGTATAGTGGAGGAGGTGGTGCCGTATCCGCGCAGTGATTTGCGTTTTTTGGGGATTGAGTTGGGCATTGCTCGTCTTTATGATGGTCGTCGGTTCGAGGATCTTCGTTTACCTGCGGTCTTTATTCCTCGAGGTCGTGGGCTACTGGGTCCACTAGTTGGTAGAAGCCACTTTTGGCGGGGAAATTTTCCTGGAGGTCGCGGCTGTGGAGGACGGGATCACGCCTCTGTGGAGGACTTGCGTCGTTTTTTTGAGCGGATGAGGTGTTCCGGTCGTTCCCGCAACGAATAAGGTAAGTTTATTTTAATTTTCGATAAATTGCTTCAGCTTATTTGTGTGCATGCGGATTGCTTTTCTCCCCTTTTTTATCGTGTAATTTACGTCTGAATTCTTTTCAATTATCGTGTATCGGTCTATGTATCGGTCCGATCCATAAAGATTCGAGTTTTTTAGATCGTCCGCGTCGGAGTGTCTCGTCGTACACTAATACTTTGTCACCGACTTTAAATTTTATTTCTCTAGTATTTTTATCGTACTGTTGTTTAGCTTTAATTTTTTCTTCTTTAACATGCTCTTTTGCGAGCTGATTTGTTGCCCGTAGTCTTTCTTTTAATTCTTGCGCGTAATCGTCGTAATTATATGTCGGCTTAGGCGGTCTCGTCAGTGCCGTAGGTAGATCGGCTTGGTGTCCGTAGACTAGTTCAAAGGGTGTATATCCCGTAGCTGTGTGTGGCGAGTGAAGCGAGGGGGGGATTTATGGCGGGAGGAGGCACGAACCAAGCATCCATCTCTTCCGTGGCAGCGGCACTGTCGTGTCTGTGTAGGGCGTTTTACACACTTCCTTAGCCCGACAAATAATTGTTAGAAAACAACATTTGCGGGTCTGAAAAAATATGCGAGGTACAAGTGGCTGAATCGGGAATCGAACCCGAGTCTTTCGCTTTCCGGGCAACTGCTCTTACCACTGAGCTATTCAGACCTCGCACCTTTACGTCACTCTAACACAGTACATACGACTCCAGAGCGATGTTGGAATGTCGCTCAATGGATGCAGTGCCGATTGCCACGGAGAGACGACATCCCCAGCACGTCTCCAGAGCGGTCCAATCATATCAAACGATTGAAAATTGGCACCCGTAGCCGCTCAGCGATGAGTCTTGACTCGTCACCAGTATGAATGGAAGCCTCCTCGAGTAGTCCATCCTAAACCACTACGCCTAAGCAGCCCCCTCTTCTGCTCCCAATTAATAATACGATCTTCCACCGTCACCACATGGTGGATCTAGTGGACAGATTACCAGCCCTTACACTGGCACAGATGTACACCGCGGAGTGAAGCGAGGGGGGGATTATTATACACAGTGTGTGATTCGTATTATACGTGAACATTGCGAAGGGTATCCATTCGTCCCAGTCTGTCTGGTCGTCATTTATATAATGTCTTAAATATTCGGCTAATGTTCGATGCGATCTTTCTAACGCGCCATTACTTTCCGGATGATAGGCAGTTGTTTGTATTTTATTTATTTTTAATAATTTGCATGTATTTTTAAATATTTCGCTTAAGAAATTTGTGCCTTGATCCGTTAAAATTTTTTCCGGAATTCCATGTTCGAGAGCAATTTTTGTAACGAATTCTTTACTGACCGTATTCGCTTCTTGATTTCGAATCGGTATCGCTTTACTGAATTTCGTTAAATTGTCTTGAAATGTTAATAGATATTGATTTTCGTTGGTCGTTATAGTTAACGGTCCTACGATATCTAACGCGCATTTTTCGAAAGGTTTTGTCGGTGTATCCATGATTATTAACGGTACTTTATTTTTTCGCGATAATTTATTTTTTTGGCAAAATTCGCATTTTGATATGTATTTTTCGACGTCTTTTGTTAATCCGTGCCAATTATGATTTAGGCGGATTCTTTTTATTGTTCGCTCGATTCCTTGATGTCCTCCTGTGGATGTATCGTGATATTCGTATAATATCTGTTTCTTCTCTTCCTCCGTATATTTTTTCTCTTCGTCGGAGTTCGTTTCTTCTTCTATTGCGAGGACTTCTCGCTCCTCTTCTGTTTCATGGGTGTCTCTTTTTACATTGCGGCTCAGTGCATCGGCGTTCGCATTCGCTCGTCCGGCTTTATGGATGATTTCATAATCATACTCTTCGAGCTTTAATCTCTATCGGATCAATCTTGATCCGGGATCGTTTACATTAAATAACCAGATTAATGGTTTATGATCGGTTACGATTTTGAATTGCGTACCGTATACGTATGGCCTAAAATGTTTTACAGCCCATACAATTGCTAATAATTCTTTCTCTGTTGTATTATAATTCTGCTCCGCCCGCGATAAAACTCTGCTGGCGTAAGCAATTGGCCGGTCATTGCCTACTTTTCCTTGTGACAATACTGCTCCGATTGCATAGTCGGAGGCATCGGTGGTCACTATAAATTCTTGAGTAAAGTCTGGATATTTTAGCACTGGCGTCGTCATTAATTTTTCTTTTAATATTTCAAAAGCATTTTGCTGTTCCATTGTCCACTCGAATTTTTCTGTTTTCTTCGTTAATTTAGTCAGTGGCTTGGCTATTCTTGAGAAGTCTTCTATGAATTTTCTGTAATATCCGGTTAGTCCTATGAAAGATTGTATATCCTTCACTTTCTTTGGCGTCGGAAATTCTTTTATTGCTGTTAATTTTGACGGATCCGGAGATATCCCATCTTCCGAAATAATGTGACCTAGATAAATCACTTCTTTGCGTAAAAATTCGCATTTATCCGGCTGCAATTTTAAATTATTTTCTCGAAGTCTCTGTAGTACTTCCTTGAGTCGTTTGTTGTGGTCTTCTAGGCTTGATCCATATATAACGATGTCATCCAGATAAACTAAACATTTTAGTCCTTGCATTCCTGTCAGAACTGAATTCATCAGTCGCTGGAATGTTGCTGGCGCATTCTTTAGTCCAAACGGCATTCTATTAAACCCGTAGTGTCCGTAGGACGTTGAAAATGCTGTTTTATTTTTATCTCGTTCGGTCATCGGTATCTGGTGATATTCTGATGCCAAATCTAAGGTAGTAAAATATTTGGCGTTTCCTAACTGGTCCAACATATCGGTGATGTTGGGCAGTGGAAATGAGTCGCCTATCGTCAGATCATTTAGCTTCCGAAAATCGACTACTATTCGGAGCTTTGGTTTTCCAGATGCATCGGCTTTTTTCGGTACCACTAATAGGGGTGCATTCCATTGACTCGCGCTTGTTCGGATTATGCCGTTTTTTAAACATTTCTTGCACTTGTTTATTTACTTCCGTTTTATGCCTTTCCGGAAGGCGTTACGGTCTCGTGTTTACCGGTGAGGTATCGGCGCGCGTGTTTATCTCGTGCTCTACCGTCGCGGTGCACGTCAGTGGTTCTCCGTCCAACTGAAATGTATCGTAATATTCTTCGCATATCCGTAAGAGTGCCTGTTTTTCTTCTGAATTTAAATGCTGTGTTCGTAGTAGTTGTCAAATTTGCGAGTATCGTGAGGAAGTAGGTTTAGAATTTGTTCTCGTTTGTATAGTGTGTACTTCGGATTCTCGACCGATGTGAACCTGGCGCCCGACTTTATAAAAATTAAAAATTAATAACATATTCAGTTTGTACTTCGTTTGTACCTGTTTGTACCGCACTTTATTTCGTTTGTACCTCAAAGGGTAAACAAATACAAAGTAGTTAAAAAATGGCCAGCGCCCAACTTTAAGATATTTTAATTTCATTAACGTCATTCGATAGAGAATCGTTTGTACCCGTTTGTACCGCTTTTCGTTTCGTTTGTACCCCTACGGGGGTGAAAGTACCGAATTTTCAAAATAGGGGTAAGAGCTAACTTTGCCATTTTTAGAGATATTTCAATTCTGTAAACGGGTGCTGTTTCGTAATCGTTTGTACCCGTTTGTACCGCTTTTCGTTTCGTTTGTACCCCTACGGGGGTGAAAGTACCGAATTTTCAAAATAGGGGTAAGAGCTAACTTTGCCATTTTTAGAGATATTTCAATTCTGTAAACGGGTGCTGTTTCGTAATCGTTTGTACCCGTTTGTACCGCTTTTCGTTTCGTTTGTACCCCTACGAGGGTGAAAGTACCGAATTTTCAAAATAGGGGTAAGAGCTAACTTTGCCATTTTTAGAGATATTTCAATTCTGTAAACGGGTGCTGTTTCGTAATCGTTTGTACCCGTTTGTACCTCTATCCATTTCGTTTGTACCTCAACCGGTTCGGAAATACAGCATTTTTCAATTTTGGACATAACGCTAATACGGTAACTCGGCCATTTTTAAAGATATCGAAAAGCGGCCAACGGGGTTCGACAGAGAATCGTTTGTACCCGTTTGTACCTCTATCCATTTCGTTTGTACCTCAACCGGTTCGGAAATACAGCATTTTTCAATTTTGGACATAACGCTAATACGGTAACTCGGCCATTTTTAAAGATATCGAAAAGCGGCCAACGGGGTTCGACAGAGAATCGTTTGTACCCGTTTGTACCTCTATCCATTTCGTTTGTACCTCAACCGGTTCGAAAATACAGCATGTTTCAATTTTGAGTCTGACCGGCTATTTAAAGCAAGTCAGCAAATTCAGCCAACTAATTAAAGCGAGCTAGGAAAATTGACCGGCTATTTAAAGCAAGTCGGCAAATTTGTCTACTTTAATGTAATTATTATTAAATAATAAATAATTTATATAAATTATTGTATAAATAAGGTTATATAATATGTAGTTAATATATATGTAGTTAATAGTAGATATAATAATAATTATAATTATAAATTATGAATAATTATGAACATATATATAATAATTAGAATTAGGGATAATTATTAAATAACATAAAACGTAAAGAAAAATGAAGTAGTTTTATTTAATAGTTTCATTTAAATAATTTTTATAAAAATTAAGAGAGATATATTTTTTTTCTGCAGGAGCATCCTAGTTGATGTTGTTATTGAAGTTTTGTTTTTATTCAGATCATCGTATATCTCCCAATTTCCTGATATTCGACGACAATGTGCAACGTAATGCCCAATCGTGTTAGTATCACCAATATATTCTATTGCTGCGACTAATTTATATGTGGAATTACAAAATTGGATATCTTTTGGAATCTCGGAAAGAGTAAACATACCGGACCAGTCAGGATATCCGAGTCTTTTGGCGAGTTCAGTCCATTGCAAACACTCAATATCTATAAAAAGATGCATCCCTGTAGTAAAGTTTATAATTAAATTATCATTTACACATCGTCTGCATTTCTTATTTACAGCTTCAATTTTTTCATCGAGGGCTTTTTCCAAACCGCGCATACCATTTTTATACATCGGTTTAGTATTTATTTCGATAATTGTGATCTGTTCTTGGTGCATCCACTCACAAGTTGAACATTGTTGTAACATCTCGTAAGATAATGCATCTTGCATTAAAAGTTTGGTCACTAATTGACTTATGTTATACGCGCATTCAATCGTGCCACTCATTGGTTGGAAAATGCTACTTAAAATTAGCGCTCTCTCTTTGTAAATTTTTTGCGAGGTACCAAATGTAGATATCATTTGTATAAATTTTAATACATTATTACTTTGAGTATTAACGTAATCATAATAAGAGGTCCAATCACGGTATCCTACTAATAAGGATTGCATTATGGCATCAAATGCACACGTATTTTTTATCATTACATATCGTCCTGAAATATTTTGAGGACGTAAATTGTTACCGTTTTGCAACATTGGAATTTTTGATGTTACTTGAGGCTTCTTATGAATACTTTCCACATCAGGGCATACTCTTAAATACTTTCCGCGTTTCAATTCTTTATTTTTATGACCTCTCCAGGTTTCTATCTCATTTAAAATATTTGTTTGAGTTGGCTTTGTAACAGTTACATGTTCTTCATATGCGTTATGTGTGTGTGGTGGAGTATCAGATAATATTTGAGTACTATCAGGACTATTCCTGATTAAACATCCATTGTCATGATCTGATATATTAATAGATTCATTCGAATCCGTGGTATTTTCATCTGTGGTTATTTTCATCTGTGGTTTTTCCAAAACTGTACTTGTTCCATTGGATAATGGAACTGTCGCATCAGCATTCAAAATTTTCATAGTACCTGCGAGAGATCTTATATGTGAGATTAAAAATTTGTCAACGCGTATATTTCTTGCGCCCTTAAAAATCAAGTTTTTGATTTCATTAAAATATTCTTCGCTTCTAGCTGACGACGCTATATTACTGATTCCATTTGATGTCATTGTAGCTGTCCATAGTGGAAACTCTTTACAAATTCTAAGTAAATGAATACCAAAATTGTAACAGTAATACGGATTTGGCCTATCTCCGCATTTTATTTTTTTACTATTTTCCTCGATGTTACGAAGAAAATTATTTATGCATTTAGCGGATTCATTGTTAGGAACTTCATCCAGATAATCGTCTCTATCACTTTCACAATATTCAAGATTTTGTGTTTTAATTATATTTAATAATCGTTGTTGCGCGTTAAAACATGTAAACGTGTCATCGTTGGTAGAAATGTCTTCTGTTTCTGAAAAAGCAACTATCAAGACATCCAGACAAATTTGTTGAAAATTTTCGAGCGTTGTGACATTACTTAAAATACCAACGCATCTAACGAAAAAATCTTTAATCCGCGCATGTTTATCTTTAAAACATTTCCAACGACAGACCAATTTAATTAAATGCGCAATGTCGATCCGAAGAATACATTTGGGAGCATTTGCCCAATCATTATTTTGTAATGCTTTCATACAATGTTCAACGTATGTATTAAGGTCGCAGTTGTTGAATGATAGAGCGACCGCATTTAAAAGTGCAAATGAATAATCTGTGACAACCTCTTTTGGACAAACTGCACCCATTCGCAACCATTCTCGCAACCAATATGTCAAAATATTTGTGTCGTGTTTTTCGGATATCATTTGAAGAACAGGTAAAATTTTTGTCTTGTAAGGAACGACAGCTTGATACAAAAATACAAAATTGGTGGATTCATCAGGTTTTTTTATATTTTTTATTAACGATCCCGTTGCGTCAATACTTAACATGCCTGTTTTTTCGTGTCGATTAAATTGTTGATATAAGAATAATTGTTCTGGACTGAAATAAATTACAAAAAATTTATCCAAACCGATCTCACGTATAGCTGACGAAAATTCGGGCTTATATTTTAGTTGCAGAACGGATGCAATAGGATCGGATATTTTGCCCAGTCCTAACTTTTCATCATAATCTAATTGTTTAGCTTTTCGTAACACGGATTCATTATACAAATGCGCTGGCTCTACATCACCAAATGTCATTATCTCATTTGCCTTCTCTCTTCTCCAACCATATGCAGACATCGCACGTAAATCCTTTACTACGTTATTTCTTTCGATTTTTCTTAATTGTCGCTTTTTCTTGTGTGTGATTTCCCTGGTATCAAAAGTAGAGACATGGATTTCCAGTTTTGAATCCGTATTGCTTGGCTCGCACATACTATACGCATTGAAAAATGCACCGCATTCCGTACATTTTCCTTTTATCTTTAAAAATATTTCTCCTGGGTTACGATTAATTCTCGCAGTTTTAAAGGCATAACAACACGGTATTTTTAGTTGTTTCCATATTTCATTGTAAATAATATTTGTCCATCCAGGTTTTAAAAACGTATATTTATTATTATTTGATAATTCGCATTCGGATATTGTATGCCACGTTTTTTTGTCTAAATATAAAATAGTACGCCATGGTTTAAGAGTACACGAAGGAGATATTGACCAATTGGAATCATTTGATTGACAACTTGCGTCAGTTGAATTAAGCGATTTTGGTAACGCATCTTCACATACAACACCAAATTTTTGACGAAACCGTTCAAGGATTCCATTTCTGTTTTGCGACAGATATAAATATAAATATTTCGTAGAAAGCTCTTTATTTAATATATTTTCTGCGTCTTTCCAAATTGGATCAGATAATCGAAGAATCTCACCTTCAGCGTCAAAAAAATTCAAATCTTTTATCAATTCGAAAATTTCGTCAACGTTCTTTTTTGGTTGACGTGGCATCTTGTTTTTATTTGCAAATTTACTTGCAAATGTAGTAGGACTAACTTACTCTTAAACAACGGCACAAACTCCTCGAGAGGACTAACTCGAGCTCTCGGACGTACAGCTTATATATATATATTATCACAAAGAGTTTAGCCGCTAATATTTTTTCCAGCTTCGGCTGGCGGCGCGATCTTTGTCATTCGATCTTAGGAGAATACCGCGCCTCTTAAAAGAATACCGCGTTTCGCCGTTATCTCGCACGAGTATCGAGCCGCGCGATAGCATTGTCGTCTGCTCGATCCAAAACATTAGCGGCTAAACTCTTTGTGATAATATATATATATAAGCTGTACGTCCGAGAGCTCGAGTTAGTCCTCTCGAGGAGTTTGTGCCGTTGTTTAAGAGTAAGTTAGTCCTACTACATTTGCAAGTAAATTTGCAAATAAAAACAAGATGCCACGTCAACCAAAAAAGAACGTTGACGAAATTTTCGAATTGATAAAAGATTTGAATTTTTTTGACGCTGAAGGTGAGATTCTTCGATTATCTGATCCAATTTGGAAAGACGCAGAAAATATATTAAATAAAGAGCTTTCTACGAAATATTTATATTTATATCTGTCGCAAAACAGAAATGGAATCCTTGAACGGTTTCGTCAAAAATTTGGTGTTGTATGTGAAGATGCGTTACCAAAATCGCTTAATTCAACTGACGCAAGTTGTCAATCAAATGATTCCAATTGGTCAATATCTCCTTCGTGTACTCTTAAACCATGGCGTACTATTTTATATTTAGACAAAAAAACGTGGCATACAATATCCGAATGCGAATTATCAAATAATAATAAATATACGTTTTTAAAACCTGGATGGACAAATATTATTTACAATGAAATATGGAAACAACTAAAAATACCGTGTTGTTATGCCTTTAAAACTGCGAGAATTAATCGTAACCCAGGAGAAATATTTTTAAAGATAAAAGGAAAATGTACGGAATGCGGTGCATTTTTCAATGCGTATAGTATGTGCGAGCCAAGCAATACGGATTCAAAACTGGAAATCCATGTCTCTACTTTTGATACCAGGGAAATCACACACAAGAAAAAGCGACAATTAAGAAAAATCGAAAGAAATAACGTAGTAAAGGATTTACGTGCGATGTCTGCATATGGTTGGAGAAGAGAGAAGGCAAATGAGATAATGACATTTGGTGATGTAGAGCCAGCGCATTTGTATAATGAATCCGTGTTACGAAAAGCTAAACAATTAGATTATGATGAAAAGTTAGGACTGGGCAAAATATCCGATCCTATTGCATCCGTTCTGCAACTAAAATATAAGCCCGAATTTTCGTCAGCTATACGTGAGATCGGTTTGGATAAATTTTTTGTAATTTATTTCAGTCCAGAACAATTATTCTTATATCAACAATTTAATCGACACGAAAAAACAGGCATGTTAAGTATTGACGCAACGGGATCGTTAATAAAAAATATAAAAAAACCTGATGAATCCACCAATTTTGTATTTTTGTATCAAGCTGTCGTTCCTTACAAGACAAAAATTTTACCTGTTCTTCAAATGATATCCGAAAAACACGACACAAATATTTTGACATATTGGTTGCGAGAATGGTTGCGAATGGGTGCAGTTTGTCCAAAAGAGGTTGTCACAGATTATTCATTTGCACTTTTAAATGCGGTCGCTCTATCATTCAACAACTGCGACCTTAATACATACGTTGAACATTGTATGAAAGCATTACAAAATAATGATTGGGCAAATGCTCCCAAATGTATTCTTCGGATCGACATTGCGCATTTAATTAAATTGGTCTGTCGTTGGAAATGTTTTAAAGATAAACATGCGCGGATTAAAGATTTTTTCGTTAGATGCGTTGGTATTTTAAGTAATGTCACAACGCTCGAAAATTTTCAACAAATTTGTCTGGATGTCTTGATAGTTGCTTTTTCAGAAACAGAAGACATTTCTACCAACGATGACACGTTTACATGTTTTAACGCGCAACAACGATTATTAAATATAATTAAAACACAAAATCTTGAATATTGTGAAAGTGATAGAGACGATTATCTGGATGAAGTTCCTAACAATGAATCCGCTAAATGCATAAATAATTTTCTTCGTAACATCGAGGAAAATAGTAAAAAAATAAAATGCGGAGATAGGCCAAATCCGTATTACTGTTACAATTTTGGTATTCATTTACTTAGAATTTGTAAAGAGTTTCCACTATGGACAGCTACAATGACATCAAATGGAATCAGTAATATAGCGTCGTCAGCTAGAAGCGAAGAATATTTTAATGAAATCAAAAACTTGATTTTTAAGGGCGCAAGAAATATACGCGTTGACAAATTTTTAATCTCACATATAAGATCTCTCGCAGGTACTATGAAAATTTTGAATGCTGATGCGACAGTTCCATTATCCAATGGAACAAGTACAGTTTTGGAAAAACCACAGATGAAAATAACCACAGATGAAAATACCACGGATTCGAATGAATCTATTAATATATCAGATCATGACAATGGATGTTTAATCAGGAATAGTCCTGATAGTTCTCAAATATTATCTGATACTCCACCACACACACATAACGCATATGAAGAACATGTAACTGTTACAAAGCCAACTCAAACAAATATTTTAAATGAGATAGAAACCTGGAGAGGTCATAAAAATAAAGAATTGAAACGCGGAAAGTATTTAAGAGTATGCCCTGATGTGGAAAGTATTCATAAGAAGCCTCAAGTAACATCAAAAATTCCAATGTTGCAAAACGGTAACAATTTACGTCCTCAAAATATTTCAGGACGATATGTAATGATAAAAAATACGTGTGCATTTGATGCCATAATGCAATCCTTATTAGTAGGATACCGTGATTGGACCTCTTATTATGATTACGTTAATACTCAAAGTAATAATGTATTAAAATTTATACAAATGATATCTACATTTGGTACCTCGCAAAAAATTTACAAAGAGAGAGCGCTAATTTTAAGTAGCATTTTCCAACCAATGAGTGGCACGATTGAATGCGCGTATAACATAAGTCAATTAGTGACCAAACTTTTAATGCAAGATGCATTATCTTACGAGATGTTACAACAATGTTCAACTTGTGAGTGGATGCACCAAGAACAGATCACAATTATCGAAATAAATACTAAACCGATGTATAAAAATGGTATGCGCGGTTTGGAAAAAGCCCTCGATGAAAAAATTGAAGCTGTAAATAAGAAATGCAGACGATGTGTAAATGATAATTTAATTATAAACTTTACTACAGGGATGCATCTTTTTATAGATATTGAGTGTTTGCAATGGACTGAACTCGCCAAAAGACTCGGATATCCTGACTGGTCCGGTATGTTTACTCTTTCCGAGATTCCAAAAGATATCCAATTTTGTAATTCCACATATAAATTAGTCGCAGCAATAGAATATATTGGTGATACTAACACGATTGGGCATTACGTTGCACATTGTCGTCGAATATCAGGAAATTGGGAGATATACGATGATCTGAATAAAAACAAAACTTCAATAACAACATCAACTAGGATGCTCCTGCAGAAAAAAAATATATCTCTCTTAATTTTTATAAAAATTATTTAAATGAAACTATTAAATAAAACTACTTCATTTTTCTTTACGTTTTATGTTATTTAATAATTATCCCTAATTCTAATTATTATATATATGTTCATAATTATTCATAATTTATAATTATAATTATTATTATATCTACTATTAACTACATATATATTAACTACATATTATATAACCTTATTTATACAATAATTTATATAAATTATTTATTATTTAATAATAATTACATTAAAGTAGACAAATTTGCCGACTTGCTTTAAATAGCCGGTCAATTTTCCTAGCTCGCTTTAATTAGTTGGCTGAATTTGCTGACTTGCTTTAAATAGCCGGTCAGACTCAAAATTGAAACATGCTGTATTTTCGAACCGGTTGAGGTACAAACGAAATGGATAGAGGTACAAACGGGTACAAACGATTCTCTGTCGAACCCCGTTGGCCGCTTTTCGATATCTTTAAAAATGGCCGAGTTACCGTATTAGCGTTATGTCCAAAATTGAAAAATGCTGTATTTCCGAACCGGTTGAGGTACAAACGAAATGGATAGAGGTACAAACGGGTACAAACGATTCTCTGTCGAACCCCGTTGGCCGCTTTTCGATATCTTTAAAAATGGCCGAGTTACCGTATTAGCGTTATGTCCAAAATTGAAAAATGCTGTATTTCCGAACCGGTTGAGGTACAAACGAAATGGATAGAGGTACAAACGGGTACAAACGATTACGAAACAGCACCCGTTTACAGAATTGAAATATCTCTAAAAATGGCAAAGTTAGCTCTTACCCCTATTTTGAAAATTCGGTACTTTCACCCCCGTAGGGGTACAAACGAAACGAAAAGCGGTACAAACGGGTACAAACGATTACGAAACAGCACCCGTTTACAGAATTGAAATATCTCTAAAAATGGCAAAGTTAGCTCTTACCCCTATTTTGAAAATTCGGTACTTTCACCCCCGTAGGGGTACAAACGAAACGAAAAGCGGTACAAACGGGTACAAACGATTACGAAACAGCACTCGTTTACAGAATTGAAATATCTCTAAAAATGGCAAAGTTAGCTCTTACCCCTATTTTGAAAATTCGGTACTTTCACCCCCGTAGGGGTACAAACGAAACGAAAAGCGGTACAAACGGGTACAAACGATTACGAAACAGCACCCGTTTACAGAATTGAAATATCTCTAAAAATGGCAAAGTTAGCTCTTACCCCTATTTTGAAAATTCGGTACTTTCACCCCCGTAGGGGTACAAACGAAACGAAAAGCGGTACAAACGGGTACAAACGATTCTCTATCGAATGACGTTAATGAAATTAAAATATCTTAAAGTTGGGCGCTGGCCATTTTTTAACTACTTTGTATTTGTTTACCCTTTGAGGTACAAACGAAATAAAGTGCGGTACAAACAGGTACAAACGAAGTACAAACTGAATATGTTATTAATTTTTAATTTTTATAAAGTCGGGCGCCAGGTTCACATCGGTGGATTCTCGGTCATATTCTACATCTTCGATAACAACATGTGGCGTTTGTATCTCGACTTCTGTGTCGGTCGTATTCATTACACTAACGGGGCATGCGTGATCTTTAGGTTCTACTAGACAATTTCCGATATAGACTCCTGGGGCTGTTTCTTCTGCTCGTACTACTCCTATCCGATTTTGATTCGTTGTCGCTTTTACGATGGTTTCGCTGCGCGGTTTTAGAATGGTTTTATTAAATGAATTTGAGCACGGCGTCTCCTATTTTTAGTTGATTTTGTTTGTAGTCGCAGGATACTGAGTGTTGTCGGAGGAAATCAATCCCTAGAATTCCTTCATATTCGATCGGAATGTCGTCTCTTACAACGTAAAATGCATGTTTTATTTTATGTCCATCTACTTTAATTGTAGCGTACATTTTTCCGATGGTGTGTACCTTATGCCCGGTTATGCCTGTGAGCGCGATTTTATCCTCATATATGAGGGTATCGCCCTTTAATTGTTTTAATTTTATTAACGAGATGGTTGATCCGGAATCGCACAACATCCGTAATTTTTCATCCTTTGCTTGTCGCATGGGTAGTGTTATTAACAATAAATCCGTCTTCTTCTGTGTGCTCGGCGTATCTTTAATATGCGTAACGTGATATTCGGACGCAGGTCGCGGTTGTTTCTTTTTAGATTCGCTTTTATCATCATCGCTACTGTTACCGTCGGACTCGGAATCTCGCTTTTGTTGTCGCGGATTCTTTCGGTCGTGTGTATTTTCTTCGCGTTTTTTCTGGTTACCGTTCAAACTCCAGCATTCGTCGCGGGTGTGTCCGGATTTTTTACAATGTTTGCAATATTTATTTATTGCATTTATCCGCGAGGATTTTTCCGGTTTAGGAAGCGCGTATCGATTACTTCGACAATCGCGTCCGTAATGTCCGTTTTTTCACATTTAAAACATTGCGGAGTCGAATTTCGAATCTGTCGCGAATTGCTTGATTCGAATTTATTTTTATTCGGGAAGTTGCTTATTCTTGCCGTTGGTCCGATAAGTTTTTCTTCAGCGCTCGCGCCCGTTATCGCTTCTTGGAGCGTCGTATATCGTTGCGCGCGTACGAGTACCTTTAATTCGTCGCGTAATCCAATTTGAAAATTTATTAACGCCTGTTTTTTAATCGTGTGTTGAATCGTGCGTTTTGATAGTGAGAAGTCCTCTTCTCCTTCAATCATAGCATCGTACAACTTCATTGCTAGTAACTCAACGCGTTGTCCGAAAGCATACGCGGTTTCATTTGATTTTTGTCTTAATGAATTGAACTCGATTTGTAAGTGCGTAGTACTTTGTTTAGATTGGTAACAAGTTTCAAGTTGATGTTTTAATTCGTCGAACGTTTGTATATCTCGCGTCTCAAAATCCTGCATCGCTTTCCCTTTTAATTTTGTAAATAAGATTGCTTGAATTAACGATTCTTCGTCCGCGGGATTTATGTTCTGAACGGCGTATTTACACGCGTTTAAAAATTCTTGCAGTTTATGTCGCGAGGTTCCGTCGAACTCGGGGATCATTATTCTTGCTTCCTTTAACGGCAGATAATTCGGGGCGACGCTTCGTCGATTTCTCGTTCGCCCGTATGTTGTTTCAAACGCATCGTTATCGTTTTCCCTGCGAGTATCTGTATGACGGGGTAATCGTGCGTCCGCGCTTTCTAGTCGAGTTACTCGTATGTTTAACGAATTAATATCCGCGCGTATTTCATTTAAAATGTGGATGATCTGTGTATAATCTCCTCTTTCTTCGCGGTTTCTTTCGGGAGGCGGCGTGCGGTCGGCTTCCGCTATATTTTGGTCCATCTGGCGGATGGATCGTCGCATATTGTCTATTTCTTCGTCTACTGCGCCTCGCGGCAGATTTGCGGGAGTACCTTCGTGCGGATTTCGCGATTCGGCCATATTATTTTCTTGTTGGCGGTAAATTTCTTCCGGGTCGAACAGATCGCTCTCGTAGGAGGTTAGTGAAAATTCGCGTCGTAAAGATACTCTACTTGGAGTTCTGCTAATATACGGTCGCGTACGTCTAGTCTCGCGTTGAGTGTGGTCAGTGAGGTCAGGCGTATCACACGGAAATAGGCTTTCGTCGAAACTATTGAACGGAAATTCGCGTTCCTTGACGACGTTCTCCGGTAACTCGGGCTCGCTTTCGCTCGAGTATTGAGTTTCTAAATTTCTTCGCGCGTTATCAAAATTTTTTCGCGGTGTTAGACATAAGCTAATCGCTTGTCGCGCTGGTTCGCTTAATAACCACGATCGGTTCGCTATCGGTTTCGGTACGTTTGAACCTTCCGACATTCACGCAATTACAAATATATTACGGACTTACAGTAATAAGACGGCTCGCATGTTCGCTCACTGGGTCAGTAGGTTGCTGATGCTGCAATCTCTCGCTCGGCGGCTGACAAGGCTGGCGGCCTGATGCTCGTCGTACGGCGGTCGTTGCCCGGCGGCGACGCGTCGTCCTTAGAGATGTTGTACGTCGGCGTTGGTCCTTGGACGCTGGCGATCCTATTCGAGTTTCAGCTGCTTGTCCATGATTCTCGTACTGCTTGTATCGTCCGTATATGTTGCTTCTGCTTGTGTCCGTCGGCTTTAACTTGTTTGCTGACGTGCCTGTTATTTACTCTTCTCGTTTTTTACAGGTCTTTATTCGGCGAGTTGGCTGGCGATCCTTTGGCACATCCCACCGCTGCCACCAATTTTGTTGTGCCTCCGTGGAGGTACAGAGGTTTTGTTGGGATCGTTGGCCAATTGGAACTTAGGAACTCAGGGTCGCACAGGGTCTTCTCACCGTTTTCATTAAATATGTAATCGTGTTAGAATAAAAGTCGTTTATTCAGATACATTAGCTTTAAATCTTCTTTTCTTTCTCGCACCGCAACTCGGCTTATCGCGGTATAGAGTTGCATCGCGTGCCTGATATCGCGGCTGCCGTCGCGAGATCAGCTGGGACGTCCGTTATTATTAAAACGATTACAATTGTCTGTCTCGTAGTTACTTTTATTAAGTTCGACGGTACGGTATAGTTTTATATTTTTATCTGCTTCGTGTGATTTTATGATTAGGACTGCCTAGCGCTCGTTCGAGGTGAGTCGTTTTATCACCTCCTGTTCGATTAGTTTTTTGGAGGGGATCGCTTAGCGACAGGACCATAGGTGGTCGTGTCGCTCGATTTTGGGTGGAAAAACCCCGGATGCAAGTCACGTATATCCTTTGCTTGCATTTCCGGCGTATCGTTCTTCGAGTCTCGCGAACGCGTGGCCTCCGCGCGTGGCTCACTTTGTCAGCGATTGCGCTCGTAACTTTATACGTCTTCCTCGGCTTCGAGTTATAGTCGGAAGACGTTAAATAATATTTAATAATTAATAATTGTGCTAATTTGGTTATAGCCGTTTTGGGCTATAACAATCCGTAAGCAATTCGAACGTAATATTCGTATGCTTCAACATGGCGTTCCATGTGTATTCGGGAAGAGTATAGAAATACGCGGGGTCGAGCCCATAACTTTTAACACAGCTTTCGCGAAAATTTTCAAAAATATCTGCTAATAACAAGACATCAATTTTGAGATACAAGTCGCTATATTCGCCCAGCGTTCGAATGGAGAACCGCTTCCAGATGTTCTCGACGTGCGCGTAATCGCTCTCGGATATTGTGTCATCGGTCAAGGAACTGTAAAATGAATCGGGCGCTGATAAACACATCTTGCAACCTGTCGATGCAGTCAATATATTCGTACGGAAAGACATCCTTCCGTGTTAATAAATTAAAATTGTCATTCGGTAAATTTTGAAATTCAGATTTTATAATTTTGAGTTTGTCTTTATTCAAGAATGATGCCAATTTATCGAGACTGGCTGTAAGAAATTTATACGAATCGATAAAACGCAATTTAATATGATTTTTCTATTTGTCTTCTGCAAGTTTAACATTTTTCGTAAATGATATATATTTTTCCTTTGTTATCAGAAGTATTTCAATTTCCCCTTCGAACGCTGTAGCTATTTCCTTTATAATAAAATGCGCGTCGTAACCGGATAAATTATGAAAAACTATGGGAATGCAAAAAGAATCTTTATAATTTAGATTACAATTTGAATGCGCGGGACCTCTGTATCGCCCGGTCAGATGGCAATGATCGCGTACCCGTGTATCGTCTTGGACGAATAGTTTTTCGCATATGTGGCAATGCATCGCGATGTGGAATTTTTCCCATTCATCAGGTGTTAAATTTACCATGGGGACATTAGCTGATAAAATTGTTTTTACAAGTTGCGCTAAATTTTTTAATTCTTCGGTGAACTATGACATGCAATCGGTACTGTGGCGAGAATGATACG
This sequence comes from Formica selysi, assembly GCA_009859135.1. Taxonomy (NCBI): domain Eukaryota; kingdom Metazoa; phylum Arthropoda; class Insecta; order Hymenoptera; family Formicidae; genus Formica; species Formica selysi. The sequence goes on from CM020813.1 coordinate 9,342,403, forward strand.
GGGATAACGATTCGTCGTACGAGCAGTGTACATAATACGCAATACTAAATACTTTATGATGTTGGTAGTTTCTTTCTTCCTCCGTCTTCTCCAAAACGCACTCCAAGTCGGCGTACACGACGAAAGGAAGCCGCTCTTTCCGGTTATAGTTGTTGAGCGTGAACCACTTGTCCTTATCGCTCGGTAATCGGATAGCGCAGTCGTTCATCTCTCGACAGTCCACCGTATGTGACTGTAATTTGTCATACGAAGCAAAGTAGTGCAAACATCTGTAAAAAGAAATAATTTTTATTTGTTGTTGCATTATTTCTACAATGTATTTTATTAAATATATACATACCGATCGCAAATATATTTCTTGTGATCGTTTTTATTCAATTGCGAGCTCACGAGCCTGGATAGATTCTTGATCCACGCGAAATGTCCTACATTTTTGTCTTCCACGTACAGCAAGTTGACATGTTTATCTCTCTTTAGCTCGCTCAGACGTATCGCGACAATGTTCTCTTTCTCGATACTATATACATTTATTGAGATATCGTTGGCAAGTTCGAATTTTTTGATTTGATTCACAGTCACTGGAAATTCAATGTCTTGGAGATTCAGTACTGTCGTATAATGTGGATAGGAAGATTCCCGTTCCGCAATTCTTTCAACTGGATGTAGAGCGGCGACCACAGACCACGCGAAACACGCATTGTTTTTAGATTGCACGTTAATCACCGCTCTCTTCTTCATTATCGCCCGCGGTAATTTTATGTGACATTCCGCGCGCAAAAGAATATACTTGTTTATATTTACGGTTAAATCGAAGATTCGCGACAATACCCATCCACTATAGCGTTCTTGAAATTCTTCGAGCGATGCTAGAGTGGGCTCGACAATGCGCCGCTCGTACCATTCGCGTAAATTGGTTATGCGAAAGAGTTCATAGTTTCTCGTATTGATACTTTTATTTGCATGTTTATCACCCGTCACAAATTCACAATTGAACACTGTATTAACTTTCACATTAAAGTGTTTTTTCATCACGGTTTGTACGTGTTCGAGCACAATATCTTTGGCATCCTCGAAAAATTGACGAGGCTCGATGTGATTATGATTTAGAATCGCACCAGTCCATATACGACTCTCGAACGCCGTATGGATCTCCCGCCAATACAATCCATGTTGTCGCGTGCTACATCCTGCACCCGCGTGTACAAAACGCCTGCGTAACGAGTTCTTCAATTCCTCGAGTCGTACGATTCGGGCAATCAGCGATTGTCGAATCCCGATCGATAATAGTGGGTGTTTGATTCGACTTTGTTCTTCCAACGATTCGATATATTCGTCGCATCGTTGCTCCCACGCAACGTACTCTTCTATCGAATTCACCCTTGCAGATTGCTCGCGCAAATTTCGTTCGGCACTGCTTTCCGCCATATTTCCAAATTTATGCCAAAAATTTTTGATAATAGAATGCGCTTATTAATAGCTGTTGTCTCGGAACTCCTGGGGAAAATACTGACAGGGTGTGTCTTTTTACCACGATTTTATATTCTATCTTGATGTCTCTTTCCATCATGTGTATCATATTTCAACTAAATCTTTATTTCACGGTTTGCCACGTACATTTTGAATAATGTCGATTATTGCATTTTTGTCGATTATTGCATTTTTGTCGTTTAGAGATGATGTCAAATCCCAGGTGCATCGCAAAAGTTTCAAATTACATGCAGCTGTCCAAGTATGTTAGTGCAATTTAACCATGAGGATTATCCTTATATTTCACGATTTTGTCATGTTTTGACACGCGCGTTTGGATTCTGATATCTAGGGGTGATATCATCGCGAAGCAGCCGCACATCGGCGCTTGAAAATTTTATAATACATTGCATTTTTTTTGTGCGTTCGGCTAAATCTCACACCTGGTGGAGATGTCATCTTAACCTTGATGCATCGCAAAAGTTTTAAATTACTTGTATATTAGTACAATTTAACCTTGATAATTATTCTTATATTTCACGATTTTGTCATGTTTTGACACGCGCGTTTGAATTCTGATATCTGAGGATGATATCATCGCGAAACAGCCGCACATCAGCGCTTGAAAAATTTATAATTGCATTTTTTTGTTCATTCAGCTAAATCTTCACCTGGGGGTGATGTTATTGCGAATAGCAGCCGTACATCGGCGCTTGAATAGAAAAATTGAAAAAAATATCGCGTCGGCAATAATCCTCACCACATTGCAATTTTGCGACGCTAATACATATTTTAAATATGTTTAATACATTCAGTGTTACATCGACCACTTGAGTGAAAGGTTCATATAAAATGTATCCCACTAAAGGAAGCCGCATGAATTATTACGTTCCGATTCTAGACGATGAAACATCACCGTGTAAGAAGAAGAAATGTTACAAGTAAGTTTTAATTAACTTAAAGAATTTTATATTTTTTAAATATTTCTTTAAATAATATTTTATTTCTCCCTAGCATTTCATCCGAGCCTAGTTGTGCGGTTCGTATACTTGGAAGACGATACGCCTTAACCCCGACGTCATACAAATATTTGGACATTGGAATAAACGTTGGATTGTATCCTGCGTGGAATTGGTTCCCGGCGATAATCAAGGCAATCAAATAATATTGCCTTTTGAAACATGGAAATCGTTGATGCAGAAACGTACGGACATTGAACGACTTCTACAATCGACTGAAACCCCATTACGGATTCGAGATTTAACATTCGAAGTGGTTAAAATATGTGATTCGAATATTATAAAAATAGGATTATCCAATAATTCTTTATATATGAAACCGCCAACTCTATTATATTTATTCGATTTAAAAAAATGCATGGATCATATGTATTACTGGTTATGTGAAAATACTCATATTGTAAATGAAAAATTCAAACAATTTGTAACTGTTTTACAACAAAATAATATCGCTAATGTATGCGACGCTGCAAAAGCGATACATGAAAGTGATATGTTTAACAGCGAATCACAGATTGTGAGTTATTGACATGTGCTGTAAATGATATTCTTCACGATGCTTGTAATAAATAAGTTATTTTACTATGTATCTGTGAATTTAATTCTTTAACCCATCCTTTATGTATGAATAAAAACGGTGTAATAGATATGCACAATCTGCAAAACTTAAATCTTTCTCTCGACACACTCTGCTAAAGATGTAGAAAAATGATGAGGTTGATGAGACGTGATACTCCAGCTAAAAGGAGACAAAAGATATGAAATTAAAATATATATAATCGAGAGGAGTGTGCTACGTTATAGTACGCAACCGTCTACGCCCTTACGACGATCTTAACAATATGTGTTATGGCTGACGAAGAAGTTATGGTTATTGAAGATGACGAGGGTGTCATTCCCGAAAATGACAACTTGATGGAAATTGAGAATTTGTTGGACGTTGGATTCATCAAACGAAGACCGCGTATTTTCGGAGGATTCCGATTACAATAGTGACTGCAGTAGTGATATCACGGACATAAATCAACGTACTTTAAACCGAGTTGAAATAAATAGTTTAGGTGTGGTGAAAATGTGCTGTATATATTTTTATTATAAAAGTGAAGACAACGAAAAATTTTGCACATGCTGTTTTATGCGAATTTCAGACTTATCTTCGAATATTCGTGTTGTGCGAGAACATGAAAGTGCAATTTATGAACTAATTCTGAGATCGTTTTGCGGAGAGTGTAGAAAATTGCTGTATCAGATAATGCCCTGTGTGGCTGCCTACAGCAACCACAAAATTACGGCAGCGCGATATTTGCGAAATATTATCGTTTCTCGCAAGCGCTCGCCCGTCCGCGCGTAGTGCGGGAGACGCCGCTAGTCGGCGCAAGGCGCTCGGGCCAACAAGAAAGTGGAAAGCAGTCCGGCGGGCATATAGCGCGTCCGCGCGTAGTTGCGGGCAGCACCGCTAGGCGGCGCAAGGCGCCCGGGCCAACCTGCAAGTAGAAAGCCGTCCGGCCGGAATATAGGTCAGACCCCCTGCAGAGAAAGGACGAAGAAAGTTCTTGGCGCCAGTCGCCTACTTTCTAGCGCAAGTCGCTTTAAACTTTGGTCAACAATACGGCGCCAGTCGCCGCACCACCATCCACGACGCCACGGATAAGGGATACCGTTCCGCTACCCACGGTAGCCGAAATCGCCTCCCGCGAAGGACTCGCCCGACGCCACTCCACAAGGTGGTCAACAGGAGGAAGGTGGAGGAGAGCACGCTAAATACAAGCAGCTCCCGACCATTAGGCGCCAGATCGCCAACCGCCTCCGGCGCCCGGCCGCCATCGGCATTAGGCGCTCGATCGCCATCCGCCTCCGGCGCTCGTCCGCCATCAGTCGGCGCCAAGTCGCCAGCGTCACCCGGCGCTCGTCCGCCATCAGTCGGCGCCAAGTCGCCAGCGTCACCCGGCGCCCGGCCGCCATCAGCGTTAAGCGCCCGATCGCCATCCGCCTTTGGCGCTCGTACATCATCAGGCGCCCGGTCGCCGTCTTCCACTGGGATCTGCTCCCCGACGATTGCCGGTACCTGCTCCCCAATCACGGTCAGTGACGGATCACTGTCGCCCATTGGTGCTGATTCACCGGTGGTCTCCGGCCGCTGGCCACCATTCAGTGGCCATTCCAAGGAGAACGCACGCTCCGGCGCCCAGTCAACCAGCGACTCCCACGCAGAGAGAAACCAGCGAAGCAAGGACCGGTTTCAGGCTCTATTCGGCGCTAGCCCGCCAAAACTGATTGCCGGGCATTTCGGCTCGGAAACCAAGAAGGACCGGCCTATCTCCTTGCCGCAACTAGAGCGAATCTTGGCGTCCCCAGCGAAGACGTGGAAACTACCATCGCTGATTTCGCCCATCAAAATCTCGCCTATTAAGGAATACTCGAAGCGGAGAACTTGTGGGACGCAGACTAGTCCAATCCCGTTTCCTGGCCTCAAGAGGACGGCCGACGCGTCGACCCAGACGAAGAGATGCGGGGGCAGACATAAGCCCATGTGCAATAATAACAATAATCATTATGCGTGCAATCGCAACTTGCGCTACTGATGTATGAGTAGAAATAAATACACTTTATGCTTAAAAGCCGACTCATTCATTTATCTACCTACAAGTAAGATAAGTTGGGTAGTATCCTAAAGCGATAGATCTCCTATCCCGTACCTACCCACACACTGCAATATGTGCCCAATTTGCACTGTATAAGCTGGACAAAAACTTGTGTTGTGAAAAGACTTGATAGGAAACATGGAGGACTCCAAACGTTTTGCGCGATTAGAACAATATCTATGGGAGTTTTACATAGAGGTAGACGATGCGAATTCATGCGAGTTATGGGGAAGATCGTGCCTTAAATGTCTCGAATGGTTGGAAGAATAGTACTGACTGGCGATGTTACAACAGAGGCATGGAATTCAATCGCTGCTTGGCCGAATCGCGCGATTTGAAAGTTTAAGACATTCGTTACGCAAACGTTACAAACCTATAGATGTCTGTGTCCCGGCGCTATCGACAAACACTCCTGTTACTTCAATTGTACAAATGGTACAAGGCCGAGAAATCGGTTTGAAGAAATTTCTTACAATAGATTTGGATCATTGTCTGAGAGATCATCAAGAAGTGATGTTCAAAGATTGGGATTGGGAAATGTAAAACGCAACTAACGCCTCGTTATGGACGAGAACCGCATTGAAATACTCGAAGAATTAATTGTAAGTATCCATTTTTAAGAATTTTATAATATTTAAATTCGTATACTAATAAGACTTGTATTTTTTCTGTTTCAGATGGAGCGTCACTTTTAAATTTTTATTATAATTATAATTATTATAGTTATTATTATTATTATTTTATATTTTACACACACACACGCACGCACACACACACGCACGCACACACGCATGCACATACACACACACTCAAATTATTGAATAAACATTATCATTATTATTAAAATAAAAGTGTCAATTATTTCTGCGCCTCCTTCTTTCCTTTTCCTACTCCTGCATACCTGTGCGCTATCTCTCTCTCTCTCTCTTTCTCTCCCAAGTGCATGCCTCGCGCTATCTCTCCAACGTGTATACGAACCAGCGTTCTCAACCGTACCATAATTATGGTATATGTACCATAATTTCGTATCAGCGTACATTGTACCATCGCACTTCATTATGATACGCAAATGTACCATAATTTTAAGATACTCGAAGTCACCATTATATTTTTCTAATTTTTCCGAATTATACTATTCAATGGTAAAGGTTTGATTGCATTCAGGAATGTCGCTTGCCTTAAGCTTTAAGCGAAACACACATTAAACAAAGCCGTATCTAGATTCAATAAATATATGCTACATGCCACATTTGTTAATTTAATTCATATCTCATACTTCATTATTCGATGGTTATATATTCATCCGCGATCCGCGTCAAACATCAAATATGTAAACTTTAGCTGTGTTCCGATATTCACTGCCAGTACTGAAAATCTATAATGTATGTGACGTAAACTATATGGCGTTTTCGAATGTAGCAGGTTTAATCGCTCTGGGGCCCGATTCTTGAATTCATTCGCAAGAGAAACGTATGCGCAAATTCCATTCTTATGAGAAATCTACAAGTTGATTGGCTAAAAGCCATGCAATAGCCAATCAACTTGCAATTTTTCTGTAAGAGCAGAATGTGCGCATACGTTTCTCTTGCGAATGAATTCAAGAATCGAGCCCCTGAGAGCGATTAATGACGTCATTGCATCGTCTCTGCCAATAAAAGACTTGAATTCATAGTAAAATATAGTGATTAATTGATCCGGGTTGGATTAATCCGTACATTCGAAAACGCTAAGTGCCGGTCTACAATAGGTGATTTAACCCCTAAGCCTTAAGAAATTGACCAATCACAATCAAGTATGAGGAGAATACTCGACTGTGATTAGTCAATTTCTTAAGGCTTAGGGCTTGAATCATCTATTGGAGACCGGCACTAATAGAGTTTCAGTACTGGAAGTGAATATCGGAACACAGCCTTTGTTGCTGTGTGGCGTGAGCTTGGGTCGTTAAGTATGTTATAAAAATAATATTTATATAATAATGTAAAATGTTTTCTTTGAGAATTTCATATCAATAGCGATATTTTATATTATATAATAGAATCTAGATTTTTGATAAGTTGGCATGGTTTATGTGGGGGTTGTGCGGAGCCTCGCTGGCTTCCTTCCCCCACGATTCGCAAACAGGGAGTGGTCGTGGAAAGGTGGTCTTCAATGAGCACGTTCTGTTTACTATGTACAGAAATATATTTTCACGTAATTACAAGTTTGCTAGTATATACAAGTGTTTATTTTTATATTTGTTTGTGTGTGACCCTGAAAAGGGCCGATTGAACGCGGGTGTAGGCATTAGTGCAGACGTTCTCGCCACTGGATATGCGGCGCCGTCACCGTAGTCTGGGGTGGTCCCCACTTCCGCAGCGCGGGAGGAGTCCCGGGAGGAGTATAGCTCCTTTCCGGCGAAGTCGGAACGTCTGTCTGCGTGGCCTGGTATTGCGTCACTTCCTCCCAGTCTGAGAGATCCGACTGCGTGGCTCTCTCGCAGGTGTTGTTGGAGGCCTGTGTGGCCTTCTCGCCTGTGGAGGAGTAAACTTGTGTGCCGCGATGCACTCTGCTCAGGGTGAGTTTGCGTCCCTCGGTCTGTCCGCTCCGAAGGTGATGGTGGTAGCGGAGAGAGTTTGACCGGGTACTTCCACCCGTAGGTCGGCGAGGTATAGCGCCGAAATCGTACGTCCCACGTCGAGAGGAACTCCCGTCCAGGGCGTGTGCGATGTACCGGCGACAGCTCGAGTGGCTGTAGCTTCCACTCCCTCAGCGTCCAGCAGACGCGACGTGGGGAGGGTGCTTCCGGTGCAGGCTCCGCTCCTGTCCGCTCGAATGGCCCAGGTGATGCGGGCGGCGGTAACGGACGTGGACGTCTCCTTACCCCTTGCTTGTGGTATCTATACAAGGCTCGAAAGAAAATAACTGACGGACCCGAGCTCTATCAGCCGTCGCTAACTCAGTCGTGCTTCACGAGAGAAGTCCTCTCCAGCAGCGCTGAGCCGCGACTAATTATCTCGCTCCGCTGGTGCCCTTATATACTGCCCCTCAACGGATTTCACTTGCTGGTAGCGGCTCTCGGTTCACGCCGCGTCTCGGTGGGAGCGGTGCACTTGGACACAGTACAATTGGACACGGTACAAATGGACACGTTGCAAATGGACACGAAACTTTGCACACGGCTCAATTGGACACAGTGCATTTGGACACAATAATTTTGGACACAGAAGAAAATTAATTTGGACACCGTTCAGTAGCACACCGGTCAGTTGCACACCGTTCAGTTGCACACCGCTCAGTTGCACACCGCTCAGTTGCACACCGCTCAGTTGCACACCGTTCAGTTGCACACCGTTCAGTTGCACACCGTTAATTTGCCCACCGTAGTTGTAAAGCGAGGTCCACCCTGCTTACCGGCGGGGCGGGTGCGGGAGGCGGGCCGAAGGCCCCCCTTGCACCCCCCCCCCCCGTGTGTGTGTGTGTGTGCAACTGAGCGGTGTGCAACTGAGCGGTGTGCAACTGAGCGGTGTGCAACTGAGCGGTGTGCAACTGACCGGTGTGCAATTGAGCGGTGTGCAACTGAACGGTGTGCAACTGAACGGTGTGCAACTGAGCGGTGTGCAACTGAACAGTGTGCATTTTTATGTGTCCAACTAAACGGTATGCATTTTTATATGTGCAACTGAACGGTGTGCAACTGAACGGTGTGCAACTGACCGGTGTGCTACTGAACGGTGTCCAAATTAATTTTCTTCTGTGTCCAAAAGCTACTGTGTCCAAAATTATTGTGTCCAAATGCACTGTGTCCAATTGAGCCGTGTGCAAAGTTTCGTGTCCATTTGCAACGTGTCCATTTGCACCGTGTCCAATTGTACCGTGTCCAAGTGAAGGCCACTCGTCTCGGTGGTCTCCCGAAGTTCCTGCGGGCCTGCTCGTGCTCGGCGCGTGATAGCAGCCGCACGCTTTCACGTGTTGTGCGCGTGATCGTCGCCGCGCGCTTTCACGTGTCGTGCGCGTGATCGTCGCCGCGCGCTTTCACGTGTCGTGCGCGTGATTGTCGCCGCGCGCTTTCACGTGTCGTGCGCGTGATCTCGGCCGGTTGTTCTCAGGAGCGCGTATATTCTTCGCGCGCCTGAGCTTTTGTAGTGATTATCCGCCACAGTTTACATAACCTATATATTTCATAGAATGAATTCAGATACCGAAGAGCAGGACGAAAATACGCCTCCTCGAAAAAAAACAAAAACAACTCGTCGGGTGCAAAAATTTAGAAAGGCTTGGCTCACGGATGAGGAATTTAAAACATGGCTTCAAAGTGTTCCCAACCCCGAAAATGCAAGATTTGCAATTCCATTATGAAGGCGGATAGGACAGTAATCAGCAACCACTCCAAATCTCAAAGCCACAAAAAAAACACTTGTCTTTTCAGCCAAAAATCATAGAATTTGCAAAAAATACTAACAATCTAAGCTTAAGTAAGGAAATAAGTAAATTGGAAATACGTTTATGTGCATTTATTGCTGAACACAATATACCTCTACGGGTATTGGACCATTTAACGCCTTTGATTAAGGAATGCGTTCCTGATTCAAAAATTATACAAAATATGCATTTAAAAGCAACAAAAGTTGCAATCATAAAAAATGTGATTGGGGCAGCCTCAAAAAACCATTTGCAAAACAAATTGAAATCAACATTATTCAGTGTGCTGATAGATGAATGCACCGATATTGTCTGTGTCAAAACTATGTGCATCGTGGTCAGGTAAATTATAAAATTTATTTTGAATAGTTAATACAGTATTTTAATTTCTGGGTGTGTTATACTTAAAATTGTTTACAGATTTTTTAATGAGGAGGAAGGAAGAATGATTAGTAGATTTTGGGATCTATGTCAAGTATTTGAGAAGAGTACTGATGCCAAAGCAGCTACGGCGGAGCATTTGTTTAATCTTGTACAAACATCCTTCAAAAAACTTATTTCATTTGAAAATATCATTGGATTTGCATCCGACGGGTGCAATACAATGATGGGTAACTCCAATTCCGTTGCATCGAGATTCTGTATGTCATGTCCTGGAATATCTATTTTTAAATGTATTTGCTATTCCTTGCATCTTTGTGCTAGTGAAGCATGCAGAATATTAGAAGATTTAGCGCGGAACATATACAACGAGTTTAAGAACAGTGCCAAAAGACAATATCAATTTCAGGAGTTTCAACAGTTTCTGAATCTTAAAACATATAAAATCCTTCGTCCATCACAGATTCGTTGGTTATCTTTAGGCGCTGTTGTTACACGAATTGTTGAACAGTGGAAAGCCTTACAACTTTATTTCAGAGAACAGCTTTCCACCGCACGATTGCATTCTGTTGAACAAATTATACAAGCTCTCGAAAGTCCGCTCATTAAGCTTTATTTTTTATTTCTTGAATGGGTTTTACCAAAATTTAAGAAACTTAACGAATTTTTTCAATCTGACTCAGTTGTATTTACTACAGTTTATGACAAAATGAGTTTAGGTTATCAAGAGCTTCTTGAAGCATATATGCAAAAGTCGTATGTTAAAAACACGAGTTTGAGCAAGATTGACCCATTCAATGTCGAAAGCGTTTATTACCTGAACAAATGTATTTTGGAGTTAAAGTTATGGAATTTTTAAGCGCACCCGAAATTCACAATAATCTCGCAATAAAAACTGTTTTCAAAACAGTCGGTTGTTCTGAAATAAAAAAAAGATTTGATTTTGATAATAAAATATTAAAAGATTTAGCAAATCTAAATCCTTCGAAAGCAGTTCTGAGAAAAACAAAGGAAACGATGCCAAGTTTGTTACCGTTAATGAAAACGGTACCTCGTATTGTTTCTCCAGAACAATACCAAACTATTGATGATGAATGGAGGACACTTCCTTTTTTTGAACTTTCATCAGACATAAATATCAAAGAAAATGTTGATATTTTTGGGGCAAAATTGGGACATATTGATGAAGGAGACCAAGGGCTTACTTTCAAACACTTACCAAAATTTTCTCTTAATATGATTTCACTTCCCCATTCAAATGCTGAATGTGAATGTGTATTTTTAGTAAGGTAAACCAAATCAAAACTAAATCTAGAAATAAGATGATTACCGAAACGATGAACGGCTTAATTTTGGCCAAACAAAGGGTCAAAAATTGCGTTCAGTATGAACCTTCAAAAGACGAATATAGTTATATGACGAAATTCATGCTTTACCCAAATAAAAAACTAAATGAAGACGCTAATAAGTCTAGAAAATTCATTGCGGATTTGTACGAGACTGATGATTGTGATATCGACAAAATAATGATGCCAAATGATTTCTAAATCCTTATCACAGAGAATGTAAGCTAGACATAATTGATCCGGATGGATAATCAATCGGATTTAACTGTTATGAAATGGATTAGTCTTCATAGAATCAGTAATCGTTAATTGTATTTTCAGTTAAAAATTAATTATTTTATAAGATTTTTGGTGATTTAAGAGTTTCTATTTAGGAAATAAGAAAAGTAATATAAAAACCTTAAGTTCGCGATGTTCCTAAAATGTATTCTTTATTATATTTATATATTTATTATTGTATATGTATATATTCATATATATAACTTGTGCAATAATATAAATAAAATGTAATTAGTAATTTAAGCTTGAAACGATCTCTAAATAATTCATTTTAATAAAAAAAAAACATTTTTACGAAATTGTACCATAGTTTTTTTCAATGTACCATAATTTTACGGCCCTGGTACCATAAATGCCCTCCTTTAGGTTGAGAACACTGATGCGAGCGCCATCCTTCTCCCACGTGCGTGCAAACGCTATCCTTGTCTTACGCTCATATGGACGCCTCGTGCTATCCTTCTCCGACGCCCATAGAATATCATTAGCGCTATCCCTCTCCCACACATTGCTCACGCCTCGCGCTATCTCTCTCACACCTACTCGCGGACGCGTGCATTCCCTCTTCCCCGCGGACCCCTCGCATACCGGATTCGCCGCGATCCCCCTCTTCCCCGCGGACCCCTCGCCTACCGGTTTCGCCGCGATTCCCCTCCCCCCTCTCCACGGACCCCTCGCCTATTTGCTGCGCGCAGTCCCCCTCCCCTTCTCCTCGGACCCCTCGCCTACCGGTTTCGATGCGGTTCCCCCGCGTGACGTCATTCCATCCGCGCTGGTTTCCCCTTGCCCCCCCCCCCCCAGGGGATATGAGTTAGAACCGGCCTAGCTATACTACTCTCGTCTTCTTCTACTTCGGAGTCTTCTTCAGCGGTTTCCATATCATCTTCATTGTCGCTTAAAATTTCTTCATCTTATCTAAATCATCTTCATGTTGCATGTGGATTTTATTTTCTTTTCCTTTTTTCGAGTCTTTATTCTTGTCCTCTTTTATTGCGTATTCACTTTCTTTCTCTTTGAAATGTACTTTTCGCAAGACAATTATTTTCCTCTTTTCTGGATCTCATAATCGATATCCTGTTTGCGTATAGCCAATAAATTTTACGGTTTTACTTCTTTTGTCTAATTTTCTAAGTTGTTCTAATTCTTTCGCATATGCCGTACAACCAAAGACTCTTAAATGCTTCAAGTTAGGTTTTTCACCGTTCCACATCTCATATACTGTTTGTACCCTTGTTGGACTTCTATTGTGTAGATACGCAGCAACTATCACTGCTTCTCCCCATAGCATTTTATTTTCTTCTTCTGTAATCATTGCTCGAGTTTTTTCAATTAATGTTCTATTAAGTCGTTCAGCCTTTCCGTTTAATTGAGGAGTGTAATGTGGAGTGTACTGTGAGTGTAAGATGGAATATAATTTATAAATATATCTTTATTTTTATACCAAGTTTTTAATTCTTTGCTAGTATATTCTTTACCACAACATATTTCTTCAGTTTTTTTGTTCCATTTTACTTCTGTTTGTGTTATAAATTCTTTTAGTTTTTCGAATACTTCTCCTTTTCCTTTCATAAGATAAACTGTTACATAATTTGTATAATCGTCTAAAAAAGTAACGAAATAACTGTTTCTGTCTCATATCTCCGGAGTAATTGGTCCTCTAACAATTGTATGAATGATTTCTAATGGTCATGTAGCCCTTTTCCTTTGATCTCTGAAAGGTATTCTTGTATGATATGCTTGTATGCACGTTTTACAATTCGATAGCTGTTCTTCAAATTTTCCTTTTTTAGTTTAATACCTTCAGACAATTTAAGCAATTTGACCATATTACTTGTGCCTAAATGATCTAATCTTTTGTGCCATAATTTTACTGAGGATCTTTTTTCAACTGTCATTGCTCTTTCTATGTTTTTACTATTTTGAATAACATATAATTCTGCACTATTTCTCTTTCCTTTGAAAATAGTTTTTTTATCTTTACTAATTGTTATTTCATTTTTGTAGAATTCGACTTTTCCTTCTTTTTGTATTATTGTACCAACACACAAAAGATTTCTTCTTAGATCTGGTATATGTAATACATTATTTAACTAACAGTTTCCAAGGTCAACTTTTTCAGTTTTCTTTGCTGTCATGGTTCCTTCCTTGTTTGCTACTCAGACCTTTGTTATTATTTTTTGTCCTTCCTTCAATTTGGTTGAGTCATTCGTCATGTGAGAGATTGATCCTGAGTTAACAATCTAGTATTCTGTTTCTATAGTGCTTGTTAAGAAAGTTACTGTATTATTTTCCTCTCTCGCTGAGTCATCTTTTTTCTTCCTAAAAAAACCGTCTTTTTCCAAGTGATTTGTTTTTTTTACATATTTTACAAGATTTCTCCAAATCTTTTCTGCAATCTTTCGCTACATGACCGATTTTATGATAATTAAAACATTTTATGTCGAACAGCTATCGAATCACTGTGAACCACTATCGAACAATTATCGAACAGCTTTTGAACCACTATCAACTACATTGAACCGCTATCAAACGACAAATTAATTACTTATATACTATTCGACAATCAAATAAATATCTTAAGTGTTTTATGTCTATAGACATGTACATAAATAAGAAACTGCAGATATTGATATATTGGAGATTTTAGAAAACAACTAATTATATATGTATATACAGAGCTGCACAACTTAGACTCTACACAAGTAGAGAAAAATTATACTCTAGATAATATAAATCGGTATTTGTTGAACTTAAGCACAAATAGTGCAAAATCTCAGAATAATAAAATTGAATATACAAATAAGGCTTTCAATCTATTAAGAATGGGATATAATGGCAATAAGAGCCCAGCGCAGTATTAGGGGTGCATAGAAGTTTATTGTAAAAATACCTCAATGTGGCACAAATAAGCGTAGAGCGGATGTTTCGGCTAATCTTTTAGCCATCATCAGCGCAACAAATTAAAAATTAAAATTAACCGGAAGATAGACCATGTCGCAAGTTCTTAGTCGAGTAGCCGCAAAATGTCAAAAAACGCATAACAGAGATCTCTCACATCGTCAAGATATGTTCTAACTTGTCAAATTTTTAACAATTTCGAACACATTGCTAAAGATTGCCGGTCAAAATTAAACCAGCAAACGGGATCAAAGAATTCTTTATTCTGTCGCTACTGTAAGGAGCAAGGTCATCTTCTCGAGGATTGTCAATTACACCATGCCAGTAACTTTCGAAAAAAAGGAAATAATCAGGGAAAGTACAATGGCCCCTCGACGTCGGGTGCACAACAGGGGTCCGAATGAGAGCCGCACCCGTCCAAACCTCAGGTAGCCAAATAGACAAGGACAAAACAACCATAAGGCCCGTGATTGTAAATCTCGACAAACATAGTCGCGTGCCTACCGTTCAAAACAACATCGATAACTTAGCTACTCGTATAACTTTTATGCTAGACAAGGGATCTGGACCTAATATAATTAAAGAAAATCTCGTTCTCGAAGAAATAAATATTAATTACACTAATATCCTCAAATTGAATGGCATAAATAATTACCCTGTATACACCTTAGGTGAAATTACATTAACTCTTTTTGAAATACCGGTTATATTTCATATTGTATCTAACGATTTTCCAATTTCACAATCCGGCATATTAGGAAACGATTTCTTTAAACAAACTTCATCGAAAATAGATTACGCACAAGGGCATTTGGATGTCTCCGGAATCAAAATACCTTTCTTATCACCTGAAGCCATTATAGTAGCTCCGCGATCCGAATCATTATTTTTTGTAAGAATAGAAAATCCAGAACAAAAAGTAGGATACATACCGAGACTAAAGATGGCACATGGAATTTATTTGGGAGACACCATCGTGGAGAACGTTTCTGAAAAGGCATATTTAAACGTTATAAGTACTTTAGATGAAGAGGCGGAAGTACATGTTCCGACTTTGCGCCTAAAACCATTGGGCGAATTATTAGATGACCATGATTCAAAAATCGAGACTCTAAGCAACTCAAAGAAACTAATGAATAAGGAAGAAGAAACTACTTACGAATTCGACGATTACGAAAATAACTTGAATATTGAAAATAAAGATGAAAATGAAGATGAAGAAAATATTATTATCAAAGAAATCAACTATGAAAACGAAGGAAAAACCTTAAATCAAGAAGAAAATTAAAATGGGAATAAAATTAAAAATAAAGACAAGATAAAGAAAAATTAAACTGAGGGAAATTAAAAAATCGGACGACTCAAAAATCCTTGAAGAGGGAAATTACCAAACCTCTTATGAAAATCCAATAAATCCAACCATTCCTGGAGGGGGAAGTTACCAAACCTCTCCTAAAAATATAACTAATTTAAAAACCCTCAAAGAGAGAAATTGCCAATCCTCTTAAGAAGGGAATAATTCTAGGATTTCGGAGGGAAATCTCCAAACCTCGTCAGAAAATCCTAGCTCCGTCGATTGCGAGGAGGGAAATTACCAAACCTCACTACGTATTTCGACAAAATCTCATTCCAAAAAGGGGAGAAGTCCTTTATCCTCCCTGGATATCAAATTTCTTAAGGTTGGATTATTTAAAGAAGAAAATGATAATAAATTAAAAACCTCTCATGTTACAATAAAAGATCTCCTTGAAGAGGCTCAAAAATATAATTTAAATATAAAAAAATCGAATCAAAGTAATTTTAAAAATAAAAATAAACCGTCTTCAAAAATCCTTACGTCCTTGTTGAATAAATCTCAAGAAATTTTAGAGAAATTTATGCAAAAAACGCAAAACGAGATATAAAGAAAACCAACAAGTTATAAATCGCAATTTGCATAATTGTTTAGTAATCTTCGAGGAAAAAGGAAAGAATCGACTCGCGGAAATCATAGAATCGTTACGATTAGAACATTTAAATGAAGCAGAGAGAAAAAGCATTATAAAATTAATAACTGACAGTCAAGATTGATTTCATATTCCTGGAAAAAAATTAACTACAATTCACGTATTACAACATCGAATACCTACTACAGATGACCAACCAATAAACACTCGTCAGTATCGATTTCCGCAAATTCATAAAGAAGAAAGAAACAAGCAGGTAGAAGAACTGTTAGAAGGAGGAATTGTAAAACACTCACAATCGCCATATAACACACCTATATGGATTGTACCTAAGAAAGAAGACTCCAAAGGAAACAAACGATGGAGAATGGTATTAGATTTTCGCGCTTTAAATGATAAAATTATCGGAGATGTATATCCTGTACCGAATATCGTCGATATGTTAAACCAATTAGGAGGAGCTCGATATTTTTCAGTATGCGATTTAGCATCTGAATTTCATCAAATAAAAATGAACCGCGAAGATGGTCATAAAACAGCTTTCACTACTCCTTTTGGACATTACGAATTTGACCGAATGCCGTTCGGTCTAAAAAATGCTCCGGCTACTTTCCAGCGCCTAATGGACTTAGTATTAACTGGGTTACAAGTCAAGTAATTATTCGTTTATATGCATGATATCGTTATGTATGCAACATCGTTAGAAGAACACGAAAGGAAATACAACGCTTTAATGGAACGTCTTTGTGAAGCTAATTTAAAATTACAACCAGATAAATGCGAATTTTTAAAAACAGAAGTAACCTATCTAGGACACGTAATCAGTAAAGACGGAGTAAAACCAGATCCAAAAAAATTAGAAGCGGTACAACGATTTCCAAGACCTAAAACACCTAAAAATATTAAACAATTTTTAGGACTTGCAGGATATTACAGACGCTTTATACCAAATTTTTCAAAATTCGCCAAACCACTAAAAAATTTATTAAAAAATTATATCCGCTTTGAGTGGACATCCGTGCAGGAAGAATTATTTGAAATTCTAAAACAAAAACTATGCGAAGAACCAGTACTACAATATCCAAATTTTTCCAAACCATTTATTCTAACGACCGATGCATCAGGAATGGCCGTTGGAGAAATATTATCACAAGGAGAGATAAATAAAGATCTACCGATAGCATACGCCTCACGAACCTTAACAGATAACAAATTAAAATACGATACATATGAAAAAGAAGCACTGGCTATTGTATATTGCGTTAAACATTTTCGACCTTACTTATACGGAACTTATTTCGATCATACTTATACGGAAAGAAATTCACTTTAGTCACAGATCATAAACCTTTGATGTGATTTAAAAATGCACAAGACGCAAATATGCGAATACTTCGTTGGAGATTAAAATTGGCACAATATGATTACGATGTTGTATATAAAGCAGGAAAAACAAACTTAAACGCAGACGCATTATCAAGAAATCCTGTAAATATCGAAGAAATAGATTGTAAAGTCATAAAAAACATGAAACTTTTAAACCTAGATAACCCTAAAGATGCACAATTAATTGCCGAATTAGAAAAATCCGATAGCGAAGAAGAAGAAGAAGAAGATGACGATTTCCATTTATATCTTTCAGATATCGAAGAAAACGAAGAAATAATACCTGAAAGCGATTTATTAAATAACAATAACGATACTCTTCCATTTACACCTACAGAATTAAACGAACCAGATTATTTATCAATCACCGAAAAAGCTTTAATACATGATCCTTCTAAACAAAATAAAATTCAAACAAGAAGCCAAACAGCAAGACAAAATATTGAGCAAAATAAAATAATCGACGAACTGCGTAGTGATGGGGGAGAGATTGAGGAGATTGAAGAAAGAAATGATCCGCCTGATAAAAATTCTGACAGTGAAAAGGAAGACGAAGAGGAAAACGAACAAGATATTATTAACAAAAATTTAAGGAAAACAAAACCCGCATTTATTGAAAATAGAGTAATTCGTGGTAACGTCATAGACTCTCGAGAACTATTATTTTTACGAGAAGATAACGTAGTATATTTTGTCGACACCCAGGGAAGACTTTAGATTCAGGCTCACAAAAACTTTTCGAACGAAAGGAGCTTCCAAACCTAAGATCTCTTGTTCTAGGAAAGATCAAGGCCATAAAACATAAAAACCATTATCATGTGGCTTTATCTGTCAGCGAAGAACAGCGAGAAGGCCCTACGGCTACTCTTAACCAGATTGTTAAAATCTTAGCAGATTTGCGGAAAATAACCAAAGATTTAAAATTAGAAACATTTAGTATTGCAAAAACCGAGTTTATTAATAATATTCCATGGAATGATGTCAAATCACATTTACAATCAATATTCACCGACGCTCCTACTAAAGTTATTATTTGTCACAGACTAATTAAATACCCACCAAAAGATTTACGTTCCGTTATAATGAGTAAAATGCATTGCTTACCAACGGGAGGACACCGTGGAGTCACAAAAACTTACAACCGAATAAAACATAATTATTACTGGGAAAACTTAAAAGCAGATGTTCAACGGTACATACAACAATGTTTACAATGTCAATTGAAAAAACTTGTACGAGTAAAAACAAAACAACCAATGATAATTACAGATACACCAGGATCTTCTTTCGATAAAGTAACCATGGATATCGTAGGCCCTTTACCTAAAACCGAAAGAGGAAACGAATATATCTTAACATTGCAAGACCAATTAACTAAATTTTGCATGGGAATACCATTACCAAATCAATCTTCTGAAACCATTGCGGAAGCTTTTGTAGATTGTTTTTGTTCAAAATTGAAACATTAAAATTTGTGCCTAAAGTTCAACGGCGAACGTCGCCGTTATATTCAAACGATTACCTCGAAAAACAAAACACGAGCGAGAACAGCGTCGCGGTCATCCGCTCGGTGCGTGATCGCGTTATTCTTATAGTGAAAACCCGTGACAAACACCTGGTTCTAGAACGTTCGACGTCGAAAAACCTTGTTATTCCCATTGGCAGAACGCGAGTTTCCGCGGTCGGTCGATTTAGTCTGCCTACGACAACGATTCGAGCACGGTCGAAACTTATCGATCTTTCTCATTCGCATTTCACTGATTCTCGCTCGTGTCGCGTACTCAGTAAGCTTACTCGTCTCAACATCGCTCCGAATTGTCTCGCATCCGATCGCGTTCATCTTCTCGCGGCGGTCAAGTCGGGAAAATCTAACACTGTATTATTTACTCCTTTAGTGCTAAGACATTGTGAACGCAAATTGTTTGGAGTCCGAGAGTCGATGCTCGTTATCCGCATCACGAATGTCCTCTGCCTCGCGTTAAATTCCATCCGGCGTCCGCGTGCAAGATTTCCATTCTCGCGAGAGTTTCTAGCAAGAAGCTCTTCATCAAGATTTCCGAACCGCGAAAGAGGACAGTAATTAACAGGACAATTTGAAGATTTCCGTCGAAAACGCGGAATACGTGCCGTCGCTCGCTCCTATTGTTCAAAATAAAAAGAATAGTTAAAACAATCTACACTCGAGTCTTCTCTAAAATCTCCTTGTCCTCCAGCGAATCTACGGATTCGCGTTACACACAGCTTCTCGCTCATCTCTGAGCGTTTCTAAGATTCGGGCGATCTCGTCGAGGTCGACTCCCGAACAGTTTTATTTGCGTACTTGGAGCACCAAAAGCAATATTAACGGATCGAGGAAGAAATTTCCTTAGCGATCTAATAAAGAAAATTGCAAAATTATTTAAAATTCGCAAATTTCGCGCAACAGCCTTCCATCCTTAATCAAACGGATTATTAGAAAAATCACATCACGCATTAGGCGAATATTTAAAACAATACGCGAACGAACAAAAACAATGGGATAGATGGATTAGCCTTGCCATGTTTAATTATAATAGGAGCGTACATGAAGCAACAAAGCATACTCCATATGAGCTAGTTTTTGGAAAGATAGCACGTGTTCCATCGAACGAACGTCTACCTTCTGGGGATAAATTAGCAAATTACGATGAATATTTAATAAATCTTGTCACTCAACTTCATGTAATTCAGGGAAACGCACGTGATAATGTCATTCAGGCGAAAATTAGATCAAAAAATTATTACGATAGAAAAATCAACCCACAAACCTTTAAAACAGGAGATCAAGTATTTTTATTAAAGGGTCCAAAACCAGGTAAATTCGGAGACCAATATACTGGACTTCACGAAGTTTTAGAAATCTTAAAGAAAAATAACGTAAAAATTAGAATAAAGAAAAATAGCCGAATTGTACATCCTAACCTCTTACAAATTTCATACATCAAAACTAATAAATAATTACGAGAATTTTCAGATGGACCTCAGAATTGGAAGACGAATCACGATAATAATTTTAACAAAAAAAATAATAATAATTGAAATTTTATCAAACAGAGTAATAGGAACAGACTTAACTTAGCAGTCACAGTAAATATATTCCCGATCGTGTAAAATCAGAGAGAACATAAGCGAATGCGCCATACTGTATCATTTAATTGTTGGATTAATTAATATACTAAAAATATATATATATATATATATATATATATATATATATATATTATACATATATACATCCACACACATATATTTCTAGTATTAGACACACAAATATTATAAATGTTACTGCGTTTAACATTAATTTACAAAATACATTAACCTACAAAAATATGATTAGCATAATATTTAGATCAATCATTATAATATGCATATATAACAAAAACAGAACTATCTTTTCTGATACAAAAAGAAATTTATATATATTGTTGCGTCCCTGCGAGTCGTCTGTGGTAGTTAATCCTGAAGTTGCTCCCGTCTCTAAGAGATCATCTCCAAACACGTCGCTAAGGGTTGTGGTAAAATAACGGCGGACATCTTGAGAGAGAGATCGGCCATCTTGAGTCTCGCGACGGATGTCATTCCGGGCGGACATATTTGAGATACGATTACCGTTATTACCCGTTCTGTGTTCCTTGTTTAATTGTGTGTTCTGTGTTATTATTAAAGTTCCTTTTGTTCTTTTAAAAGAGTGTTAATCATTTACGTCGCGGTACGCGAGTGCCGTTTGTGTCGTGCGTGTTCGAGTATTATCGAAGTCGACGCGCGGACGCAACAATATATAAAGAAATATTACCTAATCATCTGAAAAAAAGGGGGGGAGGAACAATGAGCTAGAAAATATATCACAGAAGAATTATATCATCGACTCCAGCAACCGATAAGCGATCACTTAGCTACATTTAGTGATAAACTATCCAACTTCGAGCAAATGAAGCTTATTATTCTGCAGACAAACACGGTATTTCAACCAACAGCTAATTAAAAGAACAAGGAGAACTATTCCAGCATTTGTCAATTAACAAGTCATCTTGGCGCTCTACATCCATCAGCGAATCTACCTATAACTATTCAGCATCCGGGCAAATAAAGCCTGGACATTTTACTATGGGATCCAATATGATATCCCAATCAATGGCTAATTACTCACAGTAAATCAGAATTCAAGCCAAGCATCGAGAGCCTTCTTGACAAGCTGCACCTGCGTTGTCCGGAGGATAATGATAACCAGAGAAAAAAATGGGAAGAAGGAAGAAAAATATCCTATCTCTTTCAGAGCAATAAAACCTCCAGCTGAAGATTTGAGACTACTGATGTTGGTCAAGTAAACGTGACATATACAGTTTCCTTTTCTCTTATGTACCCATAAATGGGCACATATAAGAAAAGATAGTTTTGTATTAAGACTCTTTAATAAACGTATTAAATAAAAATATCATTATAACGACAAAATTTTTGTTAATACAAGAAGAATTATTGTTATTGTGAAAAAAGTTCTTCTTATTACGAGAAAATTTAAAAGAATAAGTAAAAAAAAAATATATATATATATATATATATGTTTTTGTAAAAGGAGGACGAAAGAAAAAAAGATTTTGGTGGTCGCCTTCTCTTTCCTCCTTCTTAATAAACAAATCAGCATGCACGAAACCACATACAATTTACCATATTTTAGATAACCGCAAAAAGAAGGAATCCATTTCCCTTTTTTTTGCAAATGTTGGGTTTTTTTCTCCAACATTTGTCTAAGGGGGGGGGGGGGTTACGTCCTGGCGATTCCACGATTCCTTCCTTCCGCGAAGTGTCGGCAATGATCGTCGATTGGTGAGACAGACGAATCGCTCAGTAAACAGACCAATGTAAAAGATCGGTGATGAAACCATGCCGGTTTCCTCAAGATAATATAAAATTTTCTAACGAAATACCCAACAAACACAGTTGCATCTATAACAATAAAAATTTTCCAACAAATATTCAATAAACACAGCTGCACCAATAGCAATAAAAATTATCATAGGAAAATAGGACCTTTTTCTAATCTGAACACGTGCAAGGAATCTTCGAACGAATATCGAACTCACCAATGGACCATCACCACGGGTAAAACGTGAAAAGTAGGAGGAACACCCCGCCTAACGAAGACACTGGCACATTTTTAATTTGCTAAGATTGAAAAATCCCCACTTCTGCGCAAATTCAATTCGTCGAAGTTTTGGAAGATTCCCACTCTTAGAATTAGAATACGACCCAAAAAGAAGATTATAAAAAGAGAACTCGGAAACACATCACGCTCTTATTCTCCGGTCTTTAGCTTCACGCAGTCTTACTCTGTGCTTTTGCACCGTAATTCGCGAGTTAGGCACTTGTGCCACCAGTGTCCTCACTTGGCATCATCTCCAGAGCAAACACGAATCGAACATCGGGCTGCCGACATGAGACGCAAAGCGAAACACCGTACAAATTCGCCATCCCTCCACCTCTGAATTACTATTTAAAAAAGTAAGTTTAATTGAATAATTTTTCTTTTCCTCCTTTTTGTCTTGTTTTTTATTTAAATCAAAACTTTCCGAAGAATGTTTCATTCTTTTAAATCATTAACCCGTTCCGGTAATAAGTCTTAGAAAATTTTAAATCCTGATCTTAATCTAACACATATGCGAGCGACCAATTTTATACTTCTGACCGTTATTAACACATACACTTATTTACTTATACACATTGATTTTGATTTTATTTTTTTTTATATTTTTTAAACAAATATATTTTTATATTGTATTAACCAGTCAGAACCTAAATGTTAACGATAGAATCTTTCCCTTGCATTCTGACTGATATCCTCCGTATTAATAATCCGCGAACTAAAACACACACATACACACGTGCATTCACCGAGAAATTATAATCAACAATATTTTATTTTTATTTTTATATAATCATGTACATCTATCATTTATTTTAAAATATGAATAAATTCATACTTTGTTAATTTAAATAAAAGAATTACTCGTTATTAAACCCCCACTCATTCCTAGTCGAAAGATCGCACTTGGTCCCATCCGCGTAAAAGAGATTAAATTCTCTTACCGAAAAGGGACCACCGAACGAACGTCTGAATAACCAGCGTAATAGCGACTCAGTCGTTTACCTGCTTTTCAGACCTGTCAGTTCGTTCGACCCGATTCCAAACGCCACGGGACGTTTAACTTCGGGATAATAATAGATAGTTGTTGCGCACTTCCGTCGACTCATCCTTCCCCGAGTCTGGACGTAACAATTGTCAGAGTTTTAATTTTCGGAAGAAGTGTCTGTATCTTTAATTTAAGCAAAATGTTACATGTGTATCCTGCGAATGTTCTTAATATGTTAATTGTTTCATTCCAAATTTCAAATATTCCACGAACACAAGTAGATGATAAAGAAATCGAAATACATGATACTATAAAGGTTATTATACAAAATTCAATGGATGACATATCATTTGCAATGCAGACCGATACTACGTTAGAATTTGAAAATTATTGGGACTCAAATTTATCCGAAGCACAATTTGTCGCAGCTGATGAAATACAAGAATTTGAAGAAAATGATGAAGATGAAGGAGAAGATAGTTGTACATTGAAAGAAGGCGATATTATAAATAATGACTATAAAAAAAAGCTGTTGAATTTGGGAAAAGTGAAAAAAAGGGTCGTTACGTTTTATTAACAGTACAACATCGCTTTAGAAAGGTAAAGTCCTTATCGCAGTTGTATCGATGGGAACTCTTCCTACAAAAAGGTGGTACTCATAGAGAAAAACTATTACAAATTTCTAAACATGTTTTGAAAAAATTCGAAGACGTTAACGACCAAAACAGAATTATTCATGATTTAGATTTGCGACGATGGGCGCTAGAAGCAAAAGAAGAAATTAATCTTCCTCATTTTAAAGCAGGACCAACGTGGATATTAAATTTTGAAAGAAAGCACGGCATAGTGTCAAGAAAAATAACAAAATTTATAAATCGTTCATCAAAGACAAATCAAGAACAATTTCAAATTGCATGCCAAGAATTTATAAATTCTGTGAAATCATTTATAGATCTCTTTGAAATACAAAATATATATAATGCAGACAAAAGTGGGTTCAATTTAAAAATACATTCAGGAAGAACGTTAACAACACTAGAGTCCTAGATTATCAGAGAGACCAACTTGTTCCACTTCCTGGATTGGTCGATTAAAATAGCCGCCATGTTAGCCCACAAATGTCAAACATACAGCCTGACAGAGCTGTCAATCAAATTGTGGTTGTGTTAATATTAAGTTTAAATAAGTGTATATTATAATTTCTTGTAACTCCAAACTCTACGGTAAGTAGAAAGTCTTATATATATTGCGACAACTTTTACTTCCGTCTTGCGGCCGAAACATAGACGCGTCCACCGTTTCGATCTCTCCATCGCGCGGATGTACGTTGCGCCGACGAACAGGAGCTAATTCGTCGAACGGGAAATGCGGAATAGTCGTTGTCAAAAACAAAACGGAGAAAAAGATCCACGCGCCGGGTGGGAACGGGATGTTAGGAGTTCCGCGCGTACCGTGACGAGATCCGAGAGTTAGTCGCGAAAATCGAACTTGCGCCAGATACGATCTTTCACGTATCAATCCGCGAATCGCACGAAATAAGCGTGAAATAGGCGCGAAAGAATTTGTCGGAATTCGCAACGGGCTGACTAGCTCGCCTAACGGTAGAGGGGCAGGGCAAGTGTTGGTCTAACGCGATAAGTTATGCAAGAGACGACAATTACGGAAACGACAAACACAACTGAAAAGCAACTCGTAAATTAAACAAAGAGGATAACAGGTTTATTATAATAGTGGGAGTAGTGTATCTAGGCCGGTTCTAAGCCATGGTCCTCTGAGGGGGGCTGAGGGGCGAGGGGAAACCGGCGCGGGGGGTATGACGTCACGCGGGGGGACCGCGGCGAAACCGATAGGCCAGGGGTCCGCGGTGAGGGGGGAGGGGAACCGCGTCCTAACCGGTAGGCGAGGGGTCCGCGGAGAGGGGGGAGGGGAAACCGCGTCCTAACCGGTAGGTGAGGTGTCCGCGGAGTGGGGGAGAGGGACCGCGGCGAAATCGGTAGGCGAGGGGTCTGCAGAGAAAGGGGAGGGGGAACCGCGTCCTAACCGGTAGGCGAGGGGTCCGCGGAGAGGGGGAGGGGGACCGCGGAGAGGGGGGAGGGGGACCACGTCCTAACCGATAGGGAAGGGACCCGCTGACCTAACCTAACCGGCAAGCGAGACGTCTGCGAGTAGGTGTGAGAGAGATAGCGCTAATGATATTCTATGGGCGTGGAAGAAGGATAGCGCGAGGCGTCCATATGAGCGTGGGAGAAGGATAGCGCGAGGCGTCCATATGAGCGTAAGACAAGGATAGCGTTTGCATGCACGTTGGAGAGAGATGGTGCGAGGCATGCACTTGGGAGAGGGATAGCGCGAAGCATGCACTTGGAAGAGAGAGAGATAGCGCAAAGCATGCACGTGGATGATACGGCGTTCGTAAGGCGGTGCGAGAAGGATAGCGCGAGGCATGCACGCGTGTAGGAGAAGGATAGCGTCCGCATCGGCGTGGGAAAAGGATGACGTTCGCGGGAGAAAGAGAGAGATAATGCGAGGCATGCACGAGTGGGAAAAGGAAAGAAGAAGGTGCAGAAATAATTGACATTTTTAATATAATAATAATAATATTTATTCAAAATTTATGTGTTCGTTTAAATGTGTGTGTGTGTGTGTAAAAAATAATAAAAATAATAATAATAATATATAATAAAAATATTTGCTGCAGGCTCCTTCTGAAACAGAAAAATACATATCTTGTTAGTATAATCCGCTTTCCCTAATTTAATTTTTATAAATCTAATATAAATTTTAAAAAGAAGATACTTACATTATCCTCCTGGGGCCGCAAGCTCTTCCTCCCAATCCTCCTCCCAATCCTCCTCTTCCTCTTCCTCTTCCCACGTCTCTTCAGGCTCCCAATTCTCCTCTTCTTCATAGGGCTCAAGCCCAAAAAGCGGCCGCAAACAGAAAATGTTCTCATATTGCGTAGGGTGCACGCATGCCCAATCGCGGGCTTCGCGAGTGTCACCCCACAAGCTTGCGTGCGCCCAACGCAAATTTCCTCTCATCCACCGCATGTATCGGCGGTGGATGACGTCAATTTGCACGAACTGAAATATATTATTAATTAATAAATATCACACATAATCTCGCACACAAAAACACTGAACACTACTTACCAGATTAAGGCGAAACATTTTTATACACTGTTCTTTACTCACAGTCAGACACTTTGTGACGGCCATAATGCCCGTGTACTGAAATGTAACATCTATATTTTAATTAAACGGCTGACGCCACAATCTAACAGCATGTACTGAAATGTAATACTCGCATACTAAGATAAGAAAGAGAAAAAGGAAAGAAGGAGGCGCAGAAATAATCGACATTTTTAATATAATAATAATATTTATTCAAAATTGTGTATCATATAAATGTGTGTGTAAAATATAAAATATAAAATAATAATAATAATAAAATATATAATAATAAGGTGGCGCTCCATCTGAAACAGAAAAATACAAGTCTTGTTAGTATACTAATTCAAATAATATAAAATTTTTTAAAATGTATACTTACAATGTTCATCAATCCTCGGACTCGACCGATAATTGATAACGTCTCAAGCGATTGTCCAACCATGCTGTATACGATTTGTTTAAACCGATTTCTCGACCTTGTATCACTTGCACTACCGAATTCACTGGGATGTTACTCGATAGCGCCGGGACACAGGCATGTAAGCATTTGTATTGTTTGCGTAACGAATGTCTTAAACTTTGTAGTCGCGCAAGTCGGCCAAGCAGCGATCGAATCGCAAGCCCCTCTGACACTCTGATTCGATATTGTGCTTCTAGCCCATCGAGACATTTAAGGCACTCGTCTTCCCATAACTCACATGAACACGCCGAGTTTACCCTTATGAAATCCTCCCATAGATATTGTTCTAATCGCGCAATGTATTTGGGTTCCTCCATATTTCCTATTCAAGTCTTTTCACAACACGAATTTTTGTCCAGCTTATGCAATGCAAATTGGGCACATATTGCAGGGCATTATCTGATACAGCGGTTTTCTACACTCTGCGCAAGACGATCCCAGGATTAGTGCATAAATTGCACTTTCATGTTCTCGCACAACACGAATATTCGAAAATAAGTCTGAAATTCGCATAAAATAGTCTGTGCAAAATTTTTCGTTGACGTCACGTTTATAATAAAAGTATATACAGCACATTTTCACCGCACCTAAACTATTTATTTCAACTCGGTTTAAAATACGTTGCTTTATGTCCTCCGTAATATCAATATTGCAGTCACTATCGTAATCGGAATCCTCCGAAAGTACGCGGTTTTCGTCTGATGAATTGTCCAACAAATTCTCAAATGCCATCAAGTTGTCATCTTCGAGAATGACATCCTCGTCATCATCAATAACCATAACTTCTTCGTCAGCCATAACAAATATTGTTAAGATCGCCGTAAGGGCGATTGCGTACTATAACGTTGCACACTCCTCTCGATTATATATATTTTAATTTCATATCTTTTGTCTCCTTCTAACTGGAGTATCACGTCTCATCTACCTCATCATTTTTCTACATCGACTTCTCGACAAGCAGAGCGTGTCGAGAAAAAGATTTAAGTTTTGCAGACTGTGCATATCTATTATACAGTTTTTATTCATACATAAAGAATGGGTTAAATAATTAAACTCACAGATAAATAGTAAAATAACTTATTTATTACAAGCATCGTGAAGAATATCATTTACGGCACATGTCAATAACTCGCAATCTATGAGTGATTCGCTGTTAAACATATCACTTTCACGTATTGCTTTTGCAGCGTCGCATACATTAGCGATATTATTTTGTTGTAAAACAGTTACAAATTGTTTGAATTTTTTATTTACAATATGAGTATTTTCACATAACCAGTAATACATATGATCCATGCATTTTTTAAAATCTAATAAATAGAATAGAGTTGGCGGTTTCATATATAAAGAATTATTGGATAATCCTATTTTTATAATATTCGAATCAGATATTTTAACCACTTCGAATGTTAAATCTCGGACCCGCAATGGGATTTCAGTCGATTGTAGAAGCTGTTCAATGTCCCCACGTTTCTGCATCAGCGATTTCCATGTTTCAAAAGGCAATATTATTTGATTGCCCCGATTATCGCCGAGAACCAATTCCACGCAAGATACAGCTCCAACGTTTATTCCAATGTCCAAATATTTGTATGACGTCGGGATTAAGGCGTATCGTCTTCCGAGTATACGAACTGCACGACGAGGCTCGGATGAAATGCTAGGGAGTAATAAAATATTATTTATATAAATATTTAAAAAATATAAAATTCTTTACATTAATTAAAACTTACTTGTTACATTTCTTCTTACACGGTGAAGTTTCATAAGCATCTTGAATCGGAACGTAATAATTCATGCGGCTTCTTTCAGTGGGATACATATTATATGAACCTTTCACACAAGTGGTCGATGCAATACTGAACGTATTAAATATATTTAAAATATGTATTAGCGTTGCAAAATTGCAATGTGGTGGGGATTATTGCCGACGCGATATTTTTTTCAATTTTTCTATTCAAGCGCCGATGTACGGCTGCTTCGCGATGACATCATCACCAGGTGTGAGATTTAGCCGAATACACAAAAAAATGCAACATAATATAAAATTTTCAAGCGCCAATGTGCGGCTGCTTCGCGATGACATCATCCTCAGATATCCAAACGCGCGTGTCGAAACATGACAAAATCGTGAAATATAAGAATAATTATCAAGGTTAAATTGTGCTAATATACAAGCAATTTAAAACTTTTTCGATGCATCTGGGCTGAGATGATATCATCATCACCAGGTGTGAGATTTAGCGGAATGCACAAAAATGCAACGTAATATAAAATTTTCAAGCGCCGATGTGTGGCTGTTTCGCGATGACATCATCCTCAGATATCAGAATTCTAACGCGCGTGTCAAAACATGACAAAATCGTGAAATATAAGGATAATCCTCATGATTAAATTGCACTAACATACTTGGACAGCAGCATGTAATGTGAAACTTTTGCGATTTGACATCATCTCTAGACGACAAAAAAATGCAATAATCGACATTAGTCAAAATGTACGTGACAAATCGCGAAATAAAGATTTAGTTGATACACATGATGGAAAGAGACATCAAGATAGAATATAAAATCATGGTAAAGAGGCACATCCTGTCAGTATTTTCGCCAAGAGTTCCGAGACAAGAGCTACTAATAAGCGCATTCTATTATCATAAATTTTTGGCATAAATTTGGAAATATGGCGGAAAGCAGTGCCGAACGAAATCTGCGCGAGCAATCTGCAAGGGTGAATTCGATAGAAGAGTACGTTGCATGGGAGCAACGATGCGACGAATATATCGAATCGTTGGAAGAGCAAAGTCGAATCAAACGTCCACGATTATCGATCGGGATACGACAATCGCTGATTGCCCGAATCGCACGACTCGAGGGATTGAAGAACTCGTTACGCAGGCGTTTTGTACACGCGGGTGCAGGATGCAGTACGCGGCAACACGGATTGATTTGGCGAGAGATCGATACGGCGTTCGAAAGCCGCATATTGACTGGTGCGGTTATAAATCATAATCATATCGAGCCTCGTCAATTTTTCGAGGATGCCAAAGACATTGTGCTCGAACACGTGCAAAATGTGATGAAAAAACACTTTAACGTGAAAATTAATACATTGTTCAATGGTGAATTTGTGACGGGTGATAAACGCGCAAATAAAAGTATCAATACGAGAAACTATGAACTCTTTTGCACATCCGATTTACACGAATGGTACGAGCGGCGCGTTGTCGAGCCCACTCTAGCATCGCTCGAGGAATTTCAGGAACGCGATAGCGAGTGGGCATTGTCGCGAATACTCGATTTAACTGTAAATATATATAAATATAATCTTTTGCGCGCGAGATGTCATATAAAATTACCGCGGGCGATAATAATGAAGAGAGCGGTGATCAACGTGCAATCTAATGACAATGCGTGTTTCGCGTGGCCTGTGGTCTCCGCTCTACATCCAGCTGAAAGTTATGTTTATCGAGTATCATCGTATCCTCATTATACGACAGTGCTGAATCTCCAGGACATTGGGTTTCCAGTGACTGTGAATCAAATTAAAAAATTCGAACTTGCCAACGATATCTCAATCAATGTATATAGTATCGAGGAAAAGAACATTGTTCCGATACGTCTTAGTGAGCTGAAAAGAGACAAACACGTCAACCTGTTGTACATTGAAGACAACGACGTTGGACATTTCGCGTGGATCAAGAATCTATCCAGGCTCGTGAGCTCGCAATTGAGCAAAAAAGAACACAAGAAATATATCTGCGATCGGTACGTATATATTTAATAAATTATATTGCAGAAATCTTTGAACAAAAATTAAAAATTATTTCTTTTACAGATGTTTGCACTACTTTGGCTCGAACGATAAGTTACAGTCACATACGGTGGACTGTCGAGAGATGAACGAGTGCGCTATCCGATTACCGAGCGATAAGGACAAGTGGCTCACGTTCAACAATTATAATCGGAAGGAGCGGCTTCCTTTCGTCGTATACGCCGATCTGGAGTGCGTTTTAGAGAAGACGGAGGAAGAGAGAAACTACCAACATCACAAAGTATTTAGTATTGCATATTATGTACATTGTTCGTACGATGATTCGTTATCCGCGTATCATTCCCGTCGCGATATCGATTGCATATCATGGTTCGTCGAAGAACTAAAAAATTTAGCGCAACGTGTAAAAATTATTTTATCAGCTAATATCTCCATGGTAAATTTAACATCCGATGAATGGGAAAAATTTCATAGCGCGACACAATGTCACATATGCGAAAAACTATTCGTACAAGATGATACACGCGTACGCAATCATTGCCATCTGACTGGGCGATACAGAGGTCCCGCGCATTCAAATTGCAATTTAAATTATAAAGTTTCTTTTTGCATTCCAGTAGTTTTTCATAATTTATTCGGTTACGACGCACATTTTATTATAAAGGAAATAGCTACAGCGTTCGAAGGGAGAATCGAGTTACTTCCGAGAACAAAGGAGAAATATATATCGTTTACGAAAAATGTTAAACTTGGCGAAGAGAAATAAAAAAATCATATTAAATTGCGTTTTATCGATTCGTATAAATTTCTCTCGATAAATCTCTCGATAAGTCTCGATAAATTAGCATCATTCTTGAATAAAGACAAACTCAAAATTTTAAAATCTGAATTTCAAAATTTACTGAATGACAATTTCAATTTATTAACACGGAACGGCGTCTTTCCGTACGAATATATTGACTGCGTCGACAGGTTGCAAGATACGTGTTTACCACAGCGCGAATCATTTTACAGTTCCTTGACCGGTGACACAATATCCGAGAGCGATTACGCGCACGCCGAGAACGTCTGGTAGCGGTTCTCCATTCGAACGCTGGGCGAATATAGCGACTTGTATCTCAAAATTGATGTCTTGTTATAGCAGACATTTTTGAAAATTCCCGCGACAGTTGTATTAAAAGTTATGGGCTCGACCCCGCGTATTACTCTTTCCGGATACACGTGGGACGCCATGTTGAAACATACAAATATTACGTTCGAATTGCTTACGGATATCGACATGATTTTATTTATCGAACGCGGAATACGCGGTGGTTTGAGTCAATGTTTCAACAGATACGCACATGCTAATAACAAGTATATGCAATCGTACGATCCATCGAAACCTTCAACGTATCTCACGTACTTTGATGTAAATAATTTGTACGGCTGGGCAATGTGTCAACCCTTGCCCTATGCAGATTTTCAATGGGTCGACGACGTATCCGATTTTGATACATCATCGACCGCGCTCGATTCGCCTATAGGCTACATCCTTGAAGTCGATCTCGAGTATCCGCAACGTGTTCACGATGCGCACACCGACCTACTGTTTTGCCCGACACGCGACAAACCATCTGGTAAGCGGCAGGATAAGCTGCTCGCAACCTTATATGATAAGAAGCGTTACGTAATACATTACCGCAACCTGCAGCAATGCACGCGACACGGACTTCGCGTTACAAAAATACATCGAATATTACAGTTTTCTCCATCTCCATGGCTTCGCAGTTATATCGAACTCAATACACAATTCCGAACACTCGCGAAAAATGATTTTGAAAAAAATTTATATAAATTAATGAATAATGCGGTATTTGGCAAAACGATGGAAAATGTGCGCAATCACGTTAATATTAAGCTCGTGTCACATTGTGATGGAAGATATGGCGCAGAGGCGATGATCGCAAAACCAAATTTTCATAGTAGAAGCATGTTCTCGGAGAATCTGATCGCCGTTGAATTGCGCAATCTCGAAGTTAAATTTAATAAACCAATCTACGTAGGTATGTGTATACTCGACATATCCAAGACATGTTTGTACGAGTTTCACCACGATTACATGGTACCTATGTATCGAGAGAAATGTAGAGTCATGTACACCGACACCGACAGTCTCATATATCACATCGAATGTGAAGACGTATATGAGAATATAAAGCGCAACGTCGACAGATTCGATACCAGCGATTATGCGGTGGACAATGTGTACGGTATACCGCTCGCGAATAAAAAGATACCGGGTTTAATGAAGGATGAAAATAATGGCGCCATCATGACTGAATTCGTCGGGCTTAGGGCAAAAATGTATGCGTTGCGAGTAGATGGTAAGAAGGATACGAAAAAGGTAAAAGGCGTCAAGAGTAACGTCGTCGCGAGAACGATAACATTCGACGATTACACGCGGTGTTTGAACGAAGAGATTGAAATGACGCGTCAGCAGTCTTGTATAAGATCTAAATTACACGAAATATACACCATCCGCGAGACAAAAATTGCTCTAAGTCCGTACGATGACAAGCGGTATATCGTACCCGAAACCACCGATACGTTACCGTGGGGACATTATAAAATACCGTTGTAAATAAAAATCATGTATATTTATTATAAATAAAAAATTACGTATATTTATTGTAAATAAAAATTATATGTATATTTATCGTAAATTATATGTATATTTTATAATGTATACAATTTTGTTTATATTTGTAAAATATTATTATGTATTATTGTTAACATATTTATAATATATTATTTTTATCTATCCAAGAGTTGTGTGTCGCATCAAATCCCAGCCATTTCACATAAACCTTGTCACCCTTTTTGCGTATCACCTTTTCCACAAGATGTACGTCGGGATTAGCAACGCGTTGTAACTCGTATTCGTAAAATCCGCCGGCGACGGGATTTCCACATGAATCTTTGAGTACATAGGTCACGGGATTAGTTTTCTGCATTTTAACAATCTTAAACACTTCGGTCGACCAATTTGGCGTGTAACCTTTCTTAAAGATGGTCTTGACTTTACTCAAGCGTACCGGATCGCCTACTTTGAATCTTGCCGGTGCCGCAATCTTTACGTTGCTGTATACCGTATTTAAAAGTTTATCGGCGATCGCGGGAGTAACATCGATAGGTCTCATACCGATAGTGCGATGTTTTCGCGCATTGTACTCTCCAACGAGCCGGGACAACGCGTCGATCCACTTGTAATTTCCATTAAGCGTAAACATTTTCCACATATTGTTCTTTAACGTTCGGTTGAATCGTTCCACGACCGAGGCTTTCATGATAGAGTACGTCGAATATTGATTAATGCTGTGTTTCTTCACGAGTTTCTGTACATTTGCGTTGTAAAATTCTTTTCCTCTGACGATTTGAAAATTTTTCGGGCATCTTCCATCGTCTTGAATTATCTTTGCGATCGTATCCGACATCTCGTTTCCACTCTTACTCTTGAGCGGTACAGCCCACGCATACTTGCTCAACACATCGATAACTATGAGTATGTAGTTGTAGCCTTTGTTGAATCGTGCATATGGACGCATCTCGACCATGTCTGCCTGCCACAGATCGTCGTATCCGCGTACTATGACACGTCTACGTGGGAAATTTTTTCTCGCTGGAGCATGCAATTCTTCCACGAGCAGCTGTTTTTCAGAGGTCTTTTGCGACATTCTTGATCGAGGCATAATTTGCAATAATGAGATAATTCCTCCACGTATATTCTTTATATATCTTTATTCTCCTGCGCTGAATTAGATGTAGTCTGCGCGTGAGTTGCATACCGAAGCATTTTCTGCATCTCATCCATCATTATTTGCAGCGTTTGCACATTCGTCTCGAGCGTGATTATTTTTTTCTCAAGTTCTTCCTGTCTGTCCTCCAAAAGCTTGACACGTATTTCCACGTACTGTTTGTTTGCGGCATCAGTATCATCTTCCGGTTGCGTTACGCGTCGTATCTTGCGCGACTTTGCGTCAAAGCCGAAAGCTGTCTGACACAGAGTGTTATCGCGTACGTAATTTCTTAGTAATCCATTCCATTGATAGTATGAGTTGTTCGGTGTTCCCAACGATAATCCAAATTTATTAATTGACATTTCGATACAAACAATAATGACAGACTGACTCGTTTCGCCGACGCATAGATTAATTTATAATAAGGCCAGCTTCGTAAAGTTCCTCGATAATTGATAATATTTCATTGTCGTGGGCATTGTTGCCGGCTTGACGCGAAACTTCCAGCAATTGCAAGCGATCTACTAACTCATTGGGATCATTTCAATGCACGTAATCGATCTTATTATCGTTTAACGCCATAGCGCGCGGTATGTTTATACCTCCTCCAGCCTTTTTTCCAGGCGCTATTATATTTTTAATAGAGATTAATGGCGCTATTATATTTTTATATTTGTATCCCTTGTTACTTAACACTGGATTACGCATATCATTGCCACGTCTATGCGCATTTGTCGCCAGTAATATATTTATGTATTTAAATTTATCATCGTCATTGTATACGTCACCGTCGGGTATTCTCTTGAAAATCAACTCGTAGAGACCTGGTGTTCCCACATATCTTATTCCACCGATAATTATATTGTCATCTTTATCCACATCAAAAATTTTATCACCAAGCATCATTCCTTCGTTGCAAAATTTAACACCGTAAACATAATCCATACTATTATTTTTATCTTGACTCAAAATAGCTCCCACATATTTTTGCCCTAGTGGACCCAGATGTGTGCGCAATGTATTTTGACCCTCGGACGTTTGTAATTGATGTTGAACCGACGACACAAGCGTTTCGGGCGTGGTTTCGAAAATTTCTTCCACATACGGAGACGATCTTTCATACAATATTTGACTCGATTGTACATCTTTTATCGGAGTAGAAGTAACCACATTCGATAATTGTTTCATTCTCCTTACGTTTTGATTGATTTGGAGTAGAAGTTATTAGCGAATCGTTCAATGATATATTTGACCTTGTTCGCTTTGTTCCAGACTCTTTTTTCGGATGCTTGTCTTCGAGCATACTCGATGGTTCGATATTCGCTTCATTAGATTCCACATTGATTGTATTTTCGACAAGTTGTTTTAGAGGTTCGATAATTGGTTTAAAGTGCCTCTCCAATGCGACGTCTTCCTCCATTTGACCGGTTTTTAAAGAACGATATTTTTTGCGGATCGATTCGCTCGTTTTTACAATCTCTCTCGCAATCTTCTCACGATCGTCACTGTCAATCGTCGTCATCATGTTACACTCGGACGAAAATTTTTAGACGTTGCTCGATCGATGTATCGATAGCGACTAACCACTTTACGGTATTGCAAAATCGTTAAATCCTTTTCGATATCGTCCATTAGTCTGTAAACTGTCTTTATCAATCACTACAAATCCATACTTGTGTTGCCAACATTTCTGACAGAATGCGCGAAAATCGTCGTAAGACATGATCAGTATTTACATGATCGTTGTATACATGTTTCAAGTTTGTACCATCTTGTTTAAATAAAATCAGTAAATTTGCATTGTCCCGTATAAGATGCTTGGGTATCTTGGCATACGTTTGACAAAGATAGAAACAGTCGACGCTCGAGTGTCGATCCATTGCAAAGTACTCTCTTATCGTATCTTGCTTATCGCATGCCACGTCGTCAAAGATAAAAATGGATTTCGGAAGCGCCTCGCTCGGTGGAATAACGTCACTATTATTAGAGAATGTAAAATAACCAATTTCATCGATCGATAATAGCAAATTTTCCAGGTATCGATATTTCGGTTGTTGAAGTGATTTCGAGTATACGTACACATTCTCGAAATGTACACCGTGTGGACTTTCTATCAAACTTATCAACACGTTAATCTTACCGCAATTCGAAGGACCGCAAATGATACCGCGTATAGTAATCGGCTGCATGTTTCCATGCTTGCGTATTCCTTTCTCGGACATTATTCGTGTTTTATCATCAAAATTTATCACTTTGATTATCGTCGCTTATCGCGCGAACCGCATGTTTGCTCTCGCGAATCTCAAATCAGATTTTGGAAATCGAGTCATCGGGGCCCTATTTATAGAGGCGCACCGAATCGAAACCGCTCAGTCTCAAAAATGTTTCTTCTTCTATCGGTTGACAGCGATATTCTCGAGCTTACCACCGAGCAGTTACAGATTATACCCAAGATTGTTTTACTGCAAGACTTTGGTAGCTACGTGGAACAATTGTGGGACAAGCTTCCCGAACATATAAAAGCTGACTCAGAGGTTCAACAGTATCGTCGATGCACGCGACATTATAACTTGCCGTGGCAACAAACACATTTCGACGGTCCAACACCGTTAATAAAAGATTGTGGCAAATGCCAGCAAAAATTATAAGAGGTGGTGGTTTGTTAAATCGTGCAATAAACGCACATCCTATCGAATTACATATTCCAGGCTATCAGTTGTGCGGACCGGGAACTTATTTAGAAACGCGATTGGCTAGAGGCGATCGAGGTATCAATCCATTGGATGCCGCGTGTCGCGAGCACGACATAGCTTATTCTGGAAGCAACGATTTCGGTCAACGACACGCTGCGGCTAATATACTCGCCACGAAAGCGCGAACACGTATTACCGCGAGAGATTCGACTATTGGCGGAAGAGCAGCCGCTACAGCTGTCTGGGCGGCTATGAAAGCAAAGACAAAATTCGGTATGGGGATGAAAACAAAAAAATCATCGATGAAGAAAAAGACTGCGAAAAAACGAATACTTCCTATAGCGAAGCACGGTGGTATCTTACCCATTTTACCATTATTGGGAGTTCTCGGTTCGTTGGTTGGCGGAGCAGCGGGAATCGCGAAGGCGGTGAACAATAGCTAGGCGGCGCAACGTCAGCTCAAAGAAATGCAACGTCATAATCGCGCCATGGAAGGTCACGGTCGTTATCTCGCTCCATACAAGCGCGGACGAGGGTTCTCAACAGCGGCCGAGAAAAAAAAGAACGTCAAAATAAAAATGCCTGCCGGTGTAACGATCAATATACAATTGGAACAACTTGCAAGACGTATGCGTATACAATTTTTTAGAGGCGTTTTCATGCGCAATAATTTACCGATAAACGGTCTACGGCGAAATGAGAGCGGTATCGTCAATTTGGATGACGTTGATGGTTTCGGTACTCATTGGGTTGCGTATGCAAAGAGGGGAGATCGTGTAGTATATTTCGATAGTTTTGGAAATCTTCGACCGCCCAAGGAATTAGTGCGATATTTTGGACAGAATGTTGCAAATATAGAATACAATCACACAGCCTATCAAAATTATAATCAAAGTATTTGTGGACAATTGTGTTTTCGATTTCTTCAAACGGTCGATGATCGATATGAATTTAAAGCCTGACAATTCACCGTCGCGTCTCAGTATTCGTTCGACAGTTTTCCAGCATGTCACTCACGCTTACGTTGACTGGCAAGAGTCGCGTTCTTGCTGTAAGCTACTTTCCGGCTATAGATTTAAACGATGGCGATTACGAGCTTGGTTTAACGGACTTTGGAACTTATCATACGATATCGAACGTGAATTCTTGGAATAATAAATTTTATTTTGATAACGACGATAAGGAAATTACGATTCCCGAGGGATCGTACAAATTACACGCAATAAACGAATATCTCCGACGTGCAATTTTGCGACATCGACGCGTAGTTGATTCCAACGATATTGTTGATGGCGAAGAACACGATGAATATCCAATAATGCTTCGCGCTAATCATAATACGCTAAAAAGTGAAATCAAATGTGTCTATAGAATAAATTTTAGTAAACCGGGCAACGTTGGATCGTTGTTGGGATTCTCGTCGAATCTTATATTACAGCCTCGGATATGGCACGAATCGGATGTACCGATAAATATTATTAGCGTAAATATTATTCGTATAGAATGCAGCGTAACCACTGGCGCGTACAGCAATGACAAGCGCGTACACACGATACATGAATTTTCACCGAGCGTGCCGCCAGGATATAAGATATCGGAAACGCCAGCACAGATCATTTATCTACCGATCGTCGCACGGAGCATTACTGATTTAACGATACGGATTGTTGATCAAGAAGGACATTTGCTCGATTTTCGAGGAGAGGAAATTACCGTAAGATTGCATATACGGCGGCGGCAAAAATAAAGCGTTTGACAAATGAAATGCTTGTGTTGAACGAAAGCACGGAGCACGCGAGAGACAATATCTTTACGAGGGACAATATTTTTGCGAGAGGGCGAGTGACTGCGGTATCGGGTGACAATAATCCGATATCTGGTTACGCTAAAAATAAGCTCAGCGCGTTGAATCGCGAGTTTTTAAAATCATTGGGATTCGTCGTACGAAATACTTGAACGATATGATTGACATCTTGAATATCGGAGGCGAGCCGATCTTTGACGATCGTATCGTCAAGATTGAGACTCATACGTACAATCCATACGCCAACACAACGCTTGGATATAGCGACGAGATACGGATACCGATACAACATCAAGATTTGTACACGTTACCATGTGAAAGTTTTCTATACGTCGAGGGAAAGTTGAAGGTGCGTAAAGTAGATGAAGGAGCAAGAGTGGTATTGGAAAACAATTGTGTCGCGTTTATCTTTAATGAACTTCGATATGAACTCGACAGTGTGGAGATTGACCGCAACAGAAACGTTGGAATAACTTCCACGATTAAAAACTATGTCTCTCTAACAACCGAGAAAGGTATAATCTTGGAGAATGCTGCGTGGAATATGTCGCATAATGCTGCTGAAGCTTACTTCAATTTTTGCGTGCCGCTAAACCTACTATTGGGTTTTTGCGAAGATTATAAGCGAGTTGTGATCAACGCTCGTTACGAATTAATTCTGATACGTTCGCGCAACGACAACAATTGCATATTTGGACATGCTTCGGCTGAAGCTGATATCGAATTATTCAAGATACAATGGCGTATGCCTCATGTAATATTGAGCGAGGTCAATAAACTATCCTTGCTACGCGCGTTGGAAAGCGGGCGATACTTGAATATGAGTTTTCGCTCTTGGGATCTATACGAATTTCCTCTATTGCATAATACGACTAAGCATTCGTGGACTGTGAAAGCCGCCTCTCAGCTGGAGAAGCCGCGATACGTGATCTTTGCGCTGCAGACTGGCAGAAAAAATGCTGTGTCAAAAGATATTACTACATTCGACGACTGCAAATTGACCAACGTTAAACTCTATCTAAACTCGGAATTTTATCCCTACGATGATTTGAATTTAGATTTCGATAAAAATAGATTCGCCCTCTTGTTCGATATGTACTCTCGTTTTCGCAAATCTTATTACGGATGTGATAATGATGATGTGCTATTAAACATTTCAAAATTTTTACATTGCGGTCCTCTCGCGGTTATCGATTGCTCGCGACAAAACGAGTCTGTCAAAAATTCCACCGTGGACGTGAGATTAGAGTTTGAGTGCAAGGAGGATATA
This sequence comes from Formica selysi, assembly GCA_009859135.1. Lineage (NCBI taxonomy): Eukaryota > Metazoa > Arthropoda > Insecta > Hymenoptera > Formicidae > Formica > Formica selysi. The sequence goes on from CM020813.1 coordinate 9,383,255, forward strand.
CCAGCAAATACCACCGCCTATTGTCTCATCTTGCATGATCGCGTTGTCGAATATTGCCCATTGACCAACGTAGTTCGTAAAATTACCTAGATCAGCAAATATCCCCTCCAATGTCAATAATATATAAAGATTGAGATTTTGACGATTGAGAGCAGTCGTACATCGTTCTTGCAATCGTACAGTAATATTATCAGCATGATCGCGCCAACGTTTGTGGATCTGCAAGGATTCATTATCGGGAGAAACTTTGTCGTGAAGGAAGTAGCGATACTGAGAAATGGATTTGTTCTTTCTCACTTTTTTGCAAGTCCCGTACCATGGCGTGCGCTTACAAAATCTGAGAGATGCCAAGCTTCATGGCTAATCGGACATCACCATGGGCTTCAATGGGAGGATGGAAACGTTCCATACAGCTTCGCCAGGCGTTTGATTACGAGAGCTGTGATGGGTGCGGCGGAAGAGGAAGATGGAGCATCTCCTATCGTGTACGTTAAAGGACACGAAAAACGAGAATGGCTGGCCGACATACTTGACGATGATGCGAGAAACGACGTTATTATTGAGACCTTGGATGCGGACTATGAAGATATCATTTCGTTAAATAAGCTAGATGTTACTAATACTATGCGCTGTGAAAAACATTTGAAAAATTGCGCTTTACAAAATGTATTTAAAATATTCAATTGGTGGACGAATCATCATAAAGATTCACCCAAACATTTTTTTAGAATAAACTATTGTTAAAATATATTTTTATTCTCTTTTGTTCTTCCCTTTTCCTCTTTCTTATCCCAGTATGCGAGTATTAAATTTCAGTACGTGACGTTAGATAGCGGCGTCAGCCACCTTATCAGACTACAGATGTTACATTTCAGTACATGCACATAGACTTTAAATATTTGAATGGTGTATAAATAATTGTTTTGTCGTTCAAAGCCGTTCGATAGCCGTTCGATAGCCGTTCAAAGCCGTTCGATAGCCGTTCGATAGCTGTTCAAAGCTGTTCGATAGCCGTTCGATAGCTGTTCAAAGCCGTTCAAAAACCGTTCATAGCCGTTCGACAGCCGTTCATAGCCGTTCGATAGCCGTTCAAAGCCGTTCGGTAGCCGTTCGATAGCCGTTCGATAGCCGTTCAATATCCGTTCAATAGCCGTTCGATAGTGGTTTACATATTATAATAATATATTATTCATATTTAAAAGACTTTAAATAGTTGTCTGTGGAAACATGCTAACTTTTGTTTTCTTATCATGTGCTGAGAGTAAGCGTTCTTCGTAAGTGATTCATCCCCTACTCTAAAATGTTCGAGACAATGTCTATCCCGTTGTGTCCGTCATAAAGTGTCCGACAGTCTGACAAATTAAAAGTGTCTTAAGTGTCTAAGTGAAAATATTCAAAATGCCGTCACTAATAAACTTGGTATTGCAACGGGATCGATGGAACGCGGCATGGTGGGCGGAGGATCTCGCAATGGGGCTGTTGAGAGCCCTGTTGAATCTCGTAGTATTTCAAAGAGTAAGTAATATTTGTTTTACATTAAAATTATGTTTTATATTAAAATTATGTTTTATAATATATTAATTATTTATAATATATATTATAATTTGATTTAATTTAATTTATAGTACGACTTTACTCGTGAGATCCGGATTCCCGGTTTCATTAACATAGAACATCGATAAGATGTGCGAATGTTGCGGCGGCAAGAGCGCTATTTCCGCGAGAATGTGTGGGAGCATAACGGCCCCGACGGCCTCTTTTGGCGTTAAGACGTCTCTTCGGGCTCGAGCCCTACGAGGAAGACGTGGTGGAAGAACCGTGGGACGAGCCTCCGAGCAAGAGGTCGAAAAATTAATTGTAAGTATCTATTTTTTAAAAATTTATATTAGATTTATAAAAATTAAATTCTTATACTGATAAGACTTGTATTTTTTCTGTTTCAGATGGAGCGCCGCATTATTATTATTATCATTATTATTTTTATTATTATTTTATTATTTTTATTTTTATATTTTTATATTTTACATATATATATATTTTTTTTTTTTAAACACACATACACACACACACACACACAATTATATTATATACACAATTTTTTGAATAAATATTATTATTATTATTATATAAAAAAAAATGTTGATTATTTCTGAGCCTCCTTCTCCCACGTCCATGCATGCCACGCGCTGTCTCTCTCTCTCCCACATGCATGCAAACGTCATCCTTTTCCCACGCCAATGCGGACGCTATCCTTTTCCTACACGCGTGCATGCCTCGCGCTATCTCTCTCACACCGCCTTGCGAACGCCGTATCATCCGCGTGCATGCTTCGCGCTATCTCTCTCTCTCTCTCTCTCTCCCAAGTGCATGCCTCGCGCTATCTATCTCTCTCCCAAGTGCATGCCTCGCGCTATCTCTCTCTCTCTCTCTCTCTCTCTCTCTCCAACGTGCATGCAAACGCTATCCTTGTCTTACTCTCATATGGACGCCTCGCGCTATCCTTCTCCCACGCCTCCTTGCGGCATCGCGTTCCCTCTTCCTCGCGGGTCCCTCGCCTATCGGTTTCGCCGCGATCCCCCTCTTCCCCGCGGGTCCCTCACCTATCGGTTTCGCCGCGGGTCCCCCTCCCCCTCTCCGCGGACCTCTCGCCTACCGGTTAGGTTAGCGGGTCCCTCGCCTATCGGTTAGGACGCGGTCCCCCTCTCCCTCTCCGCGGACCCCTCGCCCATCGGTTAGGACGCGGTCCCCCTCCCCCTCTTCCCCGCGGGTCCCTCGCCCATCGGTTAGGACGCGATTCCCCCGCGTGATGTCATACCCCCCCCCCGCGCCGGTTTCCCCTCGCCCCTCACCCCCCCCTCAGAGGACCTGGGTTAGAACCCGCATAGCTATACTACTTCAGCAAATATCCCCTCCAATGTCAAAAATATATAAAGATTGAGATTTTGACGATCGACAGCAGTCGTACATCATTCTTGCAATCGTACAGTAATATAGATGTTACATTTCAGTGCATAGACATAGACTTTAAATATTTGAATTGCGTATAAATAATTGTTTTGTTGTTTAATAGTCGTTCAATAGTCGTTTATAGCCGTTCAATAGTCGTTCGATAGCCGTTCGACAGCCATTCGATAGCCGTTCGACAGCCGTTCGATAGCCGGTCGATAGTCGTTCATAGCCGTTCGATAGGCGTTCAAAGCCGTTCGGTAACCGTTCGATAGCCGTTCAAAGCCGTTCGATAGCCGTTCAAAGCCGTTCGATAGCTGTTCAAAGCTGTTCAATAGTCGTTCAATGGCCGTTCGATAGTGGTTTACATATTATAATAATATATTATTCATATTTAAAAGACTTTAAATAGTTGTCTGTGGAAACATGCTAACTTTTGTTTTTTTATCAAGAGCTGAGAGTAAGCGTTCTTCGTAAGTGATATATCTCCTACTCTAAAATGTTCGAGACAATGTCTATCCCGGTATGTTCGTTACAAAGTGTCTGACAGCGAATAGAGAAGAAGTCTATTAAGTGTGTTCCAAGTGAAGTTTGAAAAATGCCATCATTGCTTGAATTGGTTTTGTGTCGATGCCAATCGAACGCGTCATGGTGGGCGGAGAATCTGGCGATGGGGCTGTTGAGAGCCCTATTAAATCTGGTAGTTTTCCAAAGAGTGAGTAGCATTTTTTATTTTATATCATATTAATTATTTATAATATATATTATAATTTGATTTTATTTAATTTATAGTATCGATATACGAGAGACATCCAGATTCCCGGTTTCGTGAATATAGAACACCGACGACATGTACGAGCGCTGCGCCGGCACAAGCGCGAGTTCCTCGAGGACGTGTGGGAGGATAACGGCCCGGACGGTCTTCATTTAGACCTAAGATGTCTCTTCGGGCTCGAGCCCTATGAGGAAGACGCTGTGGAAGAACCGTGGGACGAGCCTCCGAGCAAGAGGTCAAAGAATTAATCGTAAGTATCTTTTTAAGATTCGTAATATATTAAATATTAAAAATTAAATTAATATACTAACAAGATATGTATTTTTCTGTTTCAGAAGGAGCCTGCAGCAAATATTTTTATTATTAATTATTATTATTATTTTTATTATTTTACACACACACACACATTTAAACGAACACATAAATTTTGAATAAATATTATTATTATTATATTAAAAAATGTCAATTATTTCTGCACCTTCTTCTTTCCTTTTCCCACTCGTGCATGCCTCGCATTATCTCTCTCTTTCTCCCGCGAACGTCATCCTTTTCCCACGCCGATGCGGACGCTATCCTTCTCCTACACGCGTGCATGCCTCGCGCTATCCTTCTCGCACCGCCTTACGAACGCCGTATCATCCACGTGCATGCTTTGCGGTATCTCTCTCTCTCTCTCCCAAGTGCATGCTTCGCGCTATCCCTCTCCCAAGTGCATGCCTCGCACCATCTCTCTCCAACGTGCATGCAAACGCTATCCTTGTTTTACGCTCATATGGACGCCTCGCGCTATCCTTCTCCCACGCCCATAGAATATCATTAGCGCTATCTCTCTCACACCTACTCGCAGACGTCTCGCCTGCCGGTTAGGTTAGGTTAGCGGGTCCCTTGCCTATCGGTTAGGACGTGGTCCCCCTTCCCCCTCTCCGCGGACCCATTGCCTACCGATTTCGCCGCGGTCCCCCACCCCCTCTCCGCGGACCCCTCGCCACCCGGTTAGGACGCGGTTCCCCCTCCCCCCTCGCCGCGGACCTCTCGCCTACCGATTTCGCCGCGGTCATATTCCCCGCGCCGGTTTCCCCGCGCCCCGCACCTCCCCTCAGAGGACCATGGCTTAGAACCGGCCTAGATACACTACTAGTGGGAGCCGAAGCTCCTTGGGGAATAGAAATGATAAACTGCGCGGATATTAGGCTGCGGTAAAAGAGAAAAACGCGGGCGAGACTGGGTGTTAGACGCGGGGCGCGAAAACCCCGGAATGCGTACGCCGATACCGACCCGTTATATCGGCCGGAATGTTCGCTCGGCTTGAATTACGCCTTGCGCTGCGAAGAGGTCGATTATTGCGTTCTTCTGTAATTTGGGCGCGAACCCGATCCAATTCTCGATCTCACCCCGTCAACGGCGACCTTATCGCCCGCTATTATCGCTAAACTGTTACTACGCAACTTAAGACTAACAGGCAATTAACGCAACGCGGACATGCTTTGATTTCGGACAGACGTGTTACGCAGAATCGAACACTCAGCACACACTCTCGCTATTCCGACGAGAATCGCGTGAAAACCCTTACAAAACGCGCTCACAATTTCGAAATGAGATTCTGTACAACAGACATAATACATCGAATTTACGCGGTTCACACTCTCGCGCAACCCATACAATAATCGCAAAAGAAATTCGCACCAGACGTGTACGCCACCCTCTCGTAGGATGCGGCCTTGCCGTGACGAGAGGGCTCATCCTTTGCAAGAGGATAGTCTTGCAAAGGGTGCTAACAGCATTCCGTACATGAAGTACATCGGGTACATCAACTCCCCGAGTTCCGTGGTGTCTTCCCGGGATCTCGGGGTGGGTTGTTGCGGCGGGGGCCGCGAGGATGGGTGACCATCTGTAACTACCCGAGGGGCTCTGCCCGGAGGGTTAACCCGAGGGGCGTTGCCCGGAGGGAGTTACGGTGGTCGGTCGCCGGGGCCGCTCGGACGTTCCCGAGGCGGGGCCTGGCGGCGAGAGGAGCCTCAGGTTGGGGGTCTCCAGGCTGGGTAGCCTGGGTCTCCGTCCCATCGTTCCTGTGGCTGGCCGCACCCGAGCCACTCGGATGTATTCCGAGCTCAGATCGGGGGCGGCGGAAATGGCCATGCGTGGTTACCCGAGGGGCACTGCCCGGAGGGTTTACCCAAGGGGCACTGCCCGGAGGGGACCACGCTGGTCAGTCGCCGGAGCCGCTCGGACTTCTTCCGAGGCGAGGTTCGGCGAGGGGAGGAGTCCCAGGGTGCTGGTGGAGATCTCGCTCTCGTCCCAGCGTCCCTGGAGTTCGCCGCACCCGGGCTATTCGGACGTATTCCGAGCTCGCGCTGGGTGTGGCGGAGAAGGCCATGCGTGGTTACCCGAGGGGCTTTGCCCGGAGGGGTTACCCAAGGGGCACTGCCCGGAGGGTGCCACGCGGGTCTGCCGCTGGGGCCGCTCGGACGTTTCCGAGGCGGGGCCCAGCGGCGAGAGTTCGTACTCCTGGCCGGTCGGGACCGTTTCCCCTTCCGAACCGGCCGGCCAGGAGAAGGTGTGTCCCTCTCGCCGGCAGTGATTAACCGGCGGGGGGACGGCTGGTCGCCACGGCGTGTAGCCGGCAGGGCCGGGGAGCGGCGACCCTGTCCGAAGCGTTCGTGGGGCCCCCCGAGTGGCGTCACCTGCGGAGGTGCCCCCGTTGTCGGAGGCGGGGGACCCCCGAAACCCCATGGGGGAGTCAAACCCCTCATGGGGAGTAAGGGGCTCGGAGTCCTGTGCCGGGGGTGCGGTATCCCCCCCGGCCCGCGACATAAGCCGGCCCCCCGGGAGTCCCCGGGCACCGGCTTGGAGGGCGATTCCGGTCATGTTTCGGGTCGCCCTTTGGTCGGTGGGAGATACGCTGGCCGGTCGAGCCTCCGCAGGGAGTGGGAATAAAAAGAATGAGCTGGAATAACATAACCATAACCAATAACTTAAGTACTAAAGGAGACCAAAGGTCCCAGACCGGGGCTGCGGTCTTCTAAGATCGCATAAAGGCGATGGAATTGGTGAGGGTACCGAGAGTGGTCCTCCGGAGAGAGGAAGCTGTACCACGCAAGGAGCCCACGGTGGCGGAATCTCCACAAGAGATGTCCAAGACCGAGAAGGAGGAAGTATCGATGGAGGTCATCGCCCAGATCCCTCTACCAGAGGACGATACGTACGACTCTGATTGGAGGGAGGAACCCCTCCCCAAAAGGAGGAAACGAGGGCGCCCCGCTACCACCAGGGAGTATGAGAAAAAAAAGGTCGGAGAGGCCGAGCAGCTCGCTGAGAAAGAGCGCAGGGAGGAGGCAGAGATGCTCGACTCTGCCACGCCATTGAGTGAAAGCCAGGCGTGGCAGAGGTTTGAACAGAAGACTGCCGAATTCAACGACGAGGTTTCGCAGGCGCCGACGCTTGATGTCGCTGCGAGGGGATTGGAGTGCGTTACCGTATTAAAGAAATGCGCGATAAAAAGCAAAAGACTAAAAGGTAACGTGCAAAAAGAAATATCGGATGCGGCCTGTTACCTGCAGGTCGCCATAGCCGCTCTGGCCGCGACAAGTTCGTCGCAGGCCACAATGACTAATAATCCAGATGGGGAGAGCGAGATAAAGACTCTACAGAATGAAAATAGGATACTCATGTCAGAGATACTCCAATTGAAGAACGAAGTTCAACGTCTCAAGGAAGGAGAACAAAAGCATACTACGTTACGATTTTCTCTGTGCGTTGACTGAAGTTTAAGATTACGTACGAGTTTAGGTTTAGAATCAGTACTTAACGTAACGTAATGCATTACGGAAAAGCTTTTGCGGTGGCCCTCACTCGTCAATCGTCTCGCACGCACACCTATACACGCTCACACCCACACCGCCTATATTAAAAACACTCACGCTGTACAAATACACCACAACAAGCAATAAATTATATTCTACCTAACATCACTTTTCGTTCGTCTCTCGATACCCTTTCACGAGCCCCGGACCGAGTTGTCCGTCTCCGCCTCGCGAAAGCGGATTATTACAAATAAATGAAATAAATATAATTCTGAGCAACAATATTCTGCGCAGACGCTTAACGCTCGACGCCATGTAAAGGCACTTTTATGTATCCGGTTCCAGGTTATTATCTGATAGGAAATTAATTATTATAAAATAAACTATTATTTTCCAAACGTTGAAAACATTACAAACGTGTTTCCAAATGATTCCACGTTGATTAAAATAAAAAAAGAATTTTTTTAAAATTATGTCTGCTAACTACAAGCTTAATTAATTTTCATTTATTATAAATAAATTATTATTTCCTAAACTATGAGAATATATTCCTAAATTTGCGCAAACGATTCCCATACAATTGCAATAATAAAAAATAAGAAATATCAAATTTGCCTGCTAAGTATACGGAGATCTTTAAGCCCGTATCAGACGACGCATTGAAGATTGAGATTCAAGATTCAAGATTGAAATTTGACCAATCAGAATAAAGAAATTTTAGTCCCTTTTGTTCTAGTCAAATTTCAATCTTTAATCTTCAATCTTCAATTTTCAATGCGTAGTCTGATACGCATTGAAGATCGTCTTAAGATACAATGGTTTAGTTTCCTCCGAAGTATTAATTCGCATCTAGTGCGGCGTAGGACTAAATTTAAGAGGATCCTAAACTGACGGGCGAACTCCGATGGGTTAGCGCCCTCATCTAGACGTAACTAAAAGGGTCGATAATACCGACATTTTTAGTTCCGCCATTACCAATATAATTATTTAAAACATGCATAATATAAAACGCAATCTTTTGCATTGTGTTACATATATTGAAATAAGACAATATCACAATATATTTTTACCGCTTTATATACAATAATTAATTGATAAATTACCAAACTTTAATTCATGCGTGAGAGAGTATAAAATATACATGTACGCACTAACATTATCGCAATTTCTAATATCTTCTTTCTCTCGATCATACGCTTACTCTGTTCTCTCTGTATCTCTCTTTCTAATCGCTCGCTTACTACGTACTGCATATCGCTTAGCTTTATTCTTCTAGCATATTCGCTTACGCGTTTACTCGCGCTTCTCTCTCTCTCTCTCCTTTTGTTCATTCATTATTCTTTCATTGTCATTATTATATTTTTGTATTTGTTCAACATTTATTGTTCTATTTCATTTTTATCTCTCTACACGTAAATAAATGAATTTATTTATTTTTATTTTATATAGCATAAATGAGATATACAATACAAGTTATTTTCTTTTTTTATTTCACTATATATAGTTAATACAATACATAATTACGTTTCACTATAGTTAAATACAACAAATGCACATACAAAAATACACACGCACACGCACACATACATAATACATTTTTTATTTATAAAATATACAATATCTTATTTATGCTTTATAAAATAAAGATGAATAAATTAATTTATTATCATGTAGGAAAACAAAAATAGAAAGAATAAAAGTCGAACAAATAAAAGATTATAATAATGGGAATGAAAAAATACAATAAAGAACAAGCAGAGAAAGAGAGAGAGAGAGAGAGAACGAATGAGGAGCAAGCAAGATAGCTAACATGAAAGACTTCCGAAGTTTCGCTCGCGAGGCTCGCTTTATCTCGCTTTATCTCTCGCGTTATATATCGTTACTGTAAAATTTTTGTTTTTCGCGCTTATTGATCCGAAAATAATTACAATGAATTAATGATATTTTACCGATTAAAATGATACCAAACACGATATAAATCGGGTAATTTTTAATCAATTATGTTGTTACATCCGGTGAACTCCACGATTCTTTTCTTTCATAGAACTCTTTCACTGATATAAAAAATTACGCTCTGAAACCTTTCTGCACATGACGTAAACAATAAACAAGGAGATATCTAGCAGGCGAGACTAATCTTTTAGAACGATACAATTTTTTAACTATGAGACGGATCAATAAATATTCCGGGACTAAGACCCATGTCAAAGGTTTGAAAATTCGAGACGGATCAATAAATATTCCGGGACTAAAACCCACGTCAAAGATTCGAAAATTTTAAACAAAGATAAGAGACCCTCGAACGCTAGAAATCTAGACCATATGCGTACGGAAAACAAACAGATGAATGAAATTTTCAACTCTAAGGTCCGCGCGACGGGCTTAAAGGTTTAAAACAAAGAACAAGGAGAGGGACACGGACGATAGACAGATGAAACCAAAATCCGTAAGCAGAACTCGCGATACTTGACACCGCGTGCTCGCCTGCCAGACCACCCTCTTTTGTTATCTGTTTGAGATAAATTTCAGCGGGAATAATAAAAATGTCAACTTAGCCGATCATAACGGACTCTCCAATAGGCTGGACTTAACTTCTAAAAATAAAAGCCTACACCAATAGGCGCAATTTCTGGACCTTCTTCTGGAAGGGTAGCACCTCCTACTCATGAGAGGGGTAAATAGTAAAGATTTGATTTGTTAAAAAAGAATTCTGATTGCCTAATGGATAGGGTACGTGGGGAGACGCTAAGACTTGAGGATACGCGAAATCCTCGCTCGAAAGTTCATTCATCAGACGAAGTTTTCGTTCTTCAACCGACTCACTACTTAGCTAGTAGTCAGCTCGGAGATCAAGTTTTCCCGCGACTCTAAATTGTGCAGAGAGCGAGTTCAAATAAAAGTGAAAGACTTAGTGATACGTAAGTGTTAAGTGCCGACAAGCCGTATTTAAACCAGCAACACAATAAACCGGGTTCCCGAGCCATCATTGCCGAGCCCATTCTGATCAGCCACGACAGCTGGAGCCGAACCCCACTTAGTCACTACAAGTATCAACGCATTCTCAAGTAGTAAGTGGGTTGAACAATTTCAATTTTCCTTCCCCCTTTTTTTTATTAATATTATTATTATTATTTTACGTCTTGCATTCTGAAATAATTCTTGGATCAATCAGTATCTCATTTCGATGCTTCGTACTTAAATCTCGATTGTCTCTTTGTGTAATTTTCTCTTCCTTAATCCCCATACTTCCTCCCTTGAAATATTACCTCGAATCTCCTTTTTCTACTTCACTTTAGCCATCACGAGTTACCTGTATTTTGCAGCGTGACTCCCGACTTGCCACCAATCGTCACGAGTTACCTGTATTTTACAGTGTGACTCCCGACTTGCTACCAATCGTCAAGAGTTACCTGTATTTTACAGTGTGACTCTTGACTTGCTGACGGTCGTCACGAGTTACCTGAATTTTACAAAGCGACTCTTGACTCCTAGCCCGTCATCGAGAGTTACCTGTATTTTGCAGAGTGACTTCCTATTACATTTGTCACCTTTTCTACTCCCAGGTCGTCCAAAAATTTTCATATAGAAATATAAAAATTACACCTTCTTTATTATCCGGACTTGAAATCTAGAATTATTCAATTAATTAAAGAAAAACTTCCAAGAATTATTTCGTGAATTAAGATTCTATTCACTATCGATTTCATTATTATCATTACTCATCACGGCCCCCTTTTCTTAGTGGAAATATTAAATCAACCTACGCGCGCGACCATCAAAGGGTCGCGAAACCGATGGAATAGGCAACTAAGAAAAGAAGTGGCTCGGGCGGCTGCGAACCCTAACTACACAATAAATTATAAGAAATTTAATTTAGATAAGGACTCCTTTGACCAAAAAGCTCATCAACTAATTAAAATATATAATAAGCAAAAACATACACATAAAATACACAACCTACCACCTTGTCCTCCAACTTCCCCTCCTTCTTATTCTCCTATTTCTTCTCCTGAGCGTTTTCACTCAGCTTGTTTCGAACCTCAACCCTCGCGAATTCCCACTCCCCCTCCCCCTTTTGACTATCCCCCTAGTTCTTCTTTTGATTATCCACATCCTTCTTATTCCCCCGTCTCTTCCCCCGAGCGTTCTCGCTCACCTTCCCTCGAACCTCCACCCACTAGAATTCCTACTCCTCCCTTCTCCTTACCCCTCGAATTGCCCGATCTCTCAGAAAAGTCGCGCGTTTTCGAACAAGCCCTTCAGGACTTCGTAGAAGAGTGTCCCGATCTCAAAACAAAACCGGAAGATTTTAAATCGGAATCTTCCGATCCCGAAGGAGAGTCGGAGTCCTTTTTCGAAAACCAGGACAGGGAAGCCTGGTACAAGTACCCCCTAAGCCAATTTCTTGCTTATCCTGTGCCCCTTACGGACGAGGATTATCGCGTCGGTCCAGATATAGTGGACCTCGATCAATTTCACCATGTACTTCAAACCAGTCCACCTAGCTCCATTATTCCTTTTTTTGCCCCAGGCTGCCCTTTTCCTTTAGCCGTCCCTATTGAGGTCTTTTGGATGAAGTTCCCTTCTTCCTCCACGGTGCAAATCCAAGACCTTTAATAGTCCTCCTCCCCTTTTATCCCAACCGTCCAACTTTAATTTTCCTAATAATTTATTTTTAATAATTTTTTTTGATATGAACTATTTATTGTAAATTTCCAACTGGAATTTAAATTTTAGTTTCCCTTTTAATTCCGGTTGATGTCCTCCGCACTTATTATAACACCCGCGAGAATATAATTTTCCTTCACCTACATTCACGCACACAAACACAAGTACACCTTAGAATTTAAGAAAATGTATTTTTATTAATAAGATTTTAAAAATCAAATTAAATGTTCCTTCGTTAAATTTTATCTTTCTTTTTTTTCTTAAATCATTCATTTCCAATTTTTTGAATAAATGTAAAGTTAAATTATAAAATCGATATTTATTAACCCGACTTCCTTCCCGTTACACGAAATCGCACAGAGTCCCGTCCCAGGTAATAAGGATTCAGTTCCTTTACCAAAAAAGGGACCGCCGACCGAACGGCCCGTGGACAGAGTAAGAGCGACCCTTCCGGTCGTTGATCTGTCTAAGGCCCTGTATCGTTCGTTCGACTCTAGGACACGCATTGTCTAGCGTTTGCCTAGAGGTAAGTAAGTTACGCCCTCCCGCTGACTCTCCCTTCCATTGAGTCTGGACGTAACATAAGTAATTTTGGGGGCTCGTCCGGGATTGTTATGTGCCATTTCCAAAAACGGGAATGAGTCGAAGTACTAGAGGAGGAAGCGATAAAGACGAAGTAGAAAAACTTTATAAACTCGCTCTAGAAGGAAATAAATTGAAATCTAAATCCAAATCCGAACCAAATACAATACACACATCTACACCAACATTATCTTCTAAATCAACCGGTAGACAAATTAATTTTGATTTAAACGAAACCTTAGAAAAAACTTTAATTGGCGAGACCATTAATACGCCCGAGCCAGATTCCGGTGATTCTCAAGACGTTACTATTACTAAACAAGTTAACGCGTTAGATAATATTACCGTTGAAAGCCTAAAAGCGATTCAGACGAATCTGAAATAATAGCTAATAACCCGTTTGCAACCTTAAAATACGCGGTTGAAGCCGTTCCCTTCTTTGATGGGAACAATATTCCATTAAACTATTTTATTGAAGTATGCGAAGAAGCTAAATCTATGTTACCGGGAGAGGCTGAATCCCAATTCACTAAAATAATAAGAACTAGAATCGTTGGTGAGGCACGTCGAACCATACAAGACAGAAATTTCAATAATGTGAATAATCTGAATTAACATCTTATTTAAAACAAGTCTACGGACCCTCTAAAAATGTTTACCAATTACAAGGGGAATTAGGCTGCATCTATCAGAAAAATGGAGAGGATGTAATCACTTATGCAAATCGAGTTAAAATGCTCGGAAAGCAAATTTTGGAGGGTTATAAGGGACCCGGAAACGCCTTGCCCTATCAACAAATTAAAGCATCATTAGAAAAAGATATGTGTAAATGTTTTATAAGGGGATTAAAACCCGAAATCGAACAAAGGATTGCGAGGAATTTGGATGTACAGAATACGGTTACCGATGCTTTAAGGATAGAAAGAGAGCTTCGGACAATGACAGATTTACGAGGGGAAGAGAGAGCAGACTCAGGCAAAAATACGACGCAAACCATAAACCGGGGACGGGAAACTTGTCAAATCTGTTTTAAAGACGGGCATATAGCAAATAATTGCCGAAAACTCGCTCAGCCTCACCTACAAAATTTTAATAAAACGGGATTGGGAACCGAAATTTTAATATGTCAAATTTGCAAAAAACGAGGACATAGTGCTGACAGATGCCGTTTACGCGATTCTCAATCGCGACAACCAGTAAACGTAATTCAAGAAAGAACTATTATTTGCCAATTATGTTCCAAAACGGGACATAATGCAAAAACATGTCGACAAAATAATAATAACGACCAAATTAATAAAGCATCCTTAATCTGTCAGTGGTGTGACAAACCTGGCCACTCAGCCAATAATTGTTGGAAAAAACAAAATGAAGAACGTAATTTGGAAAATAAGCGAAAAATTATTTGTCAGAATTGCGACAGGGCACGTCGCCAAAGATTGTCGCTCGAGAATAAATTCAAATTCGGCACCTAAAAATAATCTGTTCTGTCGATACTGTAAAGAAGAAGGCCATCTCCTTGAAAATTGTCAGTTAAGACTTGCGAGCAATAATCGCCGAAAAGAGCAAGACCAGGGAAACTACAACGGGCCCTCGACGTCGGGTGTGCCGCAAGGGCCCGAGCGGACTTCACACCCGCCTGCTCCACGGGAGGTCAAATAAACCGACAGAAACCAGATGTGCGGCCCGTGACAGTAAGCCTCACTAAACATGGTTGCGTGCCGACCGTACAGGTCAATCTTGACAAAATAACTCACATAACTCTTATGCTAGACACAGGATCAAGACCGAATATAATTAAAGAAAACCTTTTGTACCTGAAAATAGTAAAGTAAATTTCGCAAATATTTTAAAATTAAACGGCATAAATAATTATCCTGTTTATACTCTGGGAGAAATTACTTTGATTCTTTTCAAAACGCCTGTGTCCTTTCACATCGTATCTAGCGATTTTCCAATTCCACAATCCGGAATATTAGGAAATGATTTCTTTAAACAAACTTCTTCAAAAATCGACTACGCAGAAGGACATCTGGATATCTCTGGAATTAACGTAACTTTTTTTCTCCCCGGAAACCATAGTAGTTTCACCAAGATCCGAGTCATTATTCTATGTAAGGGTAGGAAACCCTGAGATAAAGATAGGATATATACCAAAATTGAAAATAGAGCATGGAATTTATCTGGGAGATACTATAGTAGAAAACGTTTCCGGGAAAGCCTATTTGAATGTTATAAACACACTAGATGAAGAAGTGGAAATTAGAGTACCAACATTGCACTTGAAACCACTAGGTGAATTATTAGATAATCATGAATTGAATGACGAAACACGCAATAACCGCGAGAATTTTCTAAATTCACCAGGAAAACTCGTGAGCAGTAAAGTAAGGGTGCATCCCGATGGAGAAAGAATAGCGGAACGGAACAGTAACGAAAAAAAAAACAGATGGAAGGTAACCAATCAGAATGATTCCGTTTCAATTCCGTTCCGCTTTTTAATCAGTGTGTTCCCCATGGCACGGAACTATTACGGAACGGAAAAATTTCTAACCTTATCCATATAAAAAAATTCGCGAAGTGTCTATCCAGATTCATTTTGCAACGTACGCTTTTGGCCACAACGAAGTAAATAAAAAGCAATGTCATCGTACGTTATTATTATATGTAAAAATATTATTTTCTATTTAACGTGACACACACTTATAAAATAGATTAGGTTAAATTATTCTTATTACAAGTTTAAAAAATAGATACAATTGTATGTGGTATATTTTATTGATTAGGAGAAATTCAAATGTGGATATTAAGGCTGGATTGTTTGGCGTAATAAAAATGAACAAATTTCACATGGTGCACTTATTAAATCTTCATCTAGTTTTTCTGTATCTTGAGCAGTGTGTTCCTCAAGATTTTCAGCAATATTTTCCTTCTCGTAGGTAGTACTTTCAATAGCGTTGTTTCCATCAGTCTCATTTCCCACATGCAAATGTGTTCTTAAAGAATCTAAATAAATCATTTCGAATGTTTATAACAAATATTGTACATGATGATAATACTTATGTATTCTAAGTATTAATTAAATTGAATGACAATTATTAAAAAACAAATAAAAATGGTTTGTTGAATATATTGTCTCTCTTGTACACATAAATATACATACATTTCTAAAGAGATTTCTATCTTTGTCCATTACTAATTCTTTACACTTTGCAAAGCAACCATGTGAAATTTGTTCATTTTTTATCACGGCAAACAATCCAGCCGCAATATCCACATTTGAATTTCCGTAATGGTTCCGTGCCATGGGGAACCCACTAATTAAAAAGCGGAACGAATTTGAACGGAATCATTCTGATTGGTTACCTTCCATCTGGTTTCTTTTCCGTTACTGTTCCGTTCCGCTATTCTTTCTCCATCGGGATGCACCCTAAAGAGAGACAATCTTGAAAGCAATGATGATATTACTTTTGAAGAAATCCAAAATAAAAATAAAGATGGTCAAAAATCTATTGTTATTGAAAAAATCAATCACGAAAACGAAGACGAAATGTTAAATCAAGAAGAACATAAAAATGAGAATAAAAATATGATTAAAGACAAAATAAAGAATAAAAACGAGAGGAAAATTAAAACTAACTTAAATAAAAATTCTAATAATTCTAAAACCCATGGAGAAGGAAGTTACCAAACTTCTCCAGAAGAAATTAATTCTAGAATTTCGGAGGGAAATTTCCAAACCTCGACAGAAAATTCTAGCTCCTTAAATTGTGAGGAGGGAAATTACCAAACCTCTTCTGAAAAACTTGATAATCCAACCATTGGAGGGGAAAGTTACCAAACCTCTCCAGAAAAAATTAATTCTAGAATTTCGGAGGGAAGTTTCCAAACCTCGACAGAAAATTCTAGCTCCGTCAATTGCGAGGAGGGAAATTACCAAACCTCATTACGCAATTCGACACAATCTAATCCTGAAGAAGGGAAAAATTCCTTAACCTCGCTGGATATTAAGTTTCCAAGAATTGGATTATCATCAGAAAATAATAATAATAATAGAAAATCCTCTCACGTCACAATAAAAGATCTCCTTGAAAAGGCACAAGAATATAAATTAAATATTAAAGATTTAAGTATTAAAAATAATCAAAACATCAAATGTAAAAATAAACCGTCTTCGAAAATGTCAACTGCTTTATTGCGTAAATCTCAAGAAATTATAGATAAATTTATGCGAAAACGTAAATCGAAAAATAAAAAGGAGCGACAAAATAACGTCGCAATTTCTGATCTGCATAATTGTTTAATAATATCCGAAGAAACGAAAAAAATAGATTTACACAAATTATAGATTTATTGCGATTAAAACACTTGAATAAAAAAGAACAAGAGAACGTAATAAAACTAATAACAAACAGTCAAGATCGATTTCATATTCCCGGAGAAAAATTAACCGCGACTCATGTAATACAACATCAAATACCAACTACGGATGATCACCCAATTAATACTCGTCAATACAGATTTCCGCAAATACATAAGGAAGAAATAAATAAGCAGGTAGAGGAACTCTTAGAAGCAGAAATAGTAAAACATTCGCAGTCACCATACAATACGCCCATATGGATCGTGCCAAAGAAGGAAGATTCTAAAAGAAATAAACGTTGGAGAATGGTCCTCGATTTTTGTGCCTTAAACGATAAAACTATTGGAGATGCTTATCCTTTGCCAAATATTATTGACATATTAGATCAATTAGGAGGAGCGCAATATTTCTCAGTATGCGATCTTGCGTCCGGATTCCATCAAATAAAAATGGATCCTGCTGATAGTCATAAAACAGCTTTTACCACTCCATTCGGACATTACAAATTTGACTGAATGCCCTTCGGATTAAAAAACGCGCCTGCAACTTTTCAACGCTTAATGGATTTAGTTCTAACGGGATTACAAGGCGAGGAGTTATTTGTTTACATGGATGACATTGTTATTTACGCGACTTCTTTAGAAGAACATGAACGAAAATATAACGCATTAATAGAGCGACTTCGTAAAGCTAATTTAAAATTACAACCTGATAAATGTGAATTTTTAAAAACCGAAGTAACATATCTAGGGCATGTAATCGGCAGAGACGGAGTAAAACCAGATCCGAAAAAATCAGAAGCAGTACAACATTTTCCAAGACCAAAAACACCGAAAAATATTAAACAGTTTGTGGGCCTTGCCGGATATTATCGACGATTCATATCAAATTTTTCTAAGTTAGCAAAACCACTAACGAATTTATTAAAAAACGATACTCGTTTTGAGTGGACGTCTGAACAAGAAGAATCATTCGAAATTTTAAAGCAGAAATTATGTGAAGAACCAGTACTGCAATATCCTGATTTTTCTAAATCATTCATTTTAACCACCGATGCTTCTGGAATAGCCGTGGGAGGAATACTTTCCCAAGGGGAAATAAACAAAGATCGACCGATCGCTTACGCCTCTAGAACCCTCACAGACAATGAATTGAAATATGACACATACGAAAAGGAAGCGTTGGCCATAATTTATTGCGTCAAACATTTTCGACCGTATTTATATGGAAGAAGATTTACAATTGTCACAGATCATAAACCATTAATGTGGTTCAAAAACGAGCAAGATGCAAATATGCGAATACTCCGTTGGAGATTAAAATTATCGGAGTACGATTATGACGTAGTATACAAAGCTGGAAAAACTAATGTAAATGCAGACGCTCTATCGAGAAACCCTATAAATCAGGAAGAAATTGATTGTAAAATAATAAAAGATCGAAAATTACTAAATCCAAACAACCCTGAAGATGCACAATTAATTACTGAATTATTAGAAAAATCTGATAGCGAAGAAGAAGAAGACGACGACTTCCATTTATATCTTTCGGATATCGAAGAAACTGAAGAAATAATACCGGAAAAATCATTTATTTGATAATACTACTGATACCTTTCCATTTACACTTGCAGAATTAAACGAACCAGACTATTCGCTGATTACTGAAAAGGCTTTAATCCATGATCACCCTGGACAGAATAAAATTCAAACAAGAAGTCAGACAGTAAAACAAAATATTGAACAAAATAAAATAATTAAAGATTTGCATAATAATGTGGAAGAAATTGAAGAAATAGTAGAGAGAAATGATCCGCCGGATAAAGAATTTGACAGTGAAAGGGAAGACGAAGAAGAAAATGAGGAAGATATAATTAATAAAAATTTAAAGGCGAGAAAATTAAAACCTATAATCACCGAAGATAAAATAATCAGGAGCAATATTATAGACTCTCGCGAATTATTATTTTTATGGAAAGACAATGTAACATATTTTGTCGACACTCACGGGAACCCATTAGATTCAGGATCTTTGAAACTTTTCGAACGAAATGAACTCCCGAACCTAAAACCTCTCGACTTAGATCAGGCTAAAGCCATAAAATATAAGAACTATCACCACGTGGTTTTGCCGATTAGTGAGGCACAGCGGGAGGGACCCACAATGACTCTTGACCAAATCACTACATGTCATACGTGATTTACGAAACGTAACTGAAAATTTGAAATTAGAAACTCTCAGTATCGCAAAAACTGAGTACATTAATAACGTTCCATGGAATAATATCAAGACGCAATTACAATTAGCATTCATCGACGCGCCTACTAAACTAATAATTTGTAATGGACTAATTAAATATCCTCCAAAGGATTTACGCCCTGTTATAATTGGCGAAATGCATTGTTCACCAACTGCAGGACACCGGGGCGTTTCAAAAACATATAACAGAATAAAACATAATTATTATTGGGAAAATTTAAAATCCGATGTTCAAAAATATATACAACAATGTTTGCAGTGCCAACTGAAAAAACTTGTCCGAGTTAAAACGAAACAGCCTATGATAATTACAGACACTCCTGGATCATCTTTTGATAAAGTAGCTATGGACATTGTAGGCCCACTGCTTAAAACAGAGAGAGGGAATGAATACATCTTAACATTACAAGATCAACTAACTAAATTTTGCATGGGAATACCGTTACAAAATCAAACCTCTGTAACAATCGCAGAAGCTTTCGTGGACCGTTTTATTTGCGTGTTCGGATCACCAAAGGCAATATTAACAGATCAGGGAAGAAACTTCATTAGCGAATTAATGAGAAAACTCGCTAAAGTATTTAAAATTCGCAAATTTCGCACTACAGCCTTTCATCCTCAATCAAACGGATCATTAGAGAGATCACACCACGCATTAGGAGAATATCTAAAACAATACGCGAACGAGCAAAAACAGTGGGATCGATGGATCAGTTTAGCAATGTTTAATTATAACACTAGTGTCCATGAAGCAACAAAACATACGCCATATGAATTAGTCTTCGGAAAAATAGCAAGAGTTCCCTCGAATTAACTGCTAGCTCCAGAGGACAAATTGGGCAATTATGACGAATATTTAATAAATCTTGTAAGACAACTTCATACGATTCAGGGTAACGGTCGTGAAAATGTAATCGAAGCGAAACATAGATCGAAAAAATATTACGATAAAAAGATCAACCCCCAAACCTTCAAACCAGGAGATCAAGTATTTTTATTAAAGGGGCCAAAGCCTCGAAAATTCGGAGACCATTACACTGGACCTCACGAAATCTTGGAAATATTGAATAAAAATAATGTAAAAATTAAAATAAAAAAGAATAGCCGAATTGTACATCTTAATCGTTTGCGTATTTCCCACATTAAAACCAGTGATAACCAAACGACAACCAAGAAGAAAGGGGGTAATAATAAATAGAAAAAGAGAGATATAAAAAAAGGGAGAAAATTTTATATACAGGGTGATTCAAAACAACCTTCTGTCCTTACAATATCATATACTTGACTCAATTTTAAGACGATTTTTCCTTTGCCAAAATTTTTTCTGAGGCTTCCTTTTCAAATTATAAGCCAAAATAGTTAACGAATTACGGGCCGCGTACGCGAGGCAGGCAGGGGCGGCGCAACTCACCGTCCGATGCTGGTGATTATGTGAAGCGCTCGCTGCGATCAACTGTTTGCTACATGCGATGGCCCATCGCCGATGGGTATAAAAGAGAAAGACAGAGAGAGAGAGAGAGAGAGAGAAAGAGCGTGTGTGCGATCAGCTGTTTGCTACACGCGATGGGTGTAAGAGAGAGAGAGAGAGAGAGAGAGAGAGAGAGAGAGAAAGGGAGAGAGAGAGAGAGAGAATGTGTACGCGTATACGTTCTCTCTCACACATACACCCCATCGCATGTAGCAAACAGTTGATCGCAGCGAGCGCTTCACGTAATCACCAGCATCGGACGGTGAGTTGCGCCGCTCCTGCCTGCCTTCTGTACTCGACGCGTGATTTGCTAACTATTTTTGCTTATAACTCAAAAATTACGCTTCAATTCAAATTTTGGTAAAGGAAAAATCGTCTTAGAATTGTATCAAGAATACGTCATTTCACGGACGGAAGGTTGTTCCGGAACACCCTATATATTAACGAGAGACGCTATCGCGTTTCTCGATTTTGCTATACAGGATGTTTCATAATTCACCTTCACGAATTATTCCATACTGCATAGAAAGAATGCGGTACATTACATAAATTATGAAAAATTATTATTTAATATATTATTAATTTTATTTTAATATTTATATTTATGAGATATATGCGTGCGTGAATATTTATGCGTGCATGTGTGCGCGCGTACGTATGTGTGCGTATATGCGTATATGCATTACGTGTGTGCGCGAATTGTGTGGCGCGCGTATGTATGTATGTGTGCATGCGTATACATATCAATGAATCTGGAACAATATAGCGTCTTGCGAACAAAGCGACATACGTCTAGCGGCGTATCAGTGAAATTGGAAAACGGACTAGCAGCATAGCCTAGCGGCGTATCAGTGAACCTGGAAAACGGACTAGCAGCATAGCCTAGCGGCGTATCAGTGAACCTGGACAAACATGGCGTCTCGAAAAGTGACACCTTTTTGGCCGAAAAATTCATATGAAATATCGAGATCTGTACATCAAGTGCAAGTACCAGTGTCATTTTGATATTATTATATTCGGAAAAATCCATGTTCTCGATTGATATGTTCATCTCTCGAAAGGATGGTCCGACGTACGAGATATTTCGAATTCATTTTCTAAAATTTTCAAAAAACGTCCTCACTCCGGTAAATGATACACGGTAGCGTCTGTTTACAGTAAACAAAAAGACGACGAAAGATATACTTAGCGAGACGCTACCGCGTCTCTTGATAACAAAATTATCCTATAAAAAAAGAGGAGGAAACTATTAGAATTAAGCAATATTTTGATTTACGCCCTAAAGAAACCTTTAAGCTACATGCTTCCGTTTATAAAATAGAAAGTAAAAACATATCCGTTAATCAGCGATTACTCATTATAGACAATGGAAATCAAATCAATCGACACCAGACAACTAGCTCGCGAACGTCTAGCAGTGAAAATCACGCATGTGGAATCACCACTACTTTTCTGGGTGCGACTTAGAGATAACGAAAGAGATTTGGAAAATTTAGAAGAAGATCTCAACTTTCGGATGACAAGATGCGTCAACTTGCCTCTCGAATCGCGAAAGATAAAACAGAAAAAAGCCGTCGCTGTTAAAGATGACGGATTCTGGCATAGAGGATTAATAACTAAAATTACAGGAACTAGAGACATGGTTGAAGTCTTTCTTAAAGATATCGGTACGAAGATTATTCTGCCGATACACAAAATTTACAAGCTAGAAGATGAATTCAAGGAACTGCCGTGGCAAACAATTGCATGTGACTTGCCTTATATATACGAGCTGTACAACCCCTACCTCAATATGGCCTAGCGACACGAGAGAATTTTGCCGGTTCATGGCAGAAGAACACAAAGGGTGGATAAAGATAGTACAGCCTCTTTGGGAAGGGGCTGCCTTAGTAGAACAGCAAATACGAGTAGACAGTTTTTATAGATCTTATGATTTCAAGAATGCATTGTTTCGGTTCCGTCTTGCCCAGCAAAGCACAAAAAAGATCGAGCATGTGTTTCCCTGCGTATAAAAACAACGGAGAACACGTGCACATATGGACGTGCGGATCTACCCTACCCTGAATAAAAAAAAAAGAAAAAAAGGAGCTTATTTTTAATCATACATTATATTCTTGTATTCTTCGCTATTAACACTATTTACTCTTGTGTTATCAAAATCTATATTATATATGTATACATATAGATCAACGTGTAATATCCTTACCAACATTATCCATTAGAATAATTATTAATTATAAGAAGAAAATAGAACCATTTTCCTTTTTTTTCTGTTGTATTATCGACGATTATCGATTACAGTAAAATGCCAGCGTACCATTGCCTCATGCTGACCCCTAAATTCCAAGAAGAAGAACACGGGGCATTTGACGGTGTACGACCGCAGGACCATCCCGAAACCTATGGATACCTGACGGAACTACGATGCGTCAAGCTGATAGAAAATTCGCTTTTCCAACACCCCAGCGATAGTTACAAGGTCTGCTGCTTTTGTTATACTTGTATGTCTGACGAACAAAAAGAAGGATATACAATGGTGCCGCCGCACAATCTAGTACACAAAAATTCAGCCGAGACTCAAACGAATTGTACCATATGCAACAAATTGATCGTAAGAATCAAACCAGCAAGCGAATGTATCATAGAGCCCGCATTGTAATATATCTACATATTCCCAGAGAGTACCTGGACGAAGGGTGGGGAGCTCCGGTGTTCGACCAATGGACCGAAGAATAGAAGCCTTTTCGACCAGCGGGCCCGACCATTCCCTTTTCCTTCAGAGGCGATGGTAACGCAGGCAACCCTAATGACCGTAATAAAAAAGAGAGAGAAAAAAAAGGAAAAAGAAAGTTAGTTCTACACGCTCGAAAAAAAAATATTTAGACAAAACTAAAAATATGAATAACCAGCGACGTTTAACTTAAGAATAATTTAGAATAAGAAGCGTGTCTTAAAAGGAAAATAATTGTAATTTAGAATCTAAGACTAATATTTTATTCAAAAATTAAAAATGTTGTCCTAAAAGGCAGTTTACACTTTAAGAATGTGAGGAAACACATTTAATCATAAAATTAAATGTGGGTTCTTTCCAAGTATGTTTAAGTCAAATCCGAAAGAAAAGAATCGACAAATTTGCAAATGTTGTGCATCCCCAACATTTGTCTAAGGTGGGGGGTGTTACATCCGGTGGACTACACGATTCTTTTCTTTCATAGAACTCTTTCACTGATATAAAAAATTACGCTCTGAAACCTTTCTGCACACGACGTAAACAATAAACAAGGAGATATCTAGCAGGCGAGACTAATCTTTTAGAACGATACAATTTTTTAACTATGAGACGGATCAATAAATATTCCGGGACTAAGACCCACGTCGAAGGTTTGAAAATTCGAGACGGATCAATAAATATTCCGGGACTAAAACCCACGTCAAAGATTCGAAAATTTTAAACAAATATAAGAGACCCTCGCACGCTAGAAATCTAGACCATGTGCGTACGGAAAACAAACAGATGAATGAAATTTTCAACTCTAAGGTCCGCGCAACGGGCTCAAGGGTTTAAAACAAAGAACAAGGAGAGGGACACGGACGATAGTTTACAGATGAAACCAAAATCCGTAAGCAGAACTCGCGATACTTGACACCGCGTGCTCGCCTGCCAGACCACCCTCTTGTGTTATCTGTTTCAGATAAATTTCAGCGGGAATAATAAAAATGTCAACTTAGCCGATCATAACGGACTCTTCAATAGGCTGGACTTAACTTCTAAAAACAAAAGCCTACACCAATAGGCGCTATTTCTGGACCTTCTTCTGGAAGGGTAGCACCTCCTACTCATGAGAGGGGAAAATAGTAAAGATTTGATTTGTTAAAAAAGAATTCTGATTGCCTAATGGAGAGGGTACGTGGGGAGACGCTAAGACTCGAGGATACGCGAAATCCTCGCTCGAAAATTCATTCCGTTTTCGTTCTTCAACCGACTCACTACTTAGCTAGTAGTCAGCTCGGAGATCAAGTTTTCCCGCGACTCTAAATTGTGCAGAGAGCGAGTTCAAATAAAAGTGAAAGACTTAGTGATACGTAAGTGTTAAGTGCCAACAAGCCGTGTTTAAACCAGCAACACAATAAACCGGGTTCCCGAGCCATCATTGCCGAGCCCATTCTGATCAGCCATGACAGCTGGAGCCGAACCACACTTAGTCACTACAAGTATCAACGCATTCTCAAGTAGTAAGTGGGTTGAACAATTTCAATTTGTATTGTATCAATTTGTATTCCCCCTTTTATTATTATTATTATTATTATTATTATTATTATTTTACGTCTTGCATTCTGAAATAATTCTTGGATCAATCAGTATCTCATTTCGATGCTTCGTACTTAAATCTCGATTGTCTCTTTGTGTAATTTTCTCTTCCTTAATCCTCATTCTTCCTTCCTTGAAATATTACCTCGAATCTCCTTTTTCTACTTCACTTTAGCCATCACGAGTTACCTGTATTTTACAGTGTGACTCCTGACTTACTGACAGTCGTCACGAATTACCTGAACTTTACTGTGTGACTACCGACTTCCTACCAGACACCACGAGTTACCTGTATTTTACAGTGTGACTCCCGACTTGCCACCAATCGTCACGAGTTACCTGTATTTTACAGTGTGACTCCTGACTTGCTGACAATCGTCACGAGTTACCTGAACTTTACTGTGTGACTCCCGACTTCCTACCAGACACCACGAGTTACCTGTATTTTACAGTGTGACTCCCGACTTGCCACCAATCGTCACGAGTTACCTGTATTTTACAGTGTGACTCTTGACTTGCTGACGGTCGTCACGAGTTACCTGAATTTTACAAAGCGAGTCTTGACTCCTAGCCCGTCATCGAGAGTTACCTGTATTTTGCAGAGTGACTCCCGATTACATTTGTCACCTTTTCTACTTCCAGGTCGTCCAAAAATTTTCATATAGAAATATAAAAATTACACCTTCTTTATTATCCAGACTTGAAATCTAGAATTATTCAATTAATTAAAGAAAAACTTCCAAGAATTATTTCGTGAATTAAGAATCTATTCACTATCGATTTCATTATTATCATTACTCATCACGGCCCGGTTTCCTTAGTGGAAATATTAAATCAAGCTACGCGCACGAACATCAAAGGGTCGCGAAACCGACAGAATAGGCAACTAAGAAAAGAATTGGCTCGGGCGGCTGCGGACCCTAACTACACAATAAATTATAAGAAATTTAATTTAGATAAGGACTCCTTTGACCAAAAAGCTCATCGACTAATTAAAATATATAATAAGCAAAAACGTACACATAAAATACACAACCTACCACCTTGTCCTCCAACTTCCCCTCCTTCTTATTCTCCTATTTCTTCTCCTGAGCGTTTTCACTCAGCTTGTTTCGAAACTCAACCCTCGCGAATTCCCACTCTCCCTCTCCCTTCTGACTATCCCCCTAGTTCTTCTTTTGATTATCCACATCCTTCTTATTCCCCCGTCTCTTCCCCCGAGTGTTCTCGCTCACCTTCCCTCGAACCTCCACCCACTAGAATTCCTACTCCTCCCTCCTCCTTACCCCTCGAATCGCCCGATCTCTCAGAAGAGTCGCGCGTTTTCGAAGAAGCCCTTCAGGACTTCGTAGAAGAGTGTCCCGATCTCAAAACGAAACCGGAAGATTTTAAATCGGAATCTTCCGATCCCGAAGGAGAGTCGGAGTCCTTTTTCGAAAACCAGGACAGGGAAGCCAGGTACAAGTACCTCCTAAGCCAATTTCCTGCTTATCCTGTGCCCCTTACGGACGAGGATTATCGCGTCGGTCCAGATATAGTGGACCTCGATCAATTTCACCATATACTTCAAACCAATCCACCTAGCTCCATTATTCCTTTTTTTGCCCCAGGCTGCCCTTTTCCTTTAGCCGTTCCTATTGAGGTCTTTTGGATGAAGTTCCCTTCTCCTTCCACGGTGCAAATCCAAGACCTTTAATAGTCCTCCTCCTCTTTTATCTCTACCGTCCAACTTTAATTTTCTTAATAATTTATTTTTAATATTTTTTTTTGATATGAACTGTTTATTGTAAATTTCCAACTGGATTTTAAATTTTAGTTTCCCTTTTAATTCCGGTTGATGTCCTCCGCACTTATTATAACACCCGCGAGAATATAATTTTCCTTCACCTACATTCACGCACACAAACACAAGTACACCTTAGAATTTAAGAAAATGTATTTTTATTAATAAGATTTTAAAAATCAAATTAAATGTTCCTTCGTTAAATTTTATCTTTCTTTTTTTTCTTAAATCATTCATTTCCAATTTTTTGAATAAATGTAAAGTTAAATTATAAAATCGAGTAATTTATTAACCCGACTTCCTTCCCGTTACACGAAATCGCACAGGGTCTCGTCCCAGGTAATAAGGATTCAGTTCCTTTACCAAAAAAGGGACCGCCGACCGAACGGCCCGTGGACAGAGTAAGAGCGACCCTTCCGGTCGTTGATTTATCTAAGGCCCTATATCGTTCGTTCGACTCTAAGACACGCATCGTCTAGCGTTTGCCTAGAGATAAGTAAGTTACGCTCTCCCGCTGACTCTCCCTTCCATTGAGTCTGGACGTAACAATGTAATTAAAATTATGATTACTTATTTCATTAAAAATAATCCGATTTATGTCATATCAAGCGACGCGGTAGAGTCGCGACGCCAAGTATATAAAAAAAACGTTTCGGCTTGTCAACGGTTTGCCTATGTTGCCTATGTACAAGCGCCGCGACGCTACCAAGTAGCTTATCCGGAGTTTTACGTGTAATAAACTTTTGATTCAAAATACCTCAGGAACTAAAGCCATAATAAAAAATCTAACGGCACTTTTATCATATAATGTGGATACAAGCTTTCGATTGCGACCAGTTCGAATAAGATTGGTGCAGTCAATCCTGAGAACTGATGATCGTATCGAGCGAAATACCAGAATTGTGACATTTATTTTTTCCAACTTTCAGACTCTCACGTACGTATGCTCGCACGCACACATGCAAAGCGATTTTGTCCCTCAAGGCGCGTTCATATCGCTCATGTACGATTATTCTTTCGTGTATTACTTTTTTATAAAATTATAATTTTAAAAATTTATAATAAATAAGAGAAAGAGAGAAAGAGAGCGGGAGAGAGAGAGAGAGAGCGGGAGAGGGAGAGAGAGAGAGAGAGAAAGAGAGAGAGAGAAGGAGAGGGAGAGAGAGAGAGAGAGAGCGGGAGAGGGAGGGAGAGCGGGAGAAAGAGAGAGAGCGGTAGAGAGAGAGCGGGAGAGAGAGAGAGAGAGAGAGGGAGAGGGCGGGAGAGAGAGAGAGAGAGAGAGCGGGAGAGAGAGAGAGCGGGAGAGAATGGGAGAGACAGAGAGAGATTGAGATTGATTGAGATTGATTGATCTTTATTAGCTTTCTCAGCTATTTGTAATACAAATCTAGTTTACATTAATTACAATATACTCCTTTAACATTTGCTTAAACGGCACAATTCTTTCATTCCGCTTTATTTCAGCTGGCAAGGCGTTATACATTTTTACTCCTTCGTAAAACATACTCTTTTGCGCACTCCTTGTTCTGCGATATTTTATTGCAATATCCCCAGCTTGCCGTGTTTGCCTTTCACTCTCATTTCCCACAATTTCTAATCTATTTCTTAATTGCTCCGGTAACATGTTCCTTAAAATCTTAAAAATAAATATACACACATTATAATATAGCCTCTGTTTTATGGACATAAACTGCAGCGCCGCATACTGCAGGGCAGCATACGCTCCACTTTGGTATGTCTATCACATTGCAATATGATCCTCATGGCCCGGTTTTGTGCTTTTTGCAATTTACTCAGCTGTGTTTCTCCCATATCAATTAACAGCGTCGCACAATACTCAAAGTGAGGTGCTATAATTGTCTTATATACAATACATCTAGTGTATGCCGATATATAATTACCTATTCTATTCATGACCACATGATCATACCGCCAAATAAGTAAACAAAGACGCGTGTCGGTATGAGGCATATATAGCGCTATCAAGCAACGCGGTAGCGTCGCGACGCCAAGTATATATAAAAATTCGTTCCAGCGTGTCAACGGTTTGCCTATGTACAGGGGCTGCGACGCTACCAAGTAGCTTATCCGGAATTTTAGGTCTAGTAAACTTTCGATTAAGATATTTTAATAACTAAAGCCGTAATAAAAAATCTAACGGCACTTTTATTATATAATGTGAATACAAGCTTCCGATTGCGACCGGTTCGAATAAGATTGGTGCAGTCAATCCCGAGAAATGATGATCGTATGTCAGAATTGTGACATTTTTCGTTCTTCATCATTATCATAATCATAAGAATAAGAAGGTAAGTTTCAGACTCTCACGTACGTATGCTCGCACGCACACACGCAAAGCGATTTTGTCCCTCAAGGCGCGTTCATATCGCTCATGTACGATAATTCTTTCGTGTATTACCCTTTTATAAAATTATAATTTTAAAAATTTATGATAAATAAGAGAGAGAGAGAGAGAGGGGGGAGAGAGAGAGCGGGAGAGCGGGAGAGAAAGAGAGAGAGAGAACGAGAGAAAGAGAGAGCGGGAGAGAGAGAGAGAGAGAGAGAGAGAGAGAGCGGGAGAGAGAGAGAGAGAGAGAGAGAGCGGGAGAGAGAGAGCGGGAAAGGGAGAGAGAGCGGGAGAGAGAGAGAGGGCGGGAGAGAGACAGAGAGAGAGAGTGAGAGAGCGGGAGAGAGAGAGAGAGCGGGAGAGGGGGAGAGAGGGAGAGGGGTGAGAGAGGAGGAAGGGTGGGTGGGAGGGAGGGGGAGAGGGGGAGCGGGAAAGGGGAGAGCGGGAGAAGAGGAGCGGGAGAGAAAGCGGCAGAGAGAGAGGAAACTCTCTCTCTCTCTCTTTCAATTTATTGGCCTCTTGTGATCAAGGGTGGATCACAAATTCTGGCCATCAACAGGTTATATATAGTGCGTATCAGTGAGTATAAGTTTCTGGGAGAAATTATTTTATAGGATAATACGAAACCTCTTTTTGAGGCATATGGGAAAGTGGAAGGATAGAGTTTGATGGGATAATTTGCGGAAAAACCTCTCTTTTGAGGCATGTGGGAAGGACGGGACACGAGCGGAATCGAACCTGGAATCTCTCGATTACCAGGCCGCGACTCTACGCCCGGCGCCACGCGCCGCCAAGAGAGAGAAAACGAATATGTGTATATGTACACCCCATTACACCACATGATCATACCGCCAAATAAGTAAACAAAGACGCGTATCGGTATGCGGCATATATAGCGCTATTATATTGTGTATGGAATGTCTCACTTTGTTGTCATTCATACAGTGACAGCGAGTAGGCAACAGCTCCATGTGTCGTTATACACGATCGCAAAAATTATTAAAAGATATCTGAAACTCTATCTCTATAATAATTAATAATTAACGATTCACAAGCGATTGCTATTTGTCGAAGCAGATGTTAACTTCGTGTCATTTATTGTTATATATATATCTTGTTATATACGATCACAAAAATTATTAAAAGATATTTGAAACTCGATCTCTATAACAATTAAAAATTAACGATTCATAAGCTATTGCTATTTATCAAAGCAGATATTAATTTCGTGTGATTTATTGTTATACTAATATACTAATATAAAGTAAGAATAATTACAAAAAGCAGTGAAATCCCACTTAAAAAAACCTCACAAAGGTAAAAAAGATACGCCAAGTATATATCTAAAAAATAATTTATAAAATATTTTTCCTAAATAATAAGAAATAAAAACTAAATATGAAATCAATAGTTAACTAGCCAAGTACTTAGAAGCAATCCAGTTTGTGAAAATTTGTAATTTGAAAAAGTATTTGTCATAAAATCAAATTTGTATTTATAGAAATGTTATACACAAATTCTCTGCATAAAATTAAAACGCATTATATTTTTATTAAAAGAAACCTGAGTTTCAAAATATGTTCAATAGAAATAAGAAAATATAAAAAAATTTTAATTAAAAAAACTTGGCGCTGCTAACTTTTAAAGTATATATTAAAACCAACAAACAATAAATTTAATTTAGATCTAAATTTAATTTAGAATTATATTTAATTTAGTTATATCACAATAACTGCAATGTGAATGTATTAAAGAATACACTAATTTTAGCATGTTTAATTTAGCAGCGCCAAGTCTTTTTAATTAAAATTTTTTTATATTTTCTTATTTCTATTGAACATATTTTGAAACTCAGGTTTCTCTTAATAAAAATATAATGCGTTTTAATTTTATGCAGAGAATTTGTGTATAACATTTCTATAAATACAAATTTGATTTTATGACAAATACTATTTCAAATTACAAATTTTCACAAACTGAATTGCTTCTAAGTACTTGGCTAGTTAACTATTGATTTCATATTTAGTTTTTATTTCTTATTATTTCGGAAAAATATTTTATAAATTATTTTTTAGATATATACTTGGCGTATCTTTTTTACCTTTGTGAAGTTTTTTTTAGTGGGATTTAGTATCATTTTAATCGCAAAAATGTAATTAATCCATTACAATTATTTTCAGATATATAAAATGCGAAATACAGAGATTTTATTTTCTATAATAAGATGACATATACACGTCAAAGATTACAGATAAAGGGAGCCTGGCGAGCGAGACTTCGGAACTCTTTGATGTTTGTCATCTCGCTTGCTTCTTCATTCTTTCTCTCTCTCTCTTTCTCTGCTTGTTCTTTATTGTATTCTTTCATTGCCATTATTATAATCTTTTATTTGTTCGACTTTTATTCTTTTTATTCTTGTTTTCCTATATGATAATAAATTAATTTATTCATCTTTATTTTATAAAGCATAAATAAGATATTGTATATTTTATAAATAAAAAAAGTATTATGTATGTGTGCGTGTGCGTGTGTATTTTTGTATGTGCATGTGTTGTGTTTAACTATAATGTAACGTAATTATGTATTGTATTAACTATAGTGAAATAATAAAGGAAAATAACTTGTATTGTATATCTCATTTACGCTGTATAAAATAAAAATAAATAAATAAATTTATTTATTTTTATGTAGAGAGACGAGAATAGAAAGAATAAAAGTTGAGCAAATAAAAGAATATAATAATGGGAATAAAAGAATACAATAATGAACGAGCAAAGAGAGAGAGACAGAGAGAAAGAGAGAGAGAAGCGCGAGTGAACGCGTAAGTGAATATACGAGGAGCATGAAGCTAAGCGATACATAGTACATAGCGAGCGAGCGATTAGAAAGAAACAGAGCGTATGATCGAAAGAAAAAAGATACTGCAATAATGTTAGTGCATACATGTATGTTACTCTCACACACATGAAAGAGACGAAGATAGTACGGTTATGTCTGTCTTTGTCATGTACGATTGCAGCTCTGTCTATCGCGACATCGCGCAACTAATCTACTGCTCTGTTTTACTCTTGAGCCTCGATTTCGCACACACACATATGCACGAAATTTTTGCAGACAGTAATCTTTTTTACTAGGCTTCTAAACACGTTTCTAAACGTTCACCTATGTTCTTCCAGGCATTTCCGAGCGGAGAGGTATCTTATTTTGCACGTACACATTGCAAAACTTTTATATTACATAAGTATTGTTCCGACCTGACGCCAGAAGCCGATAAAAAAACTGTAATTTTTTAGTTTCTTTCTGTTTTTAACATAAACTCGTGAAGTCTCATCTTTGTTTCGATGTGTACTTAAATCGTGGAAAAGGATTTATTATTCTATTCAACTAAAAAAGAGATTTCGGTGTGCAAAATAACAATTGTTTTGGTCGGTAAAACAGACGAGCTTTTGGATCCCCTTAAGTCGATGGAAATACGACTGACTGCGTTCATTTCACTCCCACTCCGATCTACAAGCTTTGTCGGAGTGGCAGCGAATTGACACGAAATTTAGGTGGTGGAAACACTTGAAAGTAGATGGTGCCAACCTTTACTTTTCATTATTTCGTAACCATCAATATATAGTCGATATATAGTCTATATGTTGATGTTCGTAACAGTTACCGTTTGTTCGTATTAATTATCAAAATAAAAAATAAACGAGAAATTTGTCAAGGATTATTTTTATTTACATTCACAAGCAAAAGTTAAGTTGGCTCTACTGAAATATCAATCTTCCTCGCTTCTATTCTACTACCGCCGTAGAGTTAGCAGAGAAATTAAATATTTTCTAATTATTTTATATTATATAATTTGGGAATCGTTTAGGGAAGTTTAGGAAAATCATTTTAACATTTAGGAAACAATATTTTTTTTGTAATTGTGCGCGAGTGAACGCGGGAGCGCGAGGATCGCGTGAAATGGACACGATAGTGTTTTGTAAAAAAAGCAGTCAATTTATTAAGAACAATAAATATTTAACAAGTTCTTTGTCGATCAGATTTATGCTAATCTTAACCGAGTGATTGCTCCGACGAGCGACTGGGAGCGTTACGATAATCTCCGCAAGCGACGGATATATCGCGAATACCGCAAGCGACGGTATAAACGGCGCAATTCCGCGAGCGACGGAATAAACGGCGCGTTTTTAACAACGAGAGAGTAATTGCGAGCGACGAGAAATCTCCTTTATGATAATCGTGAACTTCGCGTTTCGTAATCGAGCGTACGAATTAGAAAAGCGAGCGACTTTTCTATAGCGAGCATTTAAACGATATAAGCACACACTGTCACGGATGAATCTCGATCGAGTGCGCCCGGCGGTTCCCCGAGAGAGCTTTTATACAACCGATCCTTTTGTGTTCTAGAATTTTCTACTTGTTTGTCTCAAATTTCGCGACGGTTGTTATGTTCGATGATTAGTTAAAATTTGAACGTTGTTATTAGACTTTGTTTGTCGTTTTAGGCTCTCCAGGGTGACCGCTGCGTGGCCCGCATCGATAGGCACGAGCGATGCCGCGGGCCTGGCGCGATTCGCGTAGCGCCGCTGTTGAAGCGCGCTCCTATTTGTCGCGAGCCGTGCGACGCGCGACATGGCGGCTGACGCGCCAAATTTCGAGCGCGATTAATCGGCGCTTTATTGTAGTGGTCTTTATCGTGGCTAATTGCTATTAGTAATTATTTGCGTTCGATTTCGAACAGTAATAATAAAAATTTATCGAGCGAATAATGTTTTTTTTTCTATGTGTGCGTGTACGTGTAAACATTTGTTTAAATAAAAGTCTTTATTGTGCATAATGGAAGAAAATAAAATCATTTAAAGAACAAAGATGTATATCGTGCACTTATTATCCTCAACATGTCTTACATTCTTATTTTCCGTAATTCTCGATGTTCCACTGCCTTGTCTAATTTCTCGATTCATTGCAACTTAGATTTCAAACACGTAGCACTGGTCCTGAAATTTATTCTTAATTTATTATAAATTCTATGTGCTTTCTATTAAAATGTTACAAAAATATGTATTTGAAATTTCTTACCAATGTTACAGGCATGGAGCTATTAAGTATTATTGGTATGTTTATAAAAAAATTATAAAAAATCAGTAAAATAATAAAATCTACGTCGTCAATTCCGATGACGTCATACGTAATATAATATTATAGAGTTGTATCTTGTTCATTTTGCTTGCTCTTAAGGACCAGCGCACATGAAAATATTTTATTGAGTCTTTTATTTTAGAAATAAAGGACTCTGATTGGTTGAATCCTTTATGTCGCGTGCGTAACGCATAATGCATTTTTTTGAATACACAAATTTATTTAATTTACAAAAATGCGACTTTCCCAAATAAAAATATTAATGAATATGTTATTCCCAAATGATTTCTAATCGATTCCGTTCATAATATTTATTAAACATAATTAAGATCTGCTAACTTGACGCTCAATAAATTTTTATTATTACAAAAAAAATATTGTTTCCTAAATGTTAAAATGATTTTCCTAAACTTCCCCAAACGATTCCCAAATTATATAATATAAAATAATTAGAAAATATTTAATTTCTCTGCTAACTCTACGGCGGTTATTCTACTTCCAGTGGAAACAGTACGTTAAATTCGATGCGCACCGAAACAGAATCGGATTGACGACTTCGGTGGAAACTAGATCAATCTTAAGATGTTATGCGGCCATTTCATTGGTTGAATGAAATC
Organism: Formica selysi; assembly: GCA_009859135.1. Classification (NCBI taxonomy): domain Eukaryota; kingdom Metazoa; phylum Arthropoda; class Insecta; order Hymenoptera; family Formicidae; genus Formica; species Formica selysi. The sequence goes on from CM020813.1 coordinate 9,418,308, forward strand.
TTAAGATGACACAAGACACTTAAGGCCCTGCGCACAATAGAGGAAATATTAGGAATAGGAATAAAATATTAGGTGTACAAATAAGTTTCCGCCGTTTTTTATCAAAATTTGGGCATTTATTGTGAAAGGACGAAACCTAATGTTTTATTTGAAGTATTGTCCATCGCTTGCCACTACTTTTTCCCATCTTTCTGGCAGCATACGGATACCGCGTCGGAAGAATGCTTCATCTTTTGAGGCTATCCACGAATCGACCCAATTTTTGGTATCTTCATATGATGTGAAGTGTTGCTCAGACAGGCCATGCGCCATCGATCTAAACATGTGGAAATCAGAAGGAGCAATGTCTGGTGAATACGGCGGGTGGGGTAAAACTTCCCAATTGAGTGTTTCCAAATAGGTTTTGACCGGCGCCGCAACATGTAGACGAGCATTATCATGCAGGAGAATAACTTTGTCGTGTCTGGAGTAGTGGGCGCGCTTTTCCTTGAATGCTCGACTCAATCTCATCAATTGTGTTCGGTAGACAGCCCCAGTAATGGTTTCGTTCAGTTTGAGCAACTCATAATACACGACACCAAGCTGATCCCACCAAATGCATAACAAAATTTTTTTTCCATGAATATTTGGCTTAGCTGTAGATGTTGAAGCATGGCCAGGTGGTCCCCATGATTTCTTCCTTTTTGGATTATCATAGTGGATCCATTTTTCATCATCAGTGACTATACGGTGCAGAAAACCCTTTCGTTTATGCCTGGCAAGCAGCATTTCACATGTGAACAATCGGCGTTCAACGTTTCTCGGCGTCAGTTCATATGGAACCCAATTTCCTTGTTTTTCAATCAATCCCAATGATTTCAACCGATGTGAAATTGCTTGTTGAGTCACTCCCAATGTAAGTGCAAGTTCTTCTTGCGTTTGGCACGAATCTTGATCCAATAATGCTGCCAATTCCGCGTCTTCATACACTTTCGGCCTTCCGCTACGTTCTTTGTCTTCGATGTCAAATTCACCGTTCTTAAACTTTTGAAACCACTCACGACAACTTCTCTCACTTAAGGCAGCCTCATCATATGCTTCTACAAGCAATCGATACGCCTCAGCTGCAGATTTCTTCAAATTGAAGAAGTAAATCAAAAGTTCCCGCAAATGACGCTTATTCGGCTCAAAACTCGACATTTTCGCACACAAAAGAATATATTATACTGATAAAAAATCACTAATATTTTAAGGTTATGTTATTGACTGATGTCCAATCTTACGATAAGGACGTTTTACATCTGACAATTTTAACCATAACTTACTGGTGGCGCCAACTTTTGTCAAACGGCGGAAACTTATTTGTACACCTAATATTAAATATCAGGAGGAGCAATTTGGAATTATTTTACTTCAAACAAGGAAACGGAATGGATTTATTATTTCTAATTTTTATTTTTTTATTTCATTATTCGTTAATCCATTCCGTTCTCTTGTTTGAAGTAAAATAATTCCAAATTGCTCCTCCTGATATTTAATATTTTATTCCTATTCCTAATATTTTCTCTATTGTGCGCAAGTCCTAAAGCCCGTATCAGACTACGCATTGAAGATTGAGATTGAGGATTGAAGATTGAAATTTGACCAATCAGGACAAAGAAATTTTAGTGCCTTTTGTCCTGATTAGTCAAATTTCAATCTTTAATCTTCAATCTTCAATTTTCAATGCGTAGTCTGATACGGGCATAAGGGTGCCATTACATGGAGCGCGGAAACGCGCATTAACGTAACGCGGAACAAGAGTGGAACCAATCACGAGCATTCTGCAGTTTTTGTTACGCTCGCGATTGGTTCCCTTCTCGTTCCGCGTTACGCTAATCCGCGTTTCCGCGCTTCATGTAATGGCACCCTAAGGTCTAATTTCGGGCCAATTTTACCAAGCTCGGTTAGATGAACCGACGGTTAAAATTAGCAGGGTGGCCAACAGAAAATAGAGATGAAGGAAAACCAAGTATTTATATCATTTCAGTTGGAACCCTGCTAATTTTAACCGTCGGTTAATCTAACCGGACTTCGTGAAATTGGCCCTGAGACGATCTTGGATATAAGAACAGCGTTCTCAACCGTACCATAATTATGGTATATGTACCATAATTTCGTATCAGCGTACATTGTACCATCGCACTTCATTATGATACGCAAATGTACCATAATTTCAAGATACTCGAAGTCACCATTATATTTTTCTAATTTTTCCGAATTATACTATTCAATGGTAAAGGTTTGATTGCATTCAGGAATGTCGCTTGCCTTAAGCTTTAAGCGAAACACACATTAAACAAAGCCGTATCTAGATTCAATAAATATATGCTACATGCCACATTTGTTAATTTAATTCATATCTCATACTTCATTATTCGATGGTTATATATTCATCTGCGATCCGCGTCATACATCAAATATGTAAACTTTAGCTGTGTTCCGATATTCACTGCCAGTACTGAAAATCTATAATGTATGTGACGTAAACTATATGGCGTTTTCGAATGTAGCAGGTTTAATCGCTCTGGGGCCCGTTCTTGAATTCATTCGCAAGAGAAACGTATGCGCAAATTCCATTCTTATGAGAAATCTACAAGTTGATTGGCTAAAAGCCATGCAATAGCCAATCAACTTGCAATTTTTCTGTAAGAGCAGAATGTGCGCATACGTTTCTCTTGCGAATGAATTCAAGAATCGAGCCCCTGAGAGCGATTAATGACGTCATTGCATCGTCTCTGCCAATAAAAGACTTGAATTCATAGTAAAATATAGTGATTAATTGATCCGGGTTGGATTAATCCGTACATTCGAAAACGCTAAGTGCCGGTCTACAATAGGTGATTTAACCCCTAAGCCTTAAGAAATTGACCAATCACAATCAAGTATGAGGAGAATACTCGACTGTGATTAGTCAATTTCTTAAGGCTTAGGGCTTGAATCATCTATTGGAGATCGGCACTAATAGAGTTTCAGTACTGGCAGTGAATATCGGAACACAGCCTTTGTTGCTGTGTGGCGTGAGCTTGGGTCGTTAAGTATGTTATAAAAATAATATTTATATAATAATGTAAAATGTTTTCTTTGAGAATTTCATATCAATAGCGATATTTTATATTATATAATAGAATCTAGATTTTTGATAAGTTGGCATGGTTTACATAACCTATATATTTCATAGAATAAATTCAGATACCGAAGAGCAGGACGAAAATACGCCTCCTCGAAAAAAAACAAAAATAACTCGTCGGGTGCAAAAATTTAGAAAGGCTTGGCTCACGGATGAGGAATTTAAAACATGGCTTCAAAGTGTTCCCGAGAAAGCCAAATGCAAGATTTGCAATTCCATTATGAAGGCTGATAGGACAGTAATCAGCAACCACTCCAAATCTCAAAGCCACAAGAAAAAACACTTGTCTTTTCAGCCAAAAATCATAGAATTTGCAAAAAATACTAACAATCTAAGCTTAAGTAAGGAAATAAGTAAATTGGAAATACGTTTATGTGCATTTATTGCTGAACACAATATACCCTTAAGCCCGTATCAGACTACGCATTGAAGATTGAGATTCAAGATTCAAGATCGAAATTTGACCAATCAAGATAAAGAAATTTTAGTCCCTTTTGTTCTGATTAGTCAAATTCCAATCTTTAATCTTCAATCTTCAATTTTCAATGCGTAGTCTGATACGGACTTTACGGGTATTGGACCATTTAACACCTTTGATTAAGGAATGCGTTCCTGATTCAAAAATTGTACAAAATATGCACTTAAAAGCAACAAAAGTTGCAATCATAAAAAATGTGATTGGGGCAGCCTCAAAAAACCATTTGCAAAACAAATTGAAATCAACATTATTCAGTGTGCTGATAGATGAATGCACCGATATTGTCTGTGTCAAAATTATGTGCATCGTGGTCAGGTAAATTATAAAATTTATTTTGAATAGTTAATACAGTATTTTAATTTCTGGGTGTGTTATACTTAAAATTGTTTACAAATTTTTTAATGAGGAGGAAGGAAGAATGATTAGTAGATTTTGGGATCTATGTCAAGTATTTGAGAAGAGTACTGATGCCAAAGCAGCTACGGCGGAGCATTTGTTTAATCTTATACAAACATCCTTCAAAAAACATATTTCATTTGAAAATATCATTGGATTTGCATCCGACGGGTGCAATACAATGATGGGTAACTCCAATTCCGTTGCATCGAGATTCTGTATGTACCATGTCCTGGAATATCTATTTTTAAATGTATTTGCTATTCCTTGCATCTTTGTGCTAGTGAAGCATGCAGAATATTAGAAGATTTAGCGCGGAACATATACAACGAGTTTAAGAACAGTGCCAAAAGACAATATCAATTTCAGGAGTTTCAACAGTTTCTGAATCTTAAAACATATAAAATCCTTCGTCCATCACAGATTCGTTGGTTATCTTTAGGCGCTGTTGTTACACGAATTGTTGAACAATGGAAAGCCTTACAATTTTATTTCAGAGAACAGCTTTCCACCGCACGATTGCATTCTGTTGAACAAATTATACAAGCTTTCGAAAGTCCGCTCATTAAGCTTTATTTTTTATTTCTTGAATGGGTTTTACCAAAATTTAAGAAACTTAACGAATTTTTTCAATCTGATTCAGTTGTATTTACTACAGTTTATGACAAAATGAGTTTAGGTTATCAAGAGCTTCTTGAAGCATATATGCAAAAGTCGTATGTTAAAAACACGAGTTTGAGCAAGATTGACCCATTCAATGTCGAAAGCGTTTATTACCTGAACAAATGTATTTTGGAGTTAAAGTTATGGAATTTTTAAGCGCACCCGAAATTCACAATAATCTCGCAATAAAAACTATTTTCAAAACAGTCGGTTGTTCTGAAATAAAAAAAAGATTTGATTTTGATAATAAAATATTAAAAGATTTAGCAAATCTAAATCCTTCGAAAGCAGTTCTAAGAAAAACAAGGGAAACGATGCCAAGTTTGTTACCGTTAATGAAAACGGTACCTCGTATTGTTTCTCCAGAACAATACCAAACTATTGATGATGAATGGAGGACACTTCCTTTTTTTGAACTTCCATCAGACATAAATATCAAAGAAAATGTTGATATTTTTGGAGCAAAATTGGGACATATCGATGAAGGAGACCAAGGGCTTACTTTCAAACACTTATCAAAATTTTCTCTTAATATGATTTCACTTCCCCATTCAAATGCTGAATGTGAATGTGTATTTTTAGTAAGGTAAACCAAATCAAAACTAAATCTAGAAATAAGATGATTACCGAAACGATGAATGGCTTAATTTTGGCCAAACAAAGGGTCAAAAATTGCGTTCAATATGAACCTTCAAAAGACGAATGTAGTTATATGACGAAATTCATGCTTTACCCAAATAAAAAACTAAATGAAGACGCTAATAAGTCTAGAAAATTCATTGCGGATTTGTACGAGACTGATGTTTGTGATATCGACAGAATAATGATGCCAAATGATTTCTAAATCCTTATCACAGAGAATGTAAGCTAGACATAATTGATCCGGATGGATAATCAATCGGATTTAACTGTTGTGAAATGGATTAGTCTTCATAGAATCAGTAATCGTTAATTGTATTTTCAGTTAAAAATTAATTATTTTATAAGATTTTTGGTGATTTAAGAGTTTCTATTTAGGAAATAAGAAAAGTAATATAAAAAACGTACACCTTAAGTTCGCGATGTTCCTAAAATGTATTCTTTATTATATTTATATATTTATTATTGTATATGTATATATTCATATACATAACTTGTGCAATAATATAAATAAAATGTAATTAGTAATTTAAGCTTGAGACGATCTCTAAATAATTCATTTTAATAAAAAAAAAAGATTTTTACGAAATTGTACTATAGTTTTTTTCAATGTACCATAATTTTACGGCCCTGGTACCATAAACGCCCTCCTTTAGGTACCTTCCCAAAGTTAGCCCCCCCACTTTGACTTTCGGGAATTTTCTTTTTATCAATCGATTGGTGGTTGATTGGTAATGTTTGGTATCGCATTAAAAAAGTTTGGTAGTTTCCTGTTTTTTGACAAAATCGTAAACAAATTTTTGACCTTTTTTTAGCCCCCCCACTTTGACTTTTGGAAATTTTTTTTTTACCAATCGTTCAATGATTGATTGCTAATGTTTGGTATCGCATCCAAAACGTTTGGTAGTTTCCCGTTTATTTTTAAAAAAATCGTAAACAAATTTTTAACATTTTCTTAGACCCTTCTCCCCCCATTTCGACTGCTGGGAATTTTTTTTTCACCACTCGTTTGGTGATTGATTGGTAACGTTTGCTACCGCATTCAAAATGTTTTTTTGTATAGCTAATAATTTTACATATAAAGCCAGATTTTGCAATTCGGCTCTTAAAAATTTATAATAAGGCCCGTTCTACAATAAGCCGTATGTCGTTAGTCGTAAGCAAATTGACCAATCACAATCGAATATTCTCGGAATAATCGACTGTCATTGGTCAATTTGTGACTTACAACCGTAATCCCAATCGCCCACAATCCGTAATGTAATACGGTCTGAATACAATCTTAAGTGAGCGCTTTCTCTGTTAAACGCGGCCATTGATATTTATCAGTATATCATAAAAACTAAATCTAAACATGGTATTAACATCATACATACATACATACATGCGTACATACATACATACATACGTACATACATACATACATACATACATACATACATTGTAGAACAGGCCTTAGGCCGATATTACATTTGTCGTACGACAAACTTTTTAAGCATATTGATTGGCTGCAAAATAGAAACTTTCTTAAGTCTCTAGAAATTAGCTAATCAATGCGCTTGAGAAGTTTGTCGTACGACAAATGTAATATCGGCCTTAAGCCCGTATCAAACTACAGACTATGCATTGAAGATTGAGATTCAAGATTCAAGATTGAAATTTGACCAATCAGAATGAAAAAATTTTAGTCCTTTTTGTTTTGATTAGTCAAATTCCAATCTTTAATCTTCAATCCTCAATCTTTAATGCGTAGTCTGATACGGTCTTTAAAGTCCGTATCAGACTACGCATTGAAGATTGAGATTAAAAATTCAAGATTGAAATTTGATCAATCAGGATACAGAAATTTTAGTTTCTTTTGTTTTGATTAGTCAAATTCCAATCTTTAATCTTCAATCTTTAATGCGTAGTCTGATACGGGCTTAAGTGTGGTCTTGTGTCGTCTTAAGATCTCATTCAACCAATGAAATGGCTACATAGCATCTTAAAGCCCGTATTAGACTATGCATTGAAGATTGAGATTGAAGATTGAAGATTGAAATTTGTCCAATCAGAATAAAAAAATTTTAGTCTCTTTTGTTCTGATTAGTCAAATTTCAATCTTTAATCTTTAATCTTCAATTTTTAATGCGTAGTCTGATACAAGCTTTACAACATATAAGCATTGGTGATGCGCCATAAGGCTCGTTCTACAATAAGTAGTATGTTAAGCCCGGATCAGACTACGTATTAAAGATTGAAATTTGACCAATCAGGCTAAAAGGAACTAAAATTTCCTTGTCCTGATTGGTCAAATATCAATCTCAATGCATAGTCTGATACGGGCTTTAATCGTTAGCAAATTGACCAATGACAGTCGATTATTCCGAGAATATTCGATTGTGATTGATCAATTTGCTTACGACTAACGATATACGGCTTATTGTAGAACGGGCCTTATTATAAATTTTTAAGAGCCGAATTGCAAAATCTGGCTGTATACGTAAAATTATTAGCTATACAAAAAAACATTTTGAATGCGGTAGCAACCGTTACCAATCAATCACCAAACGAATGGTGAAAAAAAAATTCCCAGCAGTCGAAATGGGGGGGGGGGGGGGGAATGGTCTAAGAAAATGTTAAAAATTTGTTTACGATTTTTTTTTTAATAAACGGGAAACTACCAAACGTTTTGGATGCGATACCAAACATTAGCAATCAATCATTGAACGATTGGTAAAAAAAAAATTTCCAAAAGTCAAAGTGGGGGGGCTAAAAAAAGGTCAAAAATTTGTTTACGATTTTGTCAAGAAACAGAAAACTACCAAACTTTTTTAATGCGGTACCAAACATTACCAATCAACCACCAATCGATTGATAAAAAGAAAATTCCCAAAAGTCAAAGTGGGGGGGCTAACTTTGGGAAGGTCCTTTAGGTTGAGAACACTGTATAAGAACGGACCATAGACATAGTATATCTAGACCGAGTGTTGAGGAGTGGGAGCCGAGGTGCACGTAGAAAAGGACATACTCTGTTTCGTGCCCCTTGCGTTCTCTTTCGCTCGCACGTAACATGACGAAAGAGAGCGCTATGCTATGTGCGAGCGAGAGAGAACGCAAGGGGCACGAAACAGAGTATGTCCTTTTCTACGTGCATCTTTACCCCCACTCCTTAAATAAAGGCAAACGCTCGGTCTAGATATACTATGTCTATGGAACGGACTATGAATGCCGGCCATAAGAAGAAGAAGAAGTCCATGAATATATCTATGAGCTCTGTTACACGGCACCCTTAGGGCCAATTTCACCAACCTCGGTTAGATTAACCGACGGTTAAAATTAGCAGGGTTCCAACTGAAATGATAAGAATGCTTGGTTTTCCTCATAGACATAGTATATCTAGACCGAGCGTTTGCCTTTATTTAAGGAGTGGGGGCCGATGCCCACGTAGAAAAGGACATACTCTGTTTCGTGCCCCATGCGTTCTCTCTCGCTCGCACAGAGCATAGCGCTTTCTTTCGTCATGCTACGTGCGAGCGAGAGAGACGCAAGGGGCACGAAACAGAGTATGTGTCCTTTTCTACGTGGGCATCGGCCCCATTCCTCAACACTCGGTCTAGATATACTATGTCTATGGTTTTCCTTCACCTCTATTTTCTGTTGGCCACCCTGCTAATTTTAACCGTCGGTTAATCTAACCGAGGTTGGTGAAATTGGCCCTTAATCGGGTTTAATAACATCCGTAGTTGTGAAACTGACCAATCACAGCTATTCCTCTGAAGAATGGAATGACTGTGATTGGCCAGCCTTCGAACTACGGATGTTATTAAACCCGATTAGAGGTGACGTGTAAACGTAGTCTATGATTTCCTCGGTATGACAAGTTTTGTAACCTAAATAGTCGCCAACTTTAACTATTAATATTTCGCTTCGTGGGGCAGAGTGATACTTTTTGCTATATTCTTTCGTTTTATGCAAAACATCGAATGAGCATAATTTTATCGATATTTGAGGTAAGGCCGCTAAATTGAACAATTATCTAGATATTAATTATTGTGCTAGTCATGAAAAGATAAAGAACATTATTGTACGAGAATTTCTTACATAACTGAGCGAATTTGTTTCGTAAATTGATGGTTTCAAACACGCAATTCGTGCACATGAGGTGTTACAATTTCTTTTTATATTTTATTACAGATAAAAAAAAACGTATGATTCAAGGATTTCTTTGATAGATCATACAACTGCAACATGTTGGAAAACATGAACAAGGAATTGGCGTCTATAAAATCACATTATTTTCTTTACAATGCTGGTGAGTTGAATTGAAATTCTACATCTTCAATCATTGTGTTATATATAAATGTCTCTTGTGTTTTGTATTGATTGTTTATTTGCAGCGACAGCACCAATGGTACAATTTTTGCCAACAATCGGAAAGCAATTAGGCTTCTCCGGAACATTAGTTGGCACAATGTATACAGTATTACCAATTTCTGGTCTAATTGCGAAACCATTGTTTGGTAGTTTAGCTGACAAGTTTAAATTGCATAAAACTTTTTTTTTGATATTCCAAGCTGTATTGACAATAGCTTTCTTTTGTATTTATTTTATTCCTGAAATGGATAGGAACGCAAACGTTACTCTTATCTGTGACAATAACATACCATTTCTAGAGATTTGTCCACAGAAAGAATTTTCACCAAAAACATTAAATGCTGTAATAGTAAAAAATATCCATACTAACTCAGTTTGTCAGGTGTGTATAAATTGAATATAATTTTTCGTCCTATGTATTATTCTTTTGTGTATTAAATATATAGCAAAATTTATTTTTATAAATATTTTTTTATAGTTATCCTGTGAAGGAGTACCTCATGGTTATATAGAATTATCTGGCAAGAATGTTTCTATGAACAGTACATTCAAATTTAGTGCACAATTTGATGTATATCAAGATTTACTTGTAAGAGAAAATTGCTATGGAATATTTTGTCTGTTCTGAGGAAATGACATTAATATCTTGTCGCAAAAAATAATTTACAGACGAGCAACTGTGTAGATGTAAAAGTGCATATGTTTCTGGATGATGTTACTCAAGTTCCAGTTTGCGGGGACCGACTGAGAACTAAATGCATGGCAACCTGTCACAACAACATTGCATTTAATCATCTTTTACAAGAGGCCAAGAATTCGCACATTGATACAGAACAGTCTATATATCATTTCTATTTATTTTTTTGGACAGCGATAGTAAGTTGGATTGGAATGGCCGTCGTGGTCAGCATAGCGGATGCCATTTGTTTCGATCTGCTTGGTTTGTATTCATAACGCGTTTAACGTAAATAAATAACACTGATTTTGTGAAATGGCTATTTTTTCATATCATGAACTTCAGGTTATGAGAGGAGAAGCGATTATGGGAAGCAAAAGATGTGGGGCAGCATCGGTTTCGGCATATTTGGTATAAGCGCAGGCTACCTAGTCGACCTTGTGAGCGAAGGACAGTATGAAAAAGATTACACTTGTATATTTTACATTATGCTGATAGCTATGATCGCTGATATCATTGTAGTTGCTGTAACATTGAAAAAGGTATAAATGATTCCTAAATATATATAATTACATATACGAACTAGAATTAAGATAATGCAGAAGTTTGGTGTACTTCTTGTTTATCAAAATAATCCGAAATTGGCAAATAATGGGAGAAAGCAGTATCATTATAGAAAAATCCAGAATGCTCTACGGGTGAACCTTCACTATTTCGGGAGCTATTGAGTGTTGTCAGAGAAGGCAGAGTATTGGTGTTTGCCTGGTGGTGCATAGGCGCTGGGATGTGTACAGCAGTTATTTGGAACTTTCTGTTTTGGTACAGTGAAGATATAGCAACCAGCTCTCATATTGCATGGATTAAGACTCTGCAGGGTCTTATGACTGGTGTTCAATGTTTCTTAGGAGAATTACCCTTCAATTTTGTGTCGGGTAGTGTATTGAAGAAACTTGGCCACATTAATGTCATGAGTCTCGTGTTGCTCATTTATGCAATTAGGTAAGAAATCAAAAATCTTTAAATCTTGTTACATATAATTTATTATTTTTACATTGTTCTATGATAAAAATATCGATGTAACGTCGCAGATTTATGGCATATAGCGTTATATCAAATCCTTGGCTGTTTTTAATTCTTGAATTGCTCCATGGACCCTCGTTTGGTCTATGTTGGCCAACAATGGTGTCCTATGGTGACAAAGTGACACCATCTGGTACTAAAGCTACTATGCAAGGCTTTGTCGGTGCTATCTTTGAAGGAATTGGTGGGTCATTAACTTTATATTGCATAAGAATGTTTCTTTTTTTTTTTTGTATATATCTTAGCATAATTCTTTATTCCTTTTAGGAGTGGCAAGCGGTAGCTTCATATGTGGTTGGTTGATGGACACATTTGGAGGTGTTATATTACTAAGAACGTTTTCAGTAGGTGCACTCTTATGGTTGAGCGTATTTTGGTTGCTGGAACTCTTACTGAGGAAAATGAAGGCTAATCCATTATATCGAGGCCATAGTCGTGAGTAACGATTATGTGGATGTATATCAAAGTACATAGTAAATGAGCATATTATTTTGAGATTCATAATTAAAACATATTCTAGTCATAAATATTTAAAAAATTATGAAATATATTAAAGAATCTGTCATCAAAATTGCAAATTTTGGAATATCCTATACATTGCATGCGTGTTAAAAAAATTTGCACTTTAATTAATATTTATTATAGCCATTTTTTTCTTCCATATTTCACAATGTTTTTCTTATTTTCATTTTTCAGATTTAGCAAATTATGCTAATCCAGACGATGCTATTCTTATGACGATAAGTCAAGAATTGCAAACCTATTAATAGAGCAATTTTATGTGAGATGAAAATATTGCACAGTTGAAACTGAACAAAATTAATTTTTCATTGCATATGCACCGTGTGCTGAAAGAAATATTTGCCTCATCGTGATATTTTGTCTTTTTATAATATTCACAAGATTTTCAATCATTCAGTATTATATGTCATAAGTGTAAATTATATTGATGTATACAATATCATTGTAATATATATTTTTCTAGATTATGTTTTTCGTTTATTTACCTTTGTATATTTACGCGTGCCATAAAGATGATAATGATTCCAAATTTCACAAAGATAAAAATATCACAAGTTGATAGCTGTGTGTATGATTATATATATTATACACACACGCGTACGCGCACACATGTATGTATGTGTATGTATGTATATGGAACATCAGAATATAAATTGTGAAATTAATAACATATCATATAATAAATGTTCAGATATTTCGAATATTGGGATTATGATCAATAATTTCAAATTTTCTATTAATTCCCGGATCTCTATGCGGGAAAATAGTTGATAGTAGATTTTACATATAGCATTGCAGACCTTTAATAGAAAAATGTAGTTGTCAATGAAAAGAGCGAATACTGAAATGTTACAAGGGAAAATTTCTGTGCATAATACGATTGAGAGAGAGAAAGAGATTAAAATTATCAAAATTGGTCAGCAAAATATCTCAACCATTTATTTTCACTATGAATTCATTTTCCAGAGATTACTGAATAACAAATTGTTATAGAGCGTGCCTTTTTGATCGCAATCAGTTAATTAGCAACTTTCTTCCGAATCTTGTCTAAATTCTATCAATAAAAAGCTACAAATAACTTTTCTCATACTGTTCGTACCGCACCGTGTATAATCTTCGTGTAAATTCCGTGTATATCGTTTACCGACGATACATGAAACGGTTTTTGCTTTCCAGTGGCATTTAGTCTTGTTTCGGCATCGATAATCGTTGGGTGAGGGAACATGACGGCGAAGTGGCTCGACCGCTATTCGAGGGTTCTATCATAGCTTGCAGATTGGAGATTTCGCCTGTCGCGGTCTCGCAACAATCGTTCATGATGATTCCGCCGCCTGGATGGATGAACGCGAGGCTGCCCTCGCTGGACGAAGCCAAACTGGTCGATAGAGGCGGTGATCGTTCTTTAGGCGACGCTGAGGAAGCGGGATTTGCCATGAGCGAAGCATTGGAACACGTAGCGGTCTCCAATTTGCCGTGAAGCTCGAGTATACGACCTTCCAGTAGCAGATTGATCTCCACCTGCGCTCGATACTTTGATTCGACAGCTCCCAACTCGAACGCGTGCTGCTCCTTCGTTTCTTGTAAGAGTCGTTGCAAATCCACTAACTGAGTCTCTTTGCGCGCTTCTTTATTTTCTAACTCGCTTAAACGTGCCTTCAGTGCTTCCAAGTGCGATGTTCGCGATTCCAACTGTCGCCGAATATCTACAAAAAGAATTCGATGATATGTGTGTAATTTGTAGCGTGCAGGAAACACTAGTTTTAATTTTTTTTTTAATCTGCACATTCGAACGCTTACTATTTAATTCTTCTGTATAAGATTTCTGAACTTGTGTCGCTTCTTGTTTAACCGTCGGTGAAAGAATACTTGTATTTTCTTCAAGTCTTAATTGGGCCTATGCAAAGGTAAAAGAAATGTGTCCACAATTATTTCTCGTATAATATATAATAACAATTTTTTACAAGTAATTCAACTGAAATTTTCATAACTAATTCACATTATGCTAAGATAATTTTTTAGTTCGAAATTTATACAAATCATATACTGTATAAATCATACCTCTCCTAGAAGTACAAATTTTTTCTGCATAATATCCACAATGCGTTCCAGTTCTTTACCACGATCCGCAGCTTTTAGAGCTGCTTTTAATTGGTGTCCCGCATTGAATAGTTCCGCCTCGGTAGAACGAAGTTGTTGTTGTATTTCAATCGCTTTTTTTTGTTCGCTTTTCAATTCCAATTCAAGACATTCTAAGCGTTCCTTGAATGCATGACTTTGTCGTTGTTCTTCGATGCACTATATGCATAATAAAAGTGATTAGTCTTTTTTGTATATTTTTTTCAATGTCATAAAAATAAATATATATTTTAAAAAGTCATACTTTAGTTTGCCAATGATGCATAGTTTCTTTGTATTGTTCCTCAGCTTGATGTGCTTCCTTTTTATTATGTTCCAGTTGTGCTTTCAACGCTTCCACTTCTCTTTCTACCATTTTTAACCGATCGGTCTGCAAGAGAAATAATGCCAAATCTATTATCCAAATTGCGCATAAAAATTTGAATAAACGTTATCGCATGAAAAGAATTATCAACGGACCAAAGCAAGATTATGCTCTTCCGAAGCTCGCAAGTCCCTCGATTTACCGAGCAAACGTCGATTACGTTCGGCATGGACCTCTCGTCTTTGCCTTTCAAATTGCAGTTGCATTTGCATTAATTGAAGTAATTGATTAGTGCAGGTTGGATCTATATTATCATCGTCTCCTCCTTCTTCTTCTGCATCCTCCTCCCCTTTTTTCTTTTGCCTCTGCCTGGTATTGTTTGTTCCTGTAATAAACCACTTTGCTTGTCAGAGATATTTTCATTCTTACATGTTATATGTATGTTATTTTATATTTACTCGTTTTGTTAGAGAAGTTATTCACTCTTGTACAAGTCTCGATATACCGATCGAGCATGCTGATTGGTGATAGTCTTGAGTCAGAGCCCTCTTGGCTAAAATTTTGGATATTCTGATCTAACACTCCCAGGAAAAGATATTCATACGGAAATAGATCACACGTTTGAATGCTGACATCCTCGCGTTTCGCCGTTCCTATTAATTTGGTTGGATTTATTACGTCTTCGTTATTACATTTTTTCTGCATTTCCATATCCGGACAAGATTTAGAGTGCCGAATCTGCGAGAGAGAGCATTTTTTCGATCAATTATTATAATTGTTGCAATGCAAATTGTAGTTGTATATAATAATCTTTGGGGAAATTTTTCATGTTCTTTTATATTCCTACTTTGTGTGTTACATTTGAATCCTCCGACGGGAAATGACATTGAGAATATAGTCGAAGTTCATAAATTTTTTGCGATATCGAATCGGCCAGAGCACTAACTGTATTTTTGTCATTTCGTGCTTCGGACTGTAATTCGACGTATTTTGGCATTTCAATTGTTCCATTTCCATGTGAACTAACTATCTCCAGTACCTATATTATAAAATTATATATAATATGGTTTTTGTTTTGTTCTTTTTTTATTCAATATAAAAGATCCATTAGATAAATTGGAATTAAACCTCTTGATCTTCTTGCCAAGAATCATTCTTCCCGTTTTGACTTATCGCCATTTCTAAGAGCCTTCCATTTTCTTCGTTATTACTCACTAATTTTTGTGGCTGTTGAAGAACACTTTGTCTATCGGTCATAATCTTACTTAGTCTATGCGACAGAAATCCATGTGCATTTCCTGCGATATCCATGCTTCTCACTGCACCAGTAGAAGAGGAATTTATCGAAGTGGGCGTTGATGGCCGAGAAGATGCACTGTTGCTCAACGCATTTAGAGCACGAACTGCATTAGATCCCAAAGGCGCTTGCCTCGTTGTTAATTTTCGTAGATCCTATATAAGATGTAATAAATATTTTTCTCTCTTTCTCTTTGAGAACACATGTATAAGAAAATTATTTTCATATACCTTAACAGGAGTAGTTTCAGGAGTAGCTTCGATAGCAGCCTCGGGCGGTGAAGTACCACTTCTATTATTATTAGGCGTCGGCGGGGCAGAGCGTGGCTCGTGGGATGTATTTTGAAACGGTGGACTATGTGGTGACACTGCCATGCTGGGTGACCAAAATGTATCATCTTCCCCATTACTTATCTCTACAGTTGTTACTCCTCCGCAGATATTTATCGACGCACAAGTAGTGGAAGATTGATCTGCATAGGTAAACAGGTACATAAATAAAACATAACTTTTTACATTATTTTAAAACATAACTTTCTGCATTTTTAGATATGAAGATGATAATGCTAACCTAGAGGTGGAGTGCACCGAGAATTAACTACGCTTAAAATTTCTTCTCGCCATTTGTCTAATGTAAAACGGCCACATTCTATCACAATATCGTGATGTTCCATCTTTTTCCACCTATTAAATGGAAAAGAAACGACATATAAGAGTAACCTCGACGCACTGCGTAACATAAAATATATTATTTCTCATATATATATCAAACATGTATACCTAGTGGCTGAAATTTCTGCATCCTTGGATGCTGTAACGAGCAAAGGATGCATACGTACAGAATCCAACATAGGTCTAATAGTATGAGTAAATGTAGCCAATTGATCGCGTTGTATGTATTGTTGTTTCAAGTATGATATAAAGTTGCAAGGATACATCGCATACAGTCTATGAAATAAGCTGTATAATCCTACCTACAATGGTGGGGTGATAAGTAAAATTTTGTTAGCTTCTCCATCTCTCTTATTTATAAACGATCGTTAAATCACATCGTTATTCACCTGCAAATGTATGAGGTACAAATGGTCCTTGTCGATGACATTCGGTACTGTACTGGTTGAAGCAAAAGGGGTAGAAGAAGAAAGTAAAGATGACTGATAATGATAATAAGAGGCCAAACGGCCAAATACCTCAAATATTTCTGGTAAATATGGCCCTAGAGCAGCAGGTAACATTGGTAACAACATCACTAACAAAAGTAGGGCACTCATAAGTGGTAATATATCTGCCTCCACCTTGAAAAATACAGTCTTGCAAAACTATCCATTTATTTAATTCCTCTTCCAATATTTATAAAGTTATTTCTAGATTGAATGTCATATTGTTCAACATGTAAAATTTTAATTGTGATTTGCATTAAGTACTATATAGTGAATAATTATTAGCATATAAAAAGTTATAAATATAGTATAAATTATTTCAAAGTGAATTATACATATATATGAAATGACTCGTAATTCTACAACAATAACTAAAGGCATATATGGAGTTCACAAATTGATGAGAAAAATTAAAAATATGTATATACATGTTTAAGTATACCAATGAAGAAAGAAAAGAAATGTTTTACCTTAAGTAATTTAAGTAGATCTCTGAATAAAGCATGATTGGCTAGCTTGTACAACCAAGTAGGCTGACGTCTGGCTATATGCCCAAGTAATGTGAGCGCTTGTATTCTTTGTCCGCTATTGCCAGGTTTTGAAAAGACATCCGATAAACGATCCAACAGATGCTTGTCATGTGGATCTCGAACTCCTGCTAATACTTCGGCAGTCCTTAAGGAATTTGTGGAGAGATAATAATCAAATAATCCACTTACCAACCAATTGTCCTTAGCTGTAAATGTAATCCGTCACAATTAAAAAAAGTTAAGTAAGTAACTACAACCTAATTACTCTAACACAGTAGAATGTGCACATATTACTTACTGCATAAGAAATGATCGTGAAATACTTTCTTGATCTCCTCGACCTCTCCAAGTTTATTGGATTCTAGCAGGTAGAATAATTCGGCAGCAGCACTGATACTCATTTTGACGATTAAATGCCTTAAATGTTGGCTCAAAAGGTGCTATTCTATCATGATCTTTTGATCAGGCGATAGAAATTGGTCTGATAACGTCGCTTTGAGGCATCTGCCGCTTATCATGCAAGACAGGCATCATATGGAGCGATGATGCTAAAATACCTACCGAAGAAAAAACAAAATATATATATATAAAGAACACAAAATCTAGCAGATCGCTAGACGATCGTAATTTTCTATATCAGTTAGTTTGCGATATTCTACCGGAGTACTCGGAGCAAATACCAATTGCGAGAATCAAAGAGAACGAAACAATCGAATCGAAGACAAGAATAATGATCATGCGAATTTGCGTACGAATTATCGTCAAATTTACACAGACTTGTCAGCATGCATATTCTTTTTTCTTTACAATACAACGGAAGAGTGTTACGGGGCTGTGTAACCGCAAAACTGTCATTTGCATTAACGACCGGTCGGTCGATGATCCTTGCGAGACTCTACAGGACGCGGTCGTCGCGAGATCGAGTAACCGGATTGTAAATTCGGACGTGTCCGAGAATGAATTATTAACAGAAAATAACTCACCCGAATATCATCGAGTATCTCGAACAGATTTCCGTGAGTTCTATGGCGACTGGCGAGTGGTGGGGTGGGGAAAATATCTCTTTTCCGGGCTGCCTTGTGGCGTCCCTGCGGCAATATTTGAAATTACTTTGTTACCAACTTCATTTAGGGCCAATTTCACCAAGTCCGGTTAGGCTGGCTCCCCATGCGGCGTAACTTGCGTAAGCGTAACTTGCGCTGACCAATCACATCGTCTCATTTCATTATTTCTCATCTCTCTTTTTTTTTTTTTACTCAAATGAGACGATGTGATTGGTCAGCGCAAGTTACGCTTACGCAAGTTACGCCGCATGGGGAGCCAGCCTTAGATGAACCAGAGAGAAGAATGATGGTTGCCACGCTGCCGTTTTTCGAGAGACGCTTTTTCTAGGTCGTACACTAGCATCACGTACATTTATTTTACGCCGTATTTATTTTACGCCGCCTGGAACTACATGGCCACTTTCGGAGCCGATAAAACAGCCGATTGGTTCATGTCCGTGCTACATCCACTTTTCGATCTTGTCGATTTTGGTTCATGTCCATGTTACATCCACTTTTCGATATTGTCCATAGACATAGTATATCTAGACCGAGTGTTGAGGAGTGGGGGCCGATGTGCACGTAGAAAAGGACATACTCTGTTTCGTGCCCCTTGCGTTCTCTCTCGCTCGCAAAGAGCATAGCGCTCTCTTTCGTCATGCTACGTGCGAGCGAGAGAGAACGCAAGGGGCACGAAACAGAGTATGTCCTTTTCTACGTGGACATCGGCCCCCACTCCTTAAATAAAGGCAAACGCTCGGTCTAGATATACTATGTCTATGATATTGTCGATGCTGGTAGTACACTGATCGTTTGACAAAGAGAGATGATTGCGCTGTCTTCGTCTCTCTTTCATTGCGTATGTGTGTAGCGTCCGTGAAGGCACAACACCGATACGTTGAGCACACGGATGCGATTGTTGGGAGATAATGTCAGACAAGGAGCGACAATCGCGTGCTATCCTTGTTCCTCTGGCGTATCGTTTTACGGCCGAGATACGGCCTGAAAATGCTTTCTGGCCTCTCGTACAGCAGTAATGCAACAAGGCTATTAAGCATCCACTTTATAAGAATTTTATACTTGCGTATATACATATGTAGATATATATGTTTCAATTATAGTTAAAATTGTATCTGTAATTAAATATTGTATGATGATCAATAATACTAGGATAATAGATAACAAAGTGAATAAATACAAAATACGTCAGACGGATGCCTGCTAGACTTGATGATTTGTTGCTTTGTTACTATCGATACTCCGTGTATCATAATCTTGATTTCCATTCTTTTTCTTCTGTAAAAAACTATATAATATATATTTTTTTAGATTATTGTATATATATAAAATAAAAATAAACTATTTTTATTTATAATAAAATTTTTTTACATATATTTACAATTTGTAATATGTAATTATAGTTTGAAAAAGACATAAATATTTTAAACATATTTCTTAAAATATAATCATTTAATAAATAAATGTATGTAATGATGTATCATAAACTTTATAAAATAGTAAAAAAAAAAATCCTTCAGATTGGAATCCCGATCTGCGTCGTGAGAGACCAAGCGTTTTCCAATCATCCACCGCGCACTATTGAAATAAATATCAATGTTATCGGTACTTGTAGTATATTTACGTAAGATTATGTTAATCCTTTTTCAAATTAAAATTATTATTTAGCATTGCTCTTTACGATTTATACTCTTTATTTTAAGAATGGGAAAGGGAAAAACAATTTTTAATGCAGATATCTTGTACGATATAAAAAATATGATTTTATTGTACATAATGTTTAATGAAAATTATAAAAACATATACAAAAAGCTATTTAATCCGAAATATTCTCTTTTTTTCTACAATCGTTTTATCAAACAAAATTCGGTTTATTGAAGTATTAATTTCTTTTTTCTACTCTATCGCGAGAATAACATATATATATTCTAGACATATATATTACGTAAAGTTATTTCATTAAAATAGCACATATTGATATTTATAGTATATATACTATAAAGTAAATATTAAAAAAAAGATGGTAAAAATGGATAATAACGGTCCCAGCCCCAATGACCTTGACCTTGACATATGTTAACAAGGACATAATCGTGAGTAATTTTTTCTTCTAATTTAATCGTCGCTCGTTGCTTATTAAAAAGTTATTAACAAACAAAAATTTGTAAAAATCAAGATTTATACATAGTCTGACAATGAAAAACTGGATATTTAAGTTAATTTACAGAAATAGTCCTACGTATACTACACATATAAACTGAAATAAACACGTTTTTACATATATAGGGTGTTCAAAAATAAAATATAAGTATGTTGAATTAATTATTTATTGGATATAATCTGCTCATTATTTAAAAAAAAAACATCAATACGCTTATCAAAAGTATAGAGTCTTTTAAATAAAAATTCAGCAATATAATGTTGATAATGATATTCTCGAATACCGAAACGTGGAAGATTAGTACGCCGGGGGAAGAGGAATAGGTAAAACTTAAAAGTTTGAAATATACCAAAGTACATGCATGGATAGGAAGCACGCACACACACACACGGGGGGTGCAAGGGGGGCCTTCGGCTTCCCTCCCGCACCCACCCGCCGGTAGGCAGGTTGGACCTCGCTTTACAATGTAGCATGTACTTTGTAAGTTGTAAAGCGAGGTCCACCCTGCCTACCGGCAGGGTGAGTGCGGGAGGGGGGCCGAAGGCCCCCCTTGCACCCCCCGTGTGTGTGTGTGCGCGCGCGCGCGCGCGTGCTTCCTGTCCGTGCATGTACTTTGGTATATTTCAAACTTTTTTTGTTAATAACTTTTTAATAAGCAACGAGCGACGGCTAAAACCTTTTGGAGATTACTCAGAGTCATGACCTTGACAACATATGTCAAGGTCAAGATCATTGTAGCTGGGTCCATTATTATGCATTTTTACCAAAAAGATTAATACTTCAATAAACCGAATTTTGTTTGATAAAACGATTGTAGAAAAAAGAGAATATTTCGGATTAAATAGCTTTTTGTATATGTTTTTATAATTTTCATTAAACATTATGTACAATAAAATTATATTTTTTAAATCGTACAAGATATCTGCATTAAAAATTGTTTTTCCCTTTCCCATTCTTCAAATAAAGAGTATAAATCGTAAAGAGCAATGCTAAATAATAATTTTAATTTAAAAAGGGATTAACATAATCTTACGTAAATATACTACAAGTACCGATAACATTGATGTTTATTTCAATAGTGCGCGGTGGATGATTGGAAAACGCTTGGTCTCTCACGACGCAGATCGGGGTTCCAATCTGAAGGATTTTTTTTTTTTTTTACTATTTTTTAAAGTTTATGATACATCATTACATATATTTATTTATTAAATGATTATATTTTAAGAAATATGTTTAAAATATTTATGTCTTTTTCAAACTATAATTACATATTACAAATTGTAAATATATGTAAAAAAATTTTATTACAAATAAAAATAGTTTATTTTTATTTTATATATATACAATAATCTAAAAAAATATATCAAGAGACACGGTAGTGTCTCGCGCCAAGTCACGCGAAGCAAAGACCGCGCGTAGTAACAGCGAGGCACCCCGGGTATCTATACGCGAGTCGGATAGTTGAGAGTACCTTAGATTACCAGATCTGAATAACGGCTTGTTGAAATGACAATTTATATTTTATGTTTGAATATCCCTCTCAATTCTTTATGCGGTTGGTATCTGCTATAATTCTAGATGGCACCTTTGTTTTGTAATGAATTCCTTTTTTTCTTTTTTACTGTAAGCAGAGCGCACCAAATAAATAAACTATTTTTCTTTCGTGTGCAATAATCTACTCGTGTACAGTTTCCTTTCTGCGTACCAATCAACAGGTTATGGGCCCAGAAAGTCGCATAAATAAAAGAGTAGATAGAATACAGTAAGTAAAAGTTGCAGATTGTGAATAAAGGATAGCTAACCTCCAAGTAAGATGGCAGAAGATGGAGAAAAGTATCGAGTTCCGCTGTTTGACGGCACGAATTTTAATAATTGGAAATTTAGAATTGAAACTCTGACTGAACTGGATCTGATAACTTATATTGAGAAATCATATAAGGAAATGGTGGAAATATTGGATGAAGACACGGCGCAACAACAAAATGTAAAAGAAGCAACGCTTGCCGAGCATAAGAAGAAGGACAGAAAGTGCAGGTCTCAAATCATTCAAAGGATTGCAGATAGCCACCTTGAGTATGCGAAAGATCAAGAAACTGCGTTTGATATATGGCAATCATTGTGCAATACATTTGAACGGAAAGGAATCGCCGGACAGCTTCTTACTCGTAAAGCTCTTCTAACGATGAAATTTAATGCAGCCAATGATACTCTATCTAGTCACTTGTTAAAATTTGACAAGCTAATTCGTGAACTGCGGTCAACGGGAGCGAAATTGGAAGAGTCAGATATTGTGTGTCATCTGTTACTGACAATGCCTGCTGAGTACGACACTGTTGTCACTGCAATAGAAACTCTCTCCATGAGGCAATTAAACGTAAGTTTTGTAAAGAACCGGCTACTGGATGAGGAATCGAAACGAAACGACCTAAAACAAAAATCTAAAAGCGAAGTACAATCGTCGACAGCCTTCTCATCGCAAACAGGACACAAAGCTGCAGATTGTCGTAGGAAACCGCAAAGAAATCAGAATAATAATACGAAGACAGCTAACGTAGCTTCGGAGGCGGATTCAACCAAAAACGGGGAAGCTGCAAGTTTCTGTTTTCCGGCCTTCACTCATAATGGTATTGAACGTCAAGTCAATTGGCTTTTAGATTCAGGAGCATCCGAACATTTCGCAGGTAACAACGTGCCACTTAAAAATATTAAAAGTCTGCCAAGCCCAGTAAATATTAAAATTGCGAAGACTGGAACCTTTCTTCAAGCTAGACAAGTTGGAGAAATTGAAGTGGTTAGTACAGTTAATGGTAAAGAGAACGCTATCAAAATTAAAGACGTGTTAGTAGTTCCTGGATTACAGTACAATCTTCTGTCTGTTCCAAAACTAGAAATGAATGGTTTTCGCGTAATTTTTGAAAATGGAAAGGGACTAATTGAAAGAGACAAAGTAATGGTAGCAGTTGCGTTGAGACAAAAATCTCAAGTCTATTTGTTAAGCTTCAGGTACAATGAAGCAAATGCAAACGTATGTACACCAGCTGAAAGTCTTGAACTGTGGCACAAGCGATTGGGACACCTGAACATCGACAGTGTGAAACGCCTTCAAGGACAAGTGGATGGAATAAAAGGAGATCTGAGCAAATCGTCGATGGAGATGTGTCAAACTTGTATCGAAGGGAAACAGTCGCAGCAACCACATAATCAGACTAGAATTCGAGCAAAACGACCGTTGCAGCTCATTCATAGCGATTTATTCGGTCCAGTAAGTCCAACGTCTTATGATGAGAAGAGATATGTTCTAATTTTTGTCGATGATTACACGCATTTTACTGCTGCATATATACTTAACAATAAATCAGAAGTTCTTCATTATTTTAAAATTTATGAAGCAATGGCAACCGCTCATTTTAATTTAAAGTTAAGTCGATTTAGGTGTGACAATGGGCGTGAATATATTTCAAACGAAATAAAGAAGTTCTTTGAGGAAAAAGGAATTCAATTTGAATTCACGATTAGGTATACCCCTCAACAAAATGGGGTAGCCGAGCGTATGAATAGGACCATAATTGAGAGAGCACGTTGTATGATACTTGGCTCAAAACTTGCAAAAACATTCTGGTCGGAAGCGGTACTAGCAGCCTTATATGTGATAAATAGAAGCCCGACTTCAGCTTTGAATGGAAAAATTCCTGCAGCAATGTGGAATAAAGAGAAACCAACTATTAAGAAACTCAGAGTCTTTGGGTGCAATGCGTTTCTACGTATACCAAAGGAAATTTCATCTGGAAAATTTGATTCAAGATCAAAGAAGTGTTATATGACGGGATACTGTGTTAACGGATATCGTTTATGGTGTCCAGAAGATAACAAAATTCTGTTTGGAAAGGATGTCATATTTGATGAAACTAAATTCGATTTCGATGATGCTGATGGATCATTCTATCAAGGTAATGAAGTTCAAGAGACTCATAAGAAGAAGAACAAAGAAGACTGTGAAAATCTACAAGAGCCATGTAAGGATCAAGGAAGTCTAAATCATCAAAAGCCGAATAATCCTAGTGATTCTAGTGATGAAGAATTTTTTAAATTCGAGAATGCTTCACAGGAGGAGTCGAATAATCTACTACGACGCAGTGAAAGGGTAAAATCAAAACCCAAGTATTTACAAGATTACGCAGTGTTAGCATTAAATGCAGAAGCCTTTCTTGATGACGTGCCTGAAACGTTCGAAGAAATAGAATCCAGAGAAGACAAGGAACAGTGGATCCATGCAATTCAGGAGGAGATTGCTGCCTTGCAATCAAATCACACATGGGATTTAGTAAAACTTCCTGCCGGAAAACGTCCAATAGATAGTAAATGGATTTTTAAAATAATAACTGATAGCAAAGGAGAACAGGAACGCTATAAAGCTCGTTTGGTCATCAAAGGATGCTCACAAAGAAGAGGACTTGATTACGAGGAAACCTACGCACCTGTAGCGAGGCTAACAACTGTAAGAACATTACTAGCAATTATACTGGAAGAGGATTTTTTCGCATTTCAAATGGATGTTAAAAATGCATTTTTGCACGGCACGCTTAAGGAGGAGATATATATGAAAACTCCTTTAGGCTGTAATTGTCAACAAGATCTCGTCTGTAGGCTTCGGAAAACTCTATATGGGCTTAAAAAAGCACCTAGAGCTTGGAACGAAACATTTAATAACTTTGTGAAAAGCCTAGGTTTACAAAATTCCGAAACGGACAAGTGTCTATACGTCAATAAACGAGGGAGTAATAGACTCTATTTACTACTCTATGTCGATGACATAATCATTACCGGAGATGACGTAAAGAAAATTCAAGATATTAAATCAGCGTTAAGTAGCAAATTTCACATGAAAGATCTAGGAGAACTACAATCCTTCTTGGGAATCAACATCAAGAGGACAAGCGATAAACTATACATGAATCAAGCTTTGTATGCTCGAAAACTTCTGAAGCGATTTGGTATGGAGGAATGCAAACCGGCGAAGACTCCAATGGAAATAAAACCATCTCAGGATGAAGCCGCGGAAGCCGTAGGTAAATTAAAACCGTACCGAGAACTTGTGGGATGCCTCATGCACCTTATGTTAACCACAAGACCGGATTTGAGCACTGCTGTAAATCATTTCAGCAGATTTCAAAGTAATGCTACGGAAGCGCACTGGAAGGGACTGAAGAGGATTCTTCGCTATGTTCAAGGCACTACTGAACTTGGCTTACTCTACTGTAAAGGCCAGAAAGATACTCTAATTGCCTATTCTGATGCTGATTGGGGGGGAAGCTCTGATCGAAAATCTACAACTGGATATTTATGCAAAGTCTTTGGCAATACTGTTTGTTGGACAACGAAAAAGCAATCAACGGTGGCCCTATCGACCACAGAAGCAGAATATGTTGCTCTTGCGATGACGGATACAGAACTGCTGTGGTTAAAGAATCTATTGGTTGATTTGGGCGTAAGCTGTGAGGAACCTATAAAAATCTATGAAGACAATCAGTCAACAATTCATCTTCTACAACGATGGGAACATAAACGCTTGAAGCACATTGATATAAAGTACAATTTTATTCGTGATTTAAAAGAAAATAACGTCATAGATGTAATATACTTAAGTACAAAAAGACAAATAGCTGACATACTAACTAAAGCCTTGTCATATGAACAATTTAGTAAGCTACGTACAAGTCTGGGATTGATACATTTTTAATTCTTCTTTACCTTCATGAATTACGACTAAGTACAAATTGAGGAGGAGTGTTGAAATGACAATTTATATTTTATGTTTGAATATCCCTCTCAATTCTTTATGCGGTTGGTATCTGCTATAATTCTAGATGGCACCTTTGTTTTGTAATGAATTCCTTTTTTTCTTTTTTACTGTAAGCAGAGCGCACCAAATAAATAAACTATTTTTCTTTCGTGTGCAATAATCTACTCGTGTACAGTTTCCTTTCTGCGTACCAATCAACACGGCTGAATCGATCGAATTCTTGATAAGCTTAATCGATAGCTTGGGTTCGATTTATATAAGGAAAGTGTCTTTATTTTCGCTCTGCATGTTCTATAAAGCAAAGATATTACGAAGCAAAGTCGAAATGTGTAAATTTTCATGTAAGAAACGTCACCATCTCCATTATCATCATCATCGTCGTCGTCGTCCCCTTTACCGCTATATATGTATACAACACATGCATAGAATATAGTGGTATTATGCTACACGTATATATACACGTACACAACACATATGTAATAAGGGCAATGTATTTCTTGTACGGTTGGCGTCTTTGACGAAAGATTGCGCTAACGGCGCTTCGATGTTACTGCTTGCATGCATCCATACTTGCTTTTGACAGGTATAGGTTAAGTTTGCAAAATGCTGGGTGCAGTGTTCGTACGCTTTCATTTATAAAAAAGTAAAGATGTAAAATTCTTCGTAATACTTGTGGATAGTTGGATCAGGTATATCTCATTTATATTAGAGAAAACTAAAACATTACAAAAGTAATTTATGTATATGTAAAAACAGAACAAAGCATCGCAATACATATATTTATAAAAAAAAGATGTGTGTATTCTATAATATGTTTATTATAAGATATGTGTGTGTGTATTTTATAGATTCAACTACCCAGAAGTATCAGGAAGAATTTTGCAGCTTTACTTTTTTATAAATGAAAGAGTGCTACGCTATATAATGTTGCACTCTGGAAAATTTAACGTCAAATATCTGTCAAAAACCAGTATGGATAACTGCGAATAGTAATATAGGCATACGTACACAAGAATCTAGTATATTTGAATGCATTTGTTAAAGGAGTGTCATCATATAGTTATTCGTCATGCATCATATGACTACAGATAAGTATAAATAACATTGGTGAAATGCAGTCTGTGTGTAAAGTTAATGCATGTCTTATGAATAATTTATAAATATACATTTACTTTTCAGTGGAAGTAGAAGAATTTTTCAAGCTGTTGATAAGATTTTGACAAAGTCTGTGGCATCATGTTTATTGCAAATCAACATATTATAGTTAATTCTTATTTCGATGCGAATGCATTGCTTGAAATAAATGAAGTATGTTCTAGTATTGTTAATGAATATAATAGATTTGTTACGTTGTATTTTTCTATCTGTCGGAATGCTATTTGGTATATATATTTGACAGAAGAAATTTATTATTAAAACTGATATTATTGATTATTTTGTTCTTTTTAGTATTGAGACAAGGATTGGTTGCAATATGTTGGTTTGCAATAGACGTGTTGCCGCAGACTTTATCAAAATCTTAACAGCTTGAAAAATTTTTCTAGTTCCATTGAAAAATAAATGTATTTATAAACTTATTATAAAAATTTATAAATTATTAAAAAAAATAGATAGAAATAGAAATAAAATATAAATAGAAATTTATAAGACTTAATTGCACACACAGACTGTGTTTCACCAATATTACTTACCTATAATCGCATATGATGCATGACAAATAACTATATGATGACAATCCTTTGACAAATGCATTTGAATACACTGGATTTCTTTTTACATCTTTCGTTTTTGATATATAATCAAGATACAAGACGGATTAATCAAACAATTTATAGCATAGCACAAGCATATAATAATATATTTTAATTGTAATGATAATAATTTTTTTTAAAAAAGAATGTACAAATAGATATTGTTCAATAGAAATCAAAGAAATAAAAGGTTTGCTTTTTATAATTCGGAAATATAATAGATATATTAATTTTATCTGACTGCTCGTAAACATGTGTATAGTAGCAAAACATGTATATGACACATTAAAAAAAAAGGCAATGATATAACTGCTAAAAAATTACCTTTTTAAAAAAAAATTGAAAAAAAGCGTCAAGTGCACGCGCATAAGCGTCTTTTACTATAAAAGAACTCTTATACAAAATAGTGTTATTTTAATTATTTTAATACAAAAACACTGTCACATCCAAACTAAAAAACTGTTTCACAAAATAGATGTTTTAATTTTCTACAAAAATAATGTGATATATGACAAAAATATTGCGCCAAATAATAAAAATTTATGTTACAAAATTTATTTATTATTATTTCTAATATTAAGAATTGTATCAAATTGCAATGTGATTAAAATAGTGGAACATATTTAAGTGAAAGAAATTTTTTATTAAGAAAACAAATTTCAGTATAAAATAACTTTTTAATTAGAGAAAAACTTGGCGCTGCAAAAATTCAAAATGTAAATAATACGTTAATTAGCATATGTTCAGTTTAGCAGCGCCAAGTTCTTCTCTAATTAAAAAGTTATTTTATACTGAAATTTGTTTTCTTAATAAAAAATTTCTTTCACTTAAATATGTTCCACTATTTTAATCACATTGCAATTTGATACAATTCTTAATATTAGAAATAATAATAAATAAATTTTGTAACATAAATTTTTATTATTTGGCGCAATATTTTTGTCATATATCACATTATTTTTGTAGAAAATTAAAACATCTATTTTGTGAAACAGTTTTTTAGTTTGGATGTGATATAGTTTTTTACAGAAGAAAAAGAATGGAAATCAAGATTATGATACACGGAGTATCGATAGTAACAAAGCAACAAATCATCAAGTCTAGCAGGCATCCGTCTGACGTATTTTGTATTTATTCACTTTGTTATCTATTATCCTAGTATTATTGATCATCATACAATATTTAATTACAGATACAATTTTAACTATAATTTAAACATATATATCTACATATGTATATACGCAAGTATAAAATTCTTATAAAGTGGATGCTTAACCCTTTCGCTACGGCAGCTCCATCCGCCTAAGTACCGTTACTGAACGGAAACTCGCTCCGGAAATATGAACAGTGTGCGTATATGCGGCGCCCGTACCCACAGGTCGTCGAGTGGATGCCGCATATATGCGGCGCTCGGCGCGAAAGGGTTAATAGCCTTGTTGCATTACTGCTGTCACGAGAGGCCAGAAAGCATTTTCAGGCCGTATCTCGGCCGTAAAACGATACGCTAGAGGAATAAGGATAGCACGCGATTGTCGCTCCTTGTCTGACATTATCTCCCAACAATCGCATCCGTGTGCTCAACGTATCGGTGTTGTGCCTTCACGGACGCTACACATATACGCAATGAAAGAGAGACGAAGACAGCGCAATCATCTCTCTTTGTCAAACGATCAGTGTACTACCAGCATCGACAATATCGAAAAGTGGATGTAACATGGACATGAACCAAAATCGACAAGATCGAAAAGTGGATGTAGCACGGACATGAACCAATCGGCTGTTTTATCGGCTCCGAAAGTGGCCATGTAGTTCCAGGCGGCATAAAATGGATGTACGTGATGCTAGTGTACGACCTAGAAAAAGCGTCTCTCGAAAAACGGCAGCGTGGCGACTCTCATTCTTCTCCCTGGATGAACCGACGGTTAAAATTAGCAGGATGGCCAACAGAAAACAGAGGTGAAGGAAAACCAAGCAGTCATATCATACCAGTTGGAACCCTGCTAATTTTAACCGTCGGTTTATCTAACCGGACTTGGTGAAATTGGCCCTTAGACCGGTATTTATAGTCCGTTCTTATATTCGAGAGCTCCGTGAACTTGGCCCCCGATTTTGATTTTTTGAATTTTTTTTTTAAATGGTTTGTAAGTCGTTTGTAGGTGATTGTTAGATTAACTAAAATGTTTGTTAGATCAGCCTCTGGCTGCAAAACAAAAAATAAAAATGACCGTGAAGTTAGCTCCCAGTTTTTAATTTCAATTTTATTTAAGTTTTGCAGAAGGTTAATCGACGCAAAATCGTTTGTTGTTCACGGATATACTAATTAGAACGTTTGTTAGATCGTCGTTTCTTAAATAAAAGCTAAAAACCATATTTAGTAATTTTCTAGGGAAATAATCGTGAAGTTAACCTCCCCGTTTTTAATTTCGATTACTTAAGTTTTGCAGAGAGTTAACCGACGCGGAATCGTTTGTTGGTCACGAATATACTAATTAGAACGTTTGTTAGATCGTCGCATAGACATAGTATACAGTGATGCCAGAAACGGGTTCCGCGGCTCACGGCTCAGCAATGGAAGGGGTAACGCACACAAGCGCGAATCGCGTACATGTGCCACATATACGCGGTTCGCGCTTGTGTGCGTTACCCCTTCCATTGCTGAGCCGTGAGCCGCGGGACCCGTTTCTGGCATCACTGATAGTATATCTAGACCGAGTGTTGAGGAGTGGGAGGCGAGGTGCACGTAGAAAAGGACATATTCTGTTTCATGCCCCTTGCGTTCTCTCTCGCTCGCACGTAGCGTGACGAAAGAGAGAGCTATACTATGTGCGAGCGAGAGAGAACGCAAGGGGCACGAAACAGAGTATGTCCTTTTCTACGTGCATCTTTACCCCCACTCCTTAAAGGCAAACGCTCGGTCTAGATATACTATGTCTATGGATCGTCGTTTCTAAAAAATTAACTTAAAATCATATCTAGTAATAAAGTAAAAATCTAGTAATTTCTCTCTCTTATCTAGTAATTTCTTGCGCGGTCATTTTACCTAAATTGCAAAAAGTTTATTTTTATAACATTTTTACTCAATGCAGTGCTTAATCGATGCGAAATCGTTTCTTGATGGTAAATAATCTATTTATAACGTTTGTTGTAATTATTCGGGATATTCATGCGGAGGATTAATATCGGGATAATAATTTTTGCTATTAATAACCTTTAATAAATATATTATTTATTTATCTTTTCGTATATATATGGCCAAATGTGGCTCAATGCGAGTTGTTAAATTGGATTTGCATACTTTTTTGTTCAATCCATTAAATTTTTGCCAAAGTACGCAAACAATGTGCGATGTAGAGGCAAATATTCAACAATACCAGTTAGCCTAAAACAGATGCAAGAAAAATGGTTTTTCGTTACGTTTGAGTGTAACTATGGATGTTTTCCATTTAGCAATACAAGTCGACACAAGCGTCATTCTATCTTTGTTCTACATTCTATGAGAATAAAAATAGAATGATGTTCTGTCGATTTGTGTCGCTAAATGAAAAGCATCCTATAAGTATATATATTTTAAAATTGTTTTCTCGAATTTTCTATATCTGCATTTATTCTTTACATTCAATCATACTTAAAAGAAAATTATTTTATTTCAATTAATTTATTCCAATTATTACTTTTGCTTTTTTTATTCTTTATTATTCTAATAAGTATACTGTCAGTATTACGGATATGAAATGCACAAATGGTTCTTTTCCAGAAATAATAAATAAACTGCGTAATGTCTTAGTCAGATTTTTTTTAGTAATGTGATGAAATCTAAAAAAACTAAAAGTACACACATAGACAACTCTTAACATTAGATTATATAGATAAGATAATTTTAATCATTAGATTAGATAATAAAATTAAATGTATCTATACTCAAGATTCGATGTTTCATTTCTCAGGTGGAGATTCATCATAATTGGAAATTCTCCCAAAGAACATCGCAGAGACTGTTTTAAATTATGATGATGATGTACATCGAGTTCTATAAAGATATGTTCATCCAGTTGACTTGTACAAGTTAATTTTCCCAAACATCCGTCGCGACAACTTATGTTATATATTGGTGACCAGAATCCCAACGCTTCTTGTAGCGCTCTAAATCCTTTTTTGGAGATGATGGTGTGATTCGATGCTGTTGTAGAATGGTATATGGTTCGTTCGCCACACGTATAACATTTTTCAATATTGCGTTTGCTCGGGTTTGTTTGCAATATTTGTTTAATCAAGTGGCAATGTTATTTTCTGCGTCGATTATATACGAGAACATCTTATTTGTGATGTGTTCTTAATTTGTGGTTCTTTGTGTTTTTGGCATACAACAATCGATTAAAATTTGTGCTCTTTGAGCCAACAAATTCTTTGATACGCCATTTGTAATAAAATTGTACACAAAATTTAGCGTACGGTTTGTTGCTTTCTGCAAAAATCGGTGATATTCAACGTTATCCATTCCTGCTGTCGCTAGTATTTGGACAATGGAATCGAATGAGCAGGTATTCTGTTTCTGTTTCAGTATTTTGTTTGTTCTTTATCAATACATAAAAATCTCAGCACTACTTAAATCCAGTGTAAGTTTCTTCAGATTTAGCTATCAAAAAAATGTTTATATTTGCTTTAAACTTATATTTACTACCGAGTCTTGGCTTTCAATTTAGCAGATTTTAAAACAGAAAACTGAAACTTTTATTAAAACATGAGATTTTTGTCAAACCTCCAAATGATTATTGTTAAAAATAATAAAAAAATATTCAGTATCAACTCAGTGCCGCTGACTTTTTAATGTCTGTTTAAAAAATTAGTAATTCAGTACAAATAGCAAATAAATGTAAATAAACTACTACTACGTAAGAAATCTAAATAATAATGTTTGTCGCTACATTTTAAATATTTATCTTAATTAATTTTAAATTTAAGGTGATTTATATACTTAAATGAATAAATTGTTTAATGCTTAACCGACTAAAAAATAATAGATTTGGGTGTAGTTCCGAAAAGTACTCACTCCCGATTTTTTTGAAACTCAGTATTCTTACGTATTTTGATGCGCTAATTACGAATATTATAGTGAAAATTGGCGACTATTTGATTTTCATGATGAAAACCATGAAAAACCCATAAAAATTATAGTTTTTTACGTTTATCTCAGTAAATACGGAAAATCATAATAAATGTTTTAGACAAAAGTTTTAGATCTCACAGAGATAAACATTTTATGTCCTATTCATTTTTACCGTACGAGTGATAGTTTTCGACAAAAACGATGGACTCTAAATCTTATACCTGTCCTTCCATATAAGCATGTACTTTGCAGTACATATACGATTCCACATGGGTTTGCAACTTTCCACGCAAAGCGAGGTTCCACGCAAACCTATTTGTCTAGTTTTTTGGTAGTGGAGACCCCCGCAGGGGGGCGGAATCCACTGTTTCCACGCATACACTTTTCCACGCGAAGCAAGGTTCCACATGGGTTTGCAACTTTCCACGCAAAGCGAGGTTATATATTGGGACTTCTACGCAGTACTGTCAGCCTGTGTAGTTTCACCTATACAGCAATTGGTTTGAGATATATGTTTAAGTTTGATTTTCTCGAAAACTATCATTTGTACGGTAAAAATGAATAGGACATAAAATATTTATCTCTGTGAGATCTAAAACTTTTGTCTAAAACATTTATCATGATTTTCCGTATTTACTGAGATAAGCGTAAGAAACTATAATTTTTATGGGTTTTTCATGGTTTTCACCATGAAAACCAAATAGTCGCCAATTTTCACTATGATATTCGTAATCAGCGCATCAAAATATGTAAGAATACTGAATTTCAAAAAAATCGGGGGTGAGTACTTTTCGGAACTTTATCCATAGATTTTTCTTGCGATCAATGTTTTTAACAGTTTTTAATGTTGTCAACAGAATTACTGGCATACAATGCCGCGCGTCTGCAATGTTCCTGTGGAGGTCGCTGTCATAGTGGTGAAGCAATTCATTCATCTTCTAAGTACTGACGAACCGCCTCGATGGTCAGATCAAATATGGAAACTAATGTCAGCTGCTTTAAAGGACTTAGGGTATGAATGGGATTTTCAATGCGTTTATACAAATGTTGTGAACGACAGAAGGAACATCTTGACCAAAACGAGAGAAGAAATGGGAATAATAATGCAAAAAGAAGACTGCAACAACAATTTTCAGGATGAATGCGAAGAATGCGACTTTACAAAAAGTCACAAAAGCAGTGATTCGGAGAGTAGTTTCGGCTCAAATTTCAATCATAATAAATCAATAAAACACATGATTCTCACAGAAGAACAATGGATGGAAATAAAACCAGCAGATTCAGACACTCACCTTAAACTGAAACCAGGCGTGTGGACTAATGTTATAGCTTTTGCTATATGGTCGCAGTTCCGCATGCCTTGCGCTTTTACATTTAAACGAGGAAAAATTCAAAAAACTATGAATGAATTACATGTCGAATTGTACACCATTAGCTTCGTTGGCGTTTGTAAAAGCAAAAAGTGTGGCAATAACATTAAAGGATTAGGTACAAAGAAAATCAATGAAAATGGTGTGTTATTTTCTATTAATACACGCGATACTCGTGGAGAAAAACATGACATTGTTAAACGACCGTTTAATGGAAAAAGGAGAATTGACGCATATCATGCTTTAAAAAGTGAAGGAAGTGAGAAATACAGAAAACGTGAGGTACAAAATTATATGTTACCAGGCGATATAGAACCACCAATTATACCACGGACAAACCTTCTTCCTCAAGCAAAAAAGGAAGCATTCGACAAAGACCTTGGTATTAGCAAACAAGACAGTCGTGATCTTGTCCGCTCGATCGAGGAAATGAGCTTGAGTCCTCAATATCATGGAGCCATTCAAGAAGTCGGTCGTTTTCCGTTTCGAGTATTGTATGGATTACCAACCCAATTTTATGTTTATCAAGAGTATCGTCGAATAAAGAAAACCTGGTCTTTAATATCCATTGACGCAACAGGAAGTTTAGTAAAGAAGCTCGATCGAAAAAATGGTACCAAATCAGGTCATATATTTTTGTATGCTATTGTGATAAATTTTAACGGTACTAATGCGTGCGTATATCGAATGTTGTCGGAGCGTCATGACTCTGTAACTATACTGACCTGGCTCTAACGATGGATCCAAAATGGTGCCTCAATTCCAAAAGAAGTAACATGCGATTATCCACGAGCTCTTTTGATAGCTATAAGCATGGCATTCAACAAACAAAATATTAAAAGCTACATACACGATCGTTTTAAAGCTATTTCTTGTGGTGTATTAAAAGACTCAGTTACATTCATTCGTATTGATGTTGCACATTTTATGCACATAATTTGTCGCTGGAAATGCTTGAAAAATATACGGCAACGTGTAATAAAGGATTTTTGTATAAGATGCATTGCATTAATGATCGAATGCTACACTCTGCTAGAATTCGAAGAAATTTGTGTGTTATTTGTGCTGTAGCTCTCCAAACTCACTAAGATTCTATTATTGACATAGAATTTGTACAAACTTCTCAAGATGCTAGAAAAAAATTGGAAAACTACATTTCAAAACGGAACATCAACGAATACTCCGAAGTTTATCATGAAAAGGAAAAACCTGCTCCATTTCGTCAAGGATTCGCGGACGGCAAGAAAAATGATGATAGTGAATCAGACATGGATAATATTGATGCGAATGAGCAGAAAAATTCAATCGAATATTGGATACAAAATTTGATAGCGAAGACGCGAAAAACTATAACCTTGGGCCAAAACCTGAACGCATTCTATTTATCAGATTTAGTCGAACACTTGACTGGTTTCGCTATGGACAAATGTCGGGATGCTTCCAAATGTTCAACGCGCAACCTCCACCTACGTTGAAGGATATTTTAATGATTTGAAAACAAGAACTCTCATTACACTCTTCCAATATCTGTCAACAAGTTCATGAGAGAACATATTCGAGATATAAGAGAGACAAATTGCATATTATCTGGTAAGATAATCCTTATAATAATGATCGTTTACATAATACCACACTTCAAGCAGTCGACGACATTAAAATCGAAAAAACAAATTCAGATTTATTCGCCGTGGAAAATTGGAGAGGCAAAGGACATGCAGTACGTTTTGATAATGAACAACAAAATACTGATCACTGCAAAATTAACTATGATATAGATTTATCAATTTCAACTGATATAGATTCTAAAGTTTTGATTGACAATGATTGTGTTGGATCGATTAAACAATTGAAGGATAATATGTGCAGCAAAAACCCTCATCAATTGGGCGTTGACACATTCATTGATCATTCATATTCCGAACTGTCGAAGTCAACAAAGGATCATGAAGAAGTCACATATAGCAAGTTTGAAGTCGACTTGAATAAGCGTGTAGAATTATCATCAATAATTAAGGATGAAAAACGGTCTCAGAACGAGTAATCGAAGTACATGGGCAAATATTTTAAGCCGTACCCTGAAATTCAGCAACAGAATGCTCTCGTTGTAAATAACAAAAATAAAAAAATGAAAGAAGCTGCTCTATTGTCGAATGGTTCACCTTGTTCTGCAGTTATTCTGAACAAAAATACATACTTTTTGCAGAATACCTGCTCATTCAATTCCATTGTCCAAATACTAGCGACAGCAGGAATCGATAACGTTGAATATCACCGATTTTTGCAGAAAGCAACAAATCGTACGCTAAATTTTGTGTACAATTTTATTACAAATGGCGTATCAAAGAATTTGTTGGCACAAAGAGCACAAATTTTAATCGATTGTTGTATGCCAAAAATACAAAGAAACACAAATCAAGAACACATCACAAATAAGATCCTCTCGTATACAATCGACGAGGAAAATAACATCGCCATTTGATTAAACAAATATTTCAGACAAACCCGAGCAAACGCAATATTGAAAAATGTTGTACGTGTGGCGAACGAACCATCTACCATTCTACAATAGCACCGAATCACACCATCATCTCCAAAAAAGGATTTAGAGCGCTGCAAGAAGCGTGGGGATTCTGGTCACCAATATATAACATAAGTTGTCGCGACGGATGTTTGGGAAAATTAACTTGTACAAGTCAACTGGGTGAATATATCTTTATAGAACTCGATGATCATCATCATAATTTAAAACAGTCTCTGCGATGTTCTTTGGGAGAATTTCCAATTATGATGAATTTCCACCCGAGGAATGAAACATCGAATCTTGAGTATAGGTACATTTAATTTTATTATCTAATCTAATGATTAAAATTATCTAATCTATATAATCTAATGTTAAAAGTTGTTTATGTGTGTACTTTTAGTTTCTTTAGATTTCATCACATTACTAAAAAAAAATCTGACTAAGACATTACGCAGTTTATTTATTATTTCTGGAAAAAAACCATTTGTGCATTTCATATCCGTGTTACGTCCAGACTCGAGGAAGGATGAGTCAGTGGAAGGGCGCAACCACTATCTTTATGATCCCGAAGTTAAACGTCTCGAAGCGTTAGAATCGGGTCGAACGAACTTGACGCTCCGAAAATCAGGTAAACGACCGTTAGGGTCGCTATTACTCTGGGTTTCAGAAGTTCGCTCGGCGGTCCTTTTTTGGTAAGAGAATTTAATCTCTATTACGCGGGATAGGACCAGGTGCGATCTTTTGACTGGAGAATGAGAGGGGTTAATAAAGATTGGATTTAAATTAGAATATAAATTTATTCATAATAAATTAAACTACTTTGGTATACATTATATCAATAGTTATTTTAATATGCGTATGGGTGTGTGTATGTGTGTGTGGTTGTTCGCGGTTCTTACAATTGTATGAAGGACATCAATCAGAATAATGAGGCAAGATTCTATTATTAGTATTGAATTTCTGACTGGTTATTACAAAATATCTGTTAGAAAAAGAAAATAAAACAATTTGTATGAGTGAGAGTGCGTGTTTTAGTTCGCGGGTGTTACATTAATACGGAGGACATCAGTCAGAGCGGCGAGGCAAATGTTTTATCGTTAACATTAGGGTTCTGACTGGTTAATACAATATAAAGGTATATTTAATTATAAGATAAGAAAAATAAAATCAAAAGTAATATATATAAATCAATAAATGTGTATGTTAAGAATGGTCGAAAGTATAAAATTAGTCGCTCGCATATGTGTTAGATTAAGATTAAACTTTCTAAGACCTATTGCCGAAATGGATTAATGATTTTGAAAGAATGAAACATTCTGCGGTTATGAATTGGAAAGGAAAAATTATTCAATTAGACTTACTTTTTTAATAGTGATTCAGAAGCGGAGGGGTGACGAATTTGTGCGGTGTTTCGCTCTGTGTCCCATGTCAGTGGCCCGATGTTCGACTCGTGGTTGCTCTGGAGATGATGCCAAGTGAGGACATTGGTTGCACAAGTAACTAACTCGCGAATTACGGTGCAAAAGCACAGAATAAGACTGCGTTAGACTAAAGACTGGAGAATAAGTGTGAGATTGTGAAATGTAAAAAAATATGTATCTCTTGAATGTCTTACGAGTTCTCTTTTTATAATCCTCTTGTGGGGGTGTATTCTAATTTTAAGAGTGGGGATCTTCCAAAAACCTCAACGAATTGAAATTATGCAAAAGTAGGGATTCTTCAAGATTTTAACGAATTAGAATCGTGCCAGTGTCCTCATTCGGCAGGGGGTGTCTCCTATTTTCATATTTTTACCCGTGCTGATCGTCGGTTGGTGAGTTCAATATTAGTTCAAAAGTTCCTTAAACATTAGCCTTTCCGGGGGACCCTCGCGCACATGATCTGATTAGAAAAGGGTCTTACTTCCTTATAATTATTTTTGTCAACGTTGATGCAGCTGTGTTTATTACTTGTCCGTTAGAAAATTATTATCAGTATTAATACAGCTGAGTTTATTAAACAGTTCGTTAAAAGTTCTTGTTATCTCGTTGTTCTTCCGCCGGAAATTCTACTGCAAGGGGTAGATATTATTTTTCATTTATCCCGAGGAGACCGGCATGGTTTCCATCACCGATTTCCTTGCGTTTTTCCCACGGATACTCGTGGACGTAGTTACTGACAAATGACAGTATTTAAAAGAAACGTATGGCACAAGATGCTTTGTTTATTGAACGGTTCGTTTTTATCACCAACTGACGATCGTTACCGCAACGTCGCGGAAGAAAGGAATCGTGGAGTCGCCAGGACGTAACACCCCCGGCCTTAGACAAATGTTGGGGAAAAACCCAACATTTGCAAAAAGGGAAATAAAAAATGGATTCCTTTCTTTCGCGATTTACTAAAGTATATCGTAAATTGTATGTACTTTTATGCATGCTGATTTTATTTATTAAGAAAGAGGAAAGAGAAGGCGACCTCCAAAACCCCTTCCTTCTTTCCTTCGTCCTTCTTTTACATTTTGTTTTCATTAATTATTAATTTTAACATAAGGTTCGAATGCAAAACTATCTTTTCTCATATGTGCCCATTTTATGGCGTAAGAAAGGGAAACTGCATATGTTGTAATATTTACCCGACCAGTATCGGTAGTCTCTAGTCTTCCGCTGGAGGTTTTATTGCCCTGTGAGAGAGATAGAATATTTTTCTTTCTTCTTCCTTTTTTTTCTAGTTATCGTATCCTCTGGACAAACACAGATGCTGCTTGCCTGAAAGGTTCTTGATGCTTGGCTTGAATTCTCATTTACTGTGAGTAATTAGCCATTAATTGGGATATCATGTTGGATCCCATAGTAAAATGTCCGGCTTTATTTGCCCGGATGCTGAGTAGTTATAGGTGGATTTGCTGATGGATGTAGAGCCCCAAGATGACTTGTCAATTGACAAATGCTGGAATAGTTCTCCTTGTTCTTTTAATTGGCTGTTGGTTGAAATACCATGTTTGTCTGCAGAATAATAAGCTGGATAGTTTATCACTAAATGTAGCATAGTGATCGCCTATTGGTTGCTGGAGCCGATGATATAATTCCTCTGTGATATTTTTCTAGCTCATTGTTTCTCCTTTTTTTTTCAGATGATCAGGTGATATTTCTTTATATATATAATTTCTTTTTTTTTTTTTTTTTTTTATCGGAAAAGATAGTTCTGTTTTTGTTATATATGTATATTATATAATGATTGATCTAAATAATGTTTTTGTAGGATAAATTAATGTTAAACGCAGTAACATTTATAATATTTGTGTGTCTAATACTAAAAATATATATGTGTGTGGGTGTATATATGTATAATATATGTATATGTATATATATATATGTATATATATATACGTTTTTAGTATATTAATTAATCTAACAAGTAAATGATACAGTATGGCATATTCGCTTATGTTCTCTTTTATTTTACACGATGGGGAATATATTTACTGTGACTGCTAAGTTGAGTCTGTTCCTATTACTTTGTTTGATAAAATTTCAATTATTATTTTTTTTTTGTTTTATCGTGATTTGTCTTCC
Source organism: Formica selysi (assembly GCA_009859135.1). Lineage (NCBI taxonomy): Eukaryota > Metazoa > Arthropoda > Insecta > Hymenoptera > Formicidae > Formica > Formica selysi. Next base: position 9,459,011 of record CM020813.1, read on the forward strand.
AATTCTGAAGTCCATCTGAAAATTCTCATAATTGTTTATTAGTAGGTTTAATATATAAAATTCGTAAGCGGTTAGGATGTACAATTCGGCTATTTTTCTTTATTCTTATTTTTACATTATTTTTATTAAAAATTTCTAGAACTTCGTGAGGCCCAGTATATTGATCTCCGAATTTACCTGGTTTTGGACCTTTTAATAAAAATACTTGATCTCCCGGTTTAAAAGTTTGCGGGTTGATTTTTCTATCGTAATAATTTTTCGATCTAACTTTGGCTTGAATTACATTTTCGCGTGTATTTCCCTGAATTGCGTGAAGTTGAGTGACAAGATTTATTAAATACTCATCGTAATTTACTAATTTATCCCCAGGAGGTAAAAGTTCGTTCGATGGAACACGTGCTATCTTTCCAAAAACCAATTCATATGGAGTGTGCTTTGTTGCTTCATGTACGCTCGTATTATAATTAAACATGGCAAGGCTGATCCATCTATCCCATTGTTTTTGTTCATTTGTATATTGTTTCAAATATTCGCCTAATGCATGGTGTGATCTCTCTAATGATCCGTTTGATTGAGGATGAAAAGCTGTTGTGCGAAATTTGCGAATTTTAAATAATTTTGCTATTTTCTTTATTAAGTCGCTAAGGAAATTCCTTCCTTGATTAGTTAATATTGCTTTTGGTGCTCCAAGTACGCAAATAAATCGATCTACAAAAGCTTCTGCAATGGTTTCGGAAGTTTGATTCGGTAATGGTATTCCCATGCAAAATTTAGTTAATTGATCTTGTAATGTTAAAATATATTCGTTTCCTCTTTCGGTTTTAGGCAAAGGGCCTACGATATCCATGGCTACTTTATCGAAAGAAGATCCTGGTGTGTGCAATTATCATAGGTTGTTTTGTTTTAACTCGTACAAGTTTTTTCAATTGACATTGTAAACATTGCTGTATGTATCGTTGAACATCTGCTTTCAAGTTTTCCCAGTAATAATTATGTTTTATTCGGTTGTAAATTTTTGTGACTCCCCGGTGTCCTTCCGTTGGTAAACAATGCATTTCACTGATTATTACGGAACGTAAATCTTTCGGTGGGTATTTAATTAGTCCGTGACAAATAATAATTTTAGTGGGAGCGTCGGTGAATATTGATTGTAAATGTACCTTGATATCATTCCATGGAACGTTATTAATAAATTCGGTTTTTGCAATACTAAATGTTTCTAATTTTAAATCTTCAGTCATATTTTGTAAATCTGCTAAAATTTTAATAATTTGGTTAAGGGTAGCCGTAGGGCCTTCTCGCTGTCCCTCGCTGATGGGTAAAGCCACATGATAATGATTTTTATGTTTTATGGCCTTAGCCTTTCCTAAGACAAGAAATCCTAGGTTTGGAAGCTCTTTTTGTTCGAAAAGTTTTTGTGAGCCTGAATCTAAAGGTTTTCCCTGGGTGTCGACGAAATATACCATGTTATCTTTTCGTAAAAATAATAGTTCTCTAGAGTCTATGACGTTACCATGAATTATTTTATTTTCAATAAACGCGGGTTTCCTTTTTCTCGGTTTTAAATTTTGGTTAATAATGTCTTCCTCATTTTCTTCTTCGTCTTCCTTTTCACTGTCAGAATCTTTATCAGGCGGATCGTTTCTTTCTTCAATCTCTTCAATCTCTCCTCCGTCATTATGCAATTCGTCGGTTATTTTATTTTACTCAATATTTTGTCTTCCAGTTCGGCTTCTTGTTTGAATTTTATTTTGTTTAGGAGGATCGTGTATTAAAACTTTTTCGGTAATTGATAAATAATTTGGTTTGTTTAATTCTGTAGGTGTAAATGGTAGAGTATCGTTATTGTTATTTAATAAATCGCTTTCAGGTATTATTTCTTCGTTTTCTTCGGTATCGGAGAGATATAAATGGAAATCGTCATCTTCTTCTTCTTTGCTATCGGATTTTTCTAGTAATTCAGCAATTAACTGTGCATCTTTAGGATTATCTGGGTTTAAAAATTCTTGTTTTTTATAATTTTACAATCTATTTCTCCGATATTTACAGGATTTCTTGATAATGCATCTGCGTTTACGTTTGTTTTTCCCGCTTTGTATACAACCTCATATTCATATTCTGCTAATTTTAATCTCCAACGAAGTATTCGCATATTTGCGTCTTGTGCGTTTTTAAACCACATCAAAGGTTTATGATCTGTAACTAAAGTAAATTTTCTTCCGTATAAGTATGGTCGAAAATGTTTAACGCAATATACAATAGCCAGCGCTTCTTTTTCGTATGTATCGTAAGTAGATAGTGGGCACTATGGGGCGTCAAAACAAACCCCCACTCCTCGGTCACTGGCGCCGACCCCCTGCTGTGACTGTCTGGGGCCCTCCCCCCTAAAGGTGTCTGTGGAAAAAAAGAATGGAGGGGACTCGTGGACGTCTACGAGACAATTTTCCTTTTAAATTTTTCCTTTTAAATTTTTTAAATTTTTAAAAAATTTTTTACCCTTTAAAGAACCCTGCACTAATCATATGGAAAATCTGTCCCGGTCAAATCAATTGGTTTTTACATATGTTGTAGCTTATGACCTACTGAACAAAAGATGTAATGGGCACAAAGCTCAATAATGGACAGTTATCGAGTTATAACCAGTCAAACATGAAAAATTCGGACTGCCGAATAGTCAAATCTCGGAAGGTATTGATTTTTTTGAAAAATGTTTGAAACAAACATAGTAGGGTTTTACAAAATCTGTTAGTTGGTGACATTATTTGTGAATTTTGAATGACCTTGAAAAGCTCCGTGAACAAAAATCTTCCACAAAAATGCCTATTTTTTATTATATTCGTGTAGATTCGAGACGTTTTCAAAATATTTTTGATGAACCTTTTTTCTACTAAAACTTCTTGAGAACTAATATACACGATTTACCATCTCTGGTTATGAGCGTAGAGTTATGTGTAGAGCGCTCGATTCGTACAGCTAGAGCCGTCAGGCGATTCATCCCCACTGCTACACTGCGGGCGGTATACTGTATACTCTATCTGCAATCTGTGAGAAATCATATTGGTTGATATTGCTAGCGCAGGCATTGTCATCACTAAGCGTATCTATTCTAGCTTTATTGCTGCCGAATGCTATTACTTTCTGGCATTACTACGTCCGATATTGATATTATTGATATCAGTGTATTCTGTTCATTTTGGTCTCAGGAATTATTTCACCAGAAAAGTTTTTAATATCTAATCAATCTGATATTGCTACGCAATTCGATAATAAAGTATTATCATGGCTTACAGACATGGAATCCATTATGTTTGCGATCGTGCTTTTCAAGCTCGACAAATGGTACGAATCAATGGCGATAATGATGCAATTAAAAAACAAATCGCTGTTTTTAGGCGAACTGGGCTGAGTAAGGAGCCCATTGATATAGACAATGAAAGCCGATTATGTTTTAATTGCAATGTATCTATTGTACATGAAATAGAACAGATAGAACTTGATCCGACTTGCCTACGACTCAACGTTATTACCCAAACCCGAAATAATTCTTGTTTATTTTGCAATGCTATTGTAAATATTAGATCACTGTCGTTAGAATCCAGGGTAAATGTCTTTGTTCTGAAAAATATTTATATTCCTGAACACATTTATTGTTGTGACCAACATTTGGATGATCGCGGATTTATTTTACAGTTACTGCTGCCAGGTTTGCGATTTATTTATAGACCATATGTAATAAAAGGTCAGCAACTGCAAGTTTTCTTAGAAGCTCTTCGTAATATAGCAAATAATAATAATCGTTATGAAAACGAAAATAGTTTTACAGAGGATGAATTTAAATGTATAGCATCCATTACAAAACAACAGTTTCAAGAATTGTATACATATTGCGATCCTATATTCCAAGAACGTGGTATCAGAAACGTTACTAAAAAAGATCTTTTAATTTTTTTATGCAAGCTGCGACAAGGACTGTCTGACGAATTTCTTAAAGTACTGTTTCAGTATTCCTCTAGACAAGCAGTGAGTTTAGCGATTTCCAAAGTTCGGCAGTCTTTAGTAAACAGATTTGTCCCTGATAATATTGGTTTTCAAGCTATAACTCGAGAAGAGTATATAATGAGACATGTAACACCTTTTGCAAACGAATTATATAATTCTGAGCTAGCTATTCCGAAAATAATTGCTTATATTGACGGGACTTATTCTTATACTCATAAAAGTAGCAACTTTCGTGTTTTACGACAAACATACTCAATGCAAAAAGGTCGACATCTGATAAAACCTTCTCTTATAGTTGCTCCAGATGGGTATATACTGGCTATTCAGGGTCCTTACTTTTCTGATTCTTGTAACAATGATGCTCGAATATTAAATAATGAATTTCAACGTGATGCGGACAATATGAAAGGATGGTTTCATGATGGTGACATTTTTATATTAGATCGTGGATATCGAGATGCTCAGCCATTACTTCGTGAATTAGGCATTGAGTATAAAATGCCAGCTTTTCTTGGACCTCAACAGAAACAATTATTCACTGAAGAAGCTAATGAGTCTCGATTGGTGACAAAAACAAGGTGGATAATTGAAACTAGAAATGGACATATCAAGTCTATGTTCAAGTTTTTTGATCATACAATTATAATGCCTCATCTTCATCACTTGGGCGAGTTTTATAACATTGCAGGTGCTATAATTAATAGATATCATCCTTTAGTTTTAATGGAAGAAGCTAATGCAGGATTAGCAAGAGAACTTCTTGATAAATCTAGAGAGGTTAATATTGTTCAAGCGCGAGTTGACGTAGAAAGGATGTGCTATAGAAATGCACAATGGATACATTTACATGAAGGACAGTTACGTGACTTTCCACGCCTAACATTAGAATATTTACGAGATTTGACTATTGGTACATTTCAGGTTCGTCTAGCAAGATCTTATATTCAAGATAAGATACAGCGTGATGCACAAGAAGAATTTCAATTGGATTCGTTGTTTGATGAACAAGGTTTCATAAGGGTGCGAGTGTTTTCACGATTCCGTAATGCTACAAAACATCAAATATTTATAGCTTACAACATAAGAGATGCAGATAATATAGATGATGAGAGGGAGGCGATTTTTGGTTATTAATGCACCTGTAAGTCAGGCGCACGGACTGTGGGTACATGTGCACATGTAACCAGCGTATTGTGGTATTTAGGATATGCACGACACCAGCCCAATGTTCGTTATCCCTCTTCATCATTATTGAACACAATATTAGATGCCGCTCAGAGACCACCACAGCAGGATCCAAATAATGAGTAATATACAATAAGATCATTTATTTTATTACCCCACACATACACACACACACATACACACACAGCAGAGAGGGTTTGGAGTCAAAAAATACTACGGGAGTGACGAACCGTGGGGTCCTTATCTCTGCTGTGACACATAAAGATTTTTGTTCACGGAGCTTTTCAAGATCATTCAAAATTCACAAATAATGTCACCAACTAACAGATTTTGTAAAACCCTACTGTTTGTTTAAAACATTTTTCAAAAAAATCAATACCTTCCGAGATTTGACTATTCGGCAGCCCGAATTTTTCATGTTTGACTGGTTATAACTCGATAACTGTCCATTATTGAGTTTTGTGCCCATTACATCTTTTGTTCAGTGGTCATAAGCTACAACATATGTAAAAACCAATTGATTTGACCGGGACAGATTTTCCATATGATTAGTGCGGGGTTCTTTATATTTCTTATGGCAGGAAAGGAGCGCGGAGGGCCGGAATAATCCGGCCAAAGGGGCGGCCACTCCACCCGCACGAAGCGAGGGAGTCCCAAGGACGGAGCGGCGAGCGGACTCTCAATCCGGAACCTATCCAATCAGATAGGAAAGAGAGCCGATCGGGCGCAGCCGTAAGCCCGCACCTTTAAGCCAGAAGCAGAAAATCTTGGGAACTCCGGGGCGATGAACCCACCAACACGGCCGTGATGACAACAAGGATCGCAAGGATCGCAGGACGGCCCTGCGTAATGCGAAAGCGCCACAAGTGGCGCGATAGCGATTTATCGCGCCGGCGTGTCTCCTGCAGGACTCTCGCTCGGCACTGTTCGGCGAGATAGCGAGACGGACGCAGGTTTTCCGAGGAGCGAAATCTTAGACGATCGAGGAAGCACCGAGAACTTCCTGCCGGTGGGACGAGCGTCGCCGACCTATTTTGTTGCCGTTTATCTGTAGGTAATTAATTCGGATGAGTCGCGCCCTTAATAGTTGTCGAGCCACGCGTTTTGGTGAATTAGCTTTGTGAATTTTTTTTTTGATAGATTACGTCGCACGGCCGACGGGCACACGTCGCTCATCCGAATTAGATATAAGAAGCTCTCTCTATTCATTTCGCCGCCGCCGACAGTCATTAATGTTAGTTTCGCGTCTGTAATTATTACATATTGTATAGTATCGCGATTTTCACGCTCGCGCGATCGATATTCCGGATCACGCAAAGTATTGCGTCATACGACTCGTACACCACAGTCGGCACCGATAGTTTCCGTCTTAATTTTGTATATTATTAGCAGTTATTTTGTACCCGCTATACGTAATTAGAGCGAGGAGAAAGCACAATTCTCCGATATCGAACAGAGTATCTATCGGGTGTTTGTGACCCCGTCGTTAGTTTTCGCGAGTCATCCGCGTAAATATACGTGGCATAGTTCAAGCAAAGGTCGTCGCTAATATTACTGAGGCACATTTCAGTGCCACGAGCTGTGTTAAAAGACCGATTCGAGTCCGGAAAATTATATTGTATTGAAGCGGATTCACGGGCGTGCGTAAAGTAGTTACCGGCGCATTCGAGAGATTTCTTTAGTTGTCGCGGCCTGATTAAGTCTCGTACGGCAGAAATCCTCGCGGCCGAAAAATCGAGTTAAAGCGCGTAAGACGCCCGGTAATTTAATACTGTTGCGCACGGTCGTGCCGATCTCCGCGGAAATAATATATCGAATTCGCCTGTAAAATAACCACTGTCATCAAAGGCTATTTTTTTTGAATGTGAACTGCTCTATACTCTTGTTTCTTTTATTTTTATAATATATTATTGTTATCTTTACTGTTAATTTATCGAATGCTCATTTTCGCTCCCGTATTCTCGACTCTCAGAATTTCTCTCGTCTCCCCCGAACCTCCCCCTCTACCATTTCGGGTATACTGAGTAGCCGCGGAATTTTGCCCTCGCGTTAATTATCGATCTCGAAATTGTCTTTCGGTGTTGCGTTTATCGTGAATGGTGCGGCCTACCGTACCTGGCGCCCAACTCGGTTATTTGGTGATATATTGGCTTTTTCGAGATATCGGGATCGATATTCGAGGTACGCGCCGAAGGTGTGCCGTGGGCACCGAAGAACCGCCCGCCGAATAAATAATAATTATTAAATATAATTAAATATAGAAATTAACGGTTACAATATATATACATATACAGGGTGGTCCTCGTAACGGTTGCCACGATTTTTAAGGCACTTACAATTATCTGACATAAAAAAGTCATAAACAGAAATTTATCAGTTCCTAACCGGCAACAAATTGCAATAATAAAAATTGACCAAACATTTTTTATTCCATAAAAAAGCAAGGTCGCCTTCAATTTTTTAAATGGAACTGCCTACTTTTTATTGCATATTCTTGTAGCTTATCTCGAGAGCTTTTCAAAACACTATAATAAAGTATTTTTTCATTAAGTACTTTTTGAGTTATTTTATATTTTAATCTGACATATTTTGATATAAAAAATAAAATATCTCGTAAAATATTTAGTTCTCGATAATCTTACTGTAATACTTTTATGTACAGAATAATGAGACAAATCAATTAGTAAAAAAAAAAATTGTTTTTAAGAAAAAGTATGTAATTATTTATAATGTATTTATAATGAATTTTTTTAAACAATTATTTGTTTCTTTCTTTACACTAATTGATTTGTCTCATTATTCTGTACATAAAAGTATTACGGTAAGATTGTCAAAAACTAAATATTTTACGAGATATTTTAATTTTTATATCAAAATATGTCAGATTAAAATATAAAAAAACTCAAAAAGTACTTAATGAAAAAATACTTTATTATAGTGTTTTGGAAAGCTCTCGACATAAGTTATAAGAATATGCATTGAAAAATGGGGGTTTCCATTTAAGAAATTGAAAGTGACCTTCATGTGACCTTCAAATGACTATCCAAAGTCACATCAATGGCACCATCTTATGTCTCCCTTCGAACCAAACAACTTTTGTCTGAAACGTTTTTCCGTATCTTTCATATTTTTCGAGATATTTGACTGGCTCTTTTAAAATGGACCACCCTGTATATATATATAGAGGGTGTATGCATATATAAATATGGATATTATGTGTGTGTGTGTGTGTATGTATATATTCTACATAATATATCTGTACACATATACACGTATACACATATGCACGTATATACGTATGTATGTAGATATGTACCTAATGTACCTAATGTACCTATGTACGCATGTACATACGTATGTATGTATATATGCATATATGTATGTACGTATGCATATGTATATGTGTGTGTGTATTTGCGTGTGTGTGCGTGCGTGTCCCATACAGCACCTAAAGATTGCAGAAACGTTGCATAGACCTTACATTGAAACATTGTAACATTGCATGGAAGTTGCGAAATGTTTCTGCAATGTTACTGCAAGCCTGCGGCAACGTTGAAATGTCCGCCCTTAGAAATATTACGATGTAAGACTACAGTAATGTTACGGTGCAATGTATTTGTAATATTGAAATGCGTTGCTACAATAATGCAAAACGCTTCAAATTTAATAGATAAACTTTGAGAATATATAAAGATATCCAAGAGAGATAAGAAAAAAAATTGTGAATTTACGCGAAATTACGAGTTTTTTCTCGTCTCTTTTGGATGTCTTTATATATTTTCAAAGTTTATCTATTATATTTGAAACATTTTGCATATTAAAAAATTATTATCAAATTCTTGGTTTTATATAGAAATGGTAACTATTAAACAATTTTCTGTTATCTAATTAACATCGCTATTTTATAAATAATTTACAAGTTTAAGAAATAGAAAATGATTAAATAATTTTACTCAAAAGTTAAAATTTTATTTATATAAATATTAGACTCTATTTTACATCTTAAATAGACAATAAACGGATAATTTTAACTTTTTCGGATACTTATTTGTCTGATTTCTGAACAATCAGTTCAATATCTGAATTCCCTGTGTTGGGATCGTATCAGACAAATTAAACTGATAAAAATAGTTATTATACCTTTAATCTTACTAGCCGCTCTTTGCAAGCTTTATATAACCATTGTGATTAAAATTTAAATGCGGAATAGATAACGCAACGCGCACCGCATAGCGGTAAACGAACGAACTAGCGATTATCGAAAACTGTTTTTTGTAATGTTTTTGGAATGTTGCTGTAACATTTTCATGAAATATTAGAATTACATGTTCCAATAATGTCTCAACAATATTACATTGCAACTTGCAATATTGTAACATTGCTGCAATGTAATTGCAATGTTCTGTGCTGTATGGGGTGTGTCTGTTATTTATTAAGGTAAAAAGCGCGCGCGTAGCGCGCGCCTGTGTTGTTCTAGTATGATAAGAAAGAGATATATGTATTTTATAGTATGTTTATTATAAGATATATGTGTGTTTGTATCCTATACCTGATTCAACTATCCACAAGTATCACAAAGAATTTTGCAGCTTTACCTTTTTATAAATGAAAGAGTGCTACGCTATACAATGTTGCAGTCTGGAAAATTTAACTTATACCTGTCAAAAGCCACTATGGATAACTGCGAGCAGTTATCGATATAGACATTCATATCAGTTAATATAGATATACACATCAAGAATACATATTTGAGTGCATTTGTCAAACGAGTGTCATATAGTTTGTCATATATTTATTTATCATGCATTATATGCAGCTACAGATAAATATAAATAACATTGATGAAACGCAGTCTGCAAGGTTAAATTTCTATTTATCTTTTTAAATAATTTATAAATATACATTTATTTTTCAGTGGAACCAGAAGAATTTTCCAAGCTGTTGATAAGATTTTGACAAAGCCTGTGACAAAATGTTTATTGCAAACCAACATATTGTAATCAATTCTTGTTGGGATGCTAATGCATCGCTTGAGATAGATGAAGCATGTTTTAGTATAGTTAATGAATATAATAGATCTGTTACATGGTATTTTTCCATTTGTCAGAATGCTATTTGGTATATATATTTGGCAAATAAAATTTAGTATTTAACTGACATTATCGATAATTTTGTTGTGTTTAGCATTGAGACAAAGATTGGTTACAATATGTTGGTTTGCAATAGACGTGTTGTCGCAGACTTTGTCAAAATCTTAACAGCTTGAAAAATGTTTCTATTGAAAAATTCCATTGGGAAATAAATGTATTTATAAATTTATTATAAAAATTTATAAATTATTAAAAAAAATAAATAGAAATGGAAATAAAATATAAATAGAAATTTATAAGATTTATACATATTAATCTTACAGACTATGTTTTACTAATGTTACTTATACCTGTAGCTGCATATGATGCATGACAAATAACTATATGATGACAATCATTTGACAAATACATTTAAATACACTGTATTCCTTTTTACATCTTTTGCTTTTGACATAATCAGGATACAAGACAGATTAGTTAGATAATTTATAGCACAGCACAAGCATATAGGGGAGCGTCCCGTTTGACCACGTTGATATTGACCACAGTCCCGATTGACCACGTTGAGATTGACCACGTTGCGATTGACCACGTTGCGATTGACCACGTTGATATTGACCACGGTCCCGATTGACCACGGTCCCGATTGACCACGGTCCCGAATGACCACGGTCCCGATTGACCACGGTCCCGATTGACCACGGTCCCGATTGACCACGGTCCCGTTTGACCACGGTCCCGATTGACCACGGTCCCGATTGACCACGGTCCCGATTGACCACGGTCCCGATTGACCACGGTCCCGATTGACCACGTTGATATTGACCACGGTCCCGATTGACCACGTTGATATTGACCACGGTCCCGATTGACCACGGTCTCGATTGACCACGTTAATATTGACCACGGATCAATACATGTCGTTACTAGGGCATGTACTTTGCAAGTTGTAAAGCGAGGTTCATTGTGTCCGACTGGCGGAGGGGGTGGGGGAGGGGGGCCGAAGGCCCCCCTTGCACCCCCCCGCATGTGTGTGTGTGTGTGTGTGTGTGTGTTACATGATTTTTCAATCGGGACCGTGGTCAATATCAACGTGGTCAATCGGGACCGTGGTCAATCGGGACCGTGGTCAATCGGGACCGTGGTCAATCGGGACCGTGGTCAATCGGGACCGTGGTGGTCAATCGGGACCGTGGTCAATCGGGACCGTGGTCAATCGGGACCGTGGTCAATCGGGACGTGGTCAATCGGGACCGTGGTCAATATCAACGTGGTCAATCGGGACCGTGGTCAATCGGGACCGTGGTCAATCGGGACCGTGGTCAATCGGGACCGTGGTCAATCGGGACCGTGGTCAATCGGGACCGTGGTCAATCGGGATCGTGGTCAATCGGGACTGTGGTCAATCGGGATCGTGGTCAATCGGGACCGTGGTCAATATCAACGTGGTCAATATCAACGTGGTCAATCGCAACGTGGTCAATCGGGACCGTGGTCAATATTAACGTGGTCAAACGGGTACCACTCAGCATATAGTAATATATTTTAATTTTGATTATAATATTTTTTTTAAAAGGACGTAACATTTATCACTTTTATAAAAGTACTTGATTTGTTTAATCTGTCTTGTAGATATGTAGCATACACATCATTTTTACACTAATTGCTTGTGCTGTGTATACCTGACTAGTCTGTCTCGTAGATATGTAGAATACATACATCATAAAATATATTATAATTTATATATTATAACTCATATTATAACTTTATATATAATTAGCAAGGTTTATTCTAATCTTAAATATTAAAAAAAAAGAAACGTTACATTTATCAGTTTCATATCAATAAAATTAAGATCTTAAATATTTAAAAAAAGAAACATAACATCTATCACTTTTTAATTTATACTTAAATTACAATATAAGTTATAATATAATATAAATTATATAAGTTATGATGTGTGTATCCTATATATTTACGAGACAGATTAGTTAGGTAATTTATAGTATAGCACAAGCGTATAGTATCAATCAAAGAAATGAAAGAGTTGCTTTTATAATTCAGAAATATAATAGATGTATTCATTTAATCTGATTGCAGAAATAAGATAATATATAACACACAGTACAAAAAGAAATGATCTAATTGCTAAAAAATTACCTTTTTTTAAAAAAAGTGAAAAAAAGGCATGCGCACAAGCGCCTTTCGCTATAAAAATACTCTTATACAAAATAGTGTTATTTCAATTTGTTGTGAAAAATTCTTATACAAAATAGTGTTATTTTAATACAAAAACACTGTCATATCCAAACTAAAAAACTGTTTTACAAAATAGTTGTTTTAATATTCTATAAAAATAGTGATATAAAAATATTGCGCCAATTAATAAAAATTTATTTTACAAAATTCATTTATTATTATTTCTAATATTAAAAATTGCAATGTGATCAAAATAGTGAAATATATTTAAGTGAAAAAATTTTTAATTCAAAAGATAAATTTAAGTATAAAATAACTTTTCAATTAGAGAAAATCTTGGCGCTGTTAATAGTCCGAACAAAGGAAACTTGCGTACATAGCGATCTTAGCTCTGTGTCCCGAGAAGCGTTGTTCCTGAATTTCCTTGATGTGTTATGAAAATTTTCGGCAAATCTTGCTTACAGGCACGTAACTAAGTCGTTCCGAACGAAGGAAACTTGCGTACACAGCGATCTTAGCTCTGTGTGCCGAGAAGCGTTGTTCCTCAATTTCCTTGATGTGTTATGAAAACTTTCGGTATATCTCACATACAGATACGTAACTAAGTCGTTCCGAACGTAGGAAACTTGCGTACATAGCGATTTGGCGCTGATAATATGAAAGCATTTACAAGAAATATGTGATGGCTCAGTGCAAGAGTGTTTAGTCTATCACGCAATAGACTCAAGTTCAATTCCAAAGACATCTCAACAAAATTTTTTTATATTTTTTGTTATGTAAACGTTATTTACACATTTTGTGTGAGAATTATAGTTAGAATAATTATTAAAATTTTGAAAATACGTTGACCATTTTGTAATTGTACATGTGTATAAAAAATTTATTTTATGTATTTAATATATCTTGTAATAAACCAATAACAACTAGGAGAGAAAAGCTATTATTATCTTAAATATGTGGGTAGTGTAGAGGCGTGTTCGCCTTCGGAAGATGGCGCGAGGGATAGGTCGAGCGTAAAGATGTGAAGTCAATCACGAGACTTCTTTTCTAAGGGTAATAATAAAATATATTTACAGTCTCTATGTACACTTTTCAATTATCTAGTTTGTGGTGGCCCTGAAAAGGGCCGTTTACGGGTTAATGCTGAGAGCGTTCCCGCCAAGTGATACGAGGCTCGGCTTTGGTTATGTGGAGGGAACCGATGTTCGGTAGCCCGGGCGAGAGTACGCGTGGAAGAGCGGGTGGAGTCCCTGGGGCGTATGGCTAGGCTCTTCCCGGATCGCCTCCGTCTGCGTCGCCGTCTCTTGCGTGGTGACCTCCCAGTCACTGTCGGACTGAGTAGCGCTGTCCGCTAATTTCCGTGTGGGACACTGAGTGCCGCGATGGATGCGTATAGCCGGCTGCGCCTGTGTCCAATTGTCTCGATGGTGGAGTGGAGAGGCCGCTAACGGAGAAAGTAGCGGCGGCGGCAGGCCCCACGGCGTCGATGGTGACGTGTATCAACGTACCCGGATGTCCCACTGGCTCAGGAAGAAGCGTGGAGGTCGGGTGAATTCCACTGGCGCCAGCTCTATCGGGTGTAGCTTCCACTCCCTGAAGCTCGTACACGTTCGGTCGCCTGTAAGTCCTGGTGTCTTTTCTCCCTCACAGAAGGGCTGCCGACTAGTCCCGGGTGAAGTGGGAGGCAGCTGTGGTCGAGGAAGACTTAGGTCCTGCGGTAATACAGGAGGCAGCGTAGGTTGTCGCTATACAAAAATCCGTAACCTCGGACTGACTATCAGGCAGGAGGTCCTTTCCGCAGTCAGAGCGGGCCGCGAATCAAAATCTTCTCGCCGTGCGCCGTCTTATAAACCCCACTCACTGGATTTCACTTGCTGGCGCCGACTCCCGCTCATGGCCGCCTCACGGCGAGCTTTCGTGGCTCGCGCGGTGCTCGCGCGCGGGTTTCACGTGCTCCGCGCATGAGAATTCGTTCGCGCGTCTACCGGGTAGTTCCGTAATTGTGGTGGTTTCTCGAACCGCCACAAATATATTATATATATTAATATTAACATATTTTCCAAATTTTCAAATTTTGTTCTTGATATAATTCTCAAAACACCAAATGTAATAACAAAACGCATAAAAAAATTTTGTTGGGATGTCTGTGGAATTGAACTTGAGTGTACTGCATGATAGACTGAACATTTTGCACTTCTTCATTACATATATTATTTATATATATGTTTTCATATACCAGTACTCATATGTGCTTACGCGATATCGGTACAAATGAAAAAAGATAATATAATTGTCTATGAAACTGCGATTAAGATTGTTAAAAGATAATGTAATATCAAACAAGGATTGACAATCGTGCTATTTCTTTATCTCGCTAATATGAAAACGAAATATCGATAGTAACAAAACAACAAATCTCACAAGATCTAACAGGCAACCGTGTCTTACATATTGTATATTTATTTACTCTGTTATCTATTATTATTGATCATCATACAATATATTTAATTGCACGCATAATTTTAACTATAATTTAAACATATATATGTACATATGTATATATGCAATATGTATATATGCAAATATAAAATTCTCAAAGAATGGGTGCCCGTTAATCATGTTGCATTACTGCTTTCTGCCACGAGAGGCCAGAAAGCATTTTCAGGTTCAGGCCGTACGTATTTCGGCCGTAAAGCGATACGCTAGAGGAACAAGGATAGCACGCGATTGTCGCTCCTTATCTAACATTATCTCCCACAATAGCATACGTATGTGCTCAACATATCGGTATTTGTACCTTCACGGACGTTACTACACATGCGGTGCAAGAGAGACAAAGATGACGCAATCATCTTTCCTTGTCACGCGGCCAGTGTGCCACCACGGAATATTCCCATGTTCTGCTGTTAGCTGCACTTTAGATACAGATGTGGTGAAATTCGTAGTCTTCGTCCTACATCCCGAAAAATTAATATTTTTTCATGAAACTTGTTTTAATGTATTCCTTACATTGTTAGAATTAGTCGTACAGAGCCGGATTTTGCAATTTGGCTCTTAAAAATTTATAATAAAAATATAATACGAATTCGGGAGCAACTACACCTGATCCGCAATCAGCTGTATGTTGTTTGTCAGTATCAGAATTTTTATTTTGATCATTTTTTCAAAAAAACGCTCTGTATGTCTAAGAAGACGATGCTGCTGAATACGAATATCACTATTAGAAGCCAATTTTCTCTTTATTTTGGCTGTAGGACGTAGACTACAAATTCGTAACTCACGGCTTCCCGCGAGAGGTCTCCACCGTTTCTCCTGCCGACCCTTAAGTCACTGCTTATGTTTTTCTATGGCCGGTATTCATAGGCCGGTATTCATATTCAGTTCTTATATTTAAGACCGTCTTAAGCACAATCTTAAGATATCCTAAACCAATCACAGAGCCGTATTAGCATCTTAAGACATTACTTAAGACGGTCTTGAAATAAGAACTGACTATGGCCGGTATTCATAGTCAGTTCTTATATTTAAGACCCTCTTAAGCACAATCTTAAGATGTCCTAAACCAATCACAGAGCCGTATTAGCATCTTAAGACATTACTTAAGACGGTCTTGAAATAAGAACTGACTATGGCCGGTATTCATAGGCCGGTATTCATAGTCAGTTCTTATTTCAAGACCGTCTTAAGTAATGTCTTAAGATGCTAATACGGCTCTGTGATTGGTTTAGGACATCTTAAAATTGTGCTTAAGACGGTCTTAAATATAAGAACTGACTATGAATATCGGCCTATGTGCCACGGCCCTAATATCGGGTGCACCCGGGTGGGGAATCGGAACACAGCCTTGAATATAGCTCCGTGAACTTGGCTCCCTGATTCTGACTTTTTGAATTTTTTTTTTTAAATGGTTTGTAAGTCGTTTGTAGGTGATTATAGATTAACTAAAACGTTTGTTAGATCAGCCTCTGGCTGCAAAACAAAAAATAAAAATGACCCTGAAGTTAGCCCCCAGTTTTTAATTTCAATTTTATTTAAGTTTTGCAGAAGGTCAATCGACGCAAAATCGTTTGTTGGTCACGAATATACTAATTAGAACGTTTGTTAGATCGTCGTTTCTCAAATAAAAGCTAAAAACCATATTTAGTAATTTTCTAGAGAGATGATCGTGAAAATAGCCCCCCGTTTTTAATTTCGATTATTTAAGTTTTGCAGAGGGTCTATCGACGCGGAATCGTTTGTTGGTCACGAATATACTAATTAGAACGTTTGTTAGATCGTCGTTTCTTAAATAAAAGCTAATAACCATATTTAGTAATTTTCTAGGGAAATAACCGTGAAGTTAACCTTCCCGTTTTTAATTTCGATTATTTAAGTTTTGCAGAGGGTCAACCGATGCGGAATCTTTTGTTGGTCACGAATATACTAATTAGAACGTTTGTTAGGCCGGACTCACACCTTGGCAGAAAAGCAGAAAACAGAAAAGCAGAGGCCAATCAGAACTCGCGCTAAAAAAGCAGAATGTACTGCTTATTTTCAGCGCGAGTTCTGATTGGCTTCTGCTTTCTAGCACGAGTTCTGATTGGCTTCTGCTTTTCTGCTTTCTGCTTTTCTGCCAAGGTAGGAATCCGGCCATAGATCGTCGTTTCTAAAAAATAAACTTAAAATCATATCTAGTAATAAAGTAAAAATCTAGTAATTTCTCTCTCTTATCTAGCAATTTCTTGCGCGGTCATTTTACCTAAGTTGCAATAAGTTTATTTTTATAACATTTTTACTCAATGCAGTGCTTAATCGATGCAAAATCGTTTCTTGATGGTAAATAATTTATTTATAACGTTTGTTGTAATTATTCGGGATATTCATGCGGAAGGTTAATATATCGGGATAATAATTTTTGCTGTTAATAACCTTTAATAAATATATTATTTATTTATCTTTTCGTATATATATGGCCAAGTGTGGCTCAATGCAAGTTGTTAAATTGGATTTGCATACTTTTTGTCCAATCCATTAAATTTTTGCCAAAATACGCAAACAATGTGCGATATAGTGACCAGGCAAATATTCAACAACACCAACGAGTGGCACCCGTTTGACCACGTTAATATTGACCACGGTCCCAATTGACCACGTTGAGATTGACCACGTTGATATTGACCACGTTGATATTGACCACGGTCCCGATTGACCACGGTCCCGATTGACCACGGTCCCGATTGACCACGGTCCCGATTGACCACGGTCCCGATTGACAACGGTCCCGATTGACCACGGTCCCGATTGACCACGGTCCCGATTGACCACGGTGCCGATTGACCACGGTCCCGATTGACCACGTTGATATTGACCACGGTCCCGATTGAAAAACCATGTAACACACACACACAAAGGCCCGAAAGGCCCCCCTCTCGCCCCCCCCCCCGCCAGTCGAACACAATGGACCTCGCTTTACAACTTGCGAAGTACATGCCCTAGTAACGACATGTATTGATCCGTGGTCAATCGGGACCGTGGTCAATATTACCGTGGTCAATCGAGACCGTGGTCAATCGGGACCGTAGTCAATCGGGACCGTGGTCAATCGGGAACGTGGTCAATCGGGACCGTGGTCAATCGGGACCGTGGTCAATCGGGACCGTGGTCAATCGGGACCGTGGTCAATCGGGACCGTGGTCAATATTAACGTGGTCAAACGGGACGCTCCCACACCAACTAGCCTAAAACAGATGCAAGAAAAATGGTTTTTCGTTACGTTTGAGTGTAACTATGGATGTTTTCCATTTAGCAATACAAGTCGACACAAGCGTCATTCTATCTTTGTTCTACATTCTATGAGAATAAAAATAGAATGACGTTCTGTCGATTTGTGTTGCTAAATGAAAAACATCCTATAAGTATATATATTTAAAATTGTTTTCTCGAATTTTCTATATCTGCATTTATTCTTTACATTCAATCATACTTAAAACAAAATTATTTTATTTCAATTAACTTATTCCAACTATTACTTTTGCTTTTTTATTCTTTATTATTCTAATAAGTATACTACCAGCATTACGGATGTTACGTCCTGGCGACTCCACGATTCCTTTCTTCCGCGACGTTGCGGTAACGATCGTCAGTTGGTGATAAGAACGAACCGTTCAATAAACAAAGCATCTTGTGCCATACGTTTCTTTTAAATACTGTCATTTGTCAGTAACTACATCCACGAGTATCCGTGGGAAAGACGCAAGGAAATCGGTGATGGAAACCATGCCGGTCTCCTCGGGATAAATGAAAAATAATATCTACCCCTTGCAGTAGAATTTCCGGCGAAAGAACAACGAGATAACAAGAACTTTTAACGAAATGTTTAATAAACTCAGCTGTATTAATACTGATAATAATTTTCTAACGGACAAGTAATAAACACAGCTGCATCAACGTTGACAAAAATAATTATAAGGAAGTAAGACCCTTTTCTAATCAGATCATGTGCGCGAGGGTCCCCCGGAAAGGCTAATGTTTAAGGAACTTTTGAACTAATATTGAACTCACCAACCGACGATCAGCACGGGTAAAAATATGAAAATAGGAGACACCCCCTGCCGAATGAGGACACTGGCACGATTCTAATTCGTTAAAATCTTGAAGAATCCCTTTTGCATAATTTCAATTCGTTGAGGTTTTTGGAAGATCCCCACTCTTAAAATTAGAATACACCCCCACAAGAGGATTATAAGAAGAGAACTCGTAAGATATTCAAGAGATACATTTTTTTACATTTCACAACCTCACACTTATTCTCCAGTCTTTAGTCTAACGCAGTCTTATTCTGTGCTTTTGCACCGTAATTCGCGAGTTAGTTACTTGTGCAACCACTGTCCTCACTTGGCATCATCTCCAGAGCAACCACGAGTCGAACATCGGGCCACTGACATGGGACACAGAGCGAAACACCGCACAAATTCGTCACCCCTCCGCTTCTGAATCACTATTAAAAAAGTAAGTCTAATTGAATAATTTTTCCTTTCCAATTCATAACCGCAGAATGTTTCATTCTTTCAAAACCATTAATCCATTTCGGCAATAGGTCTTAGAAAGTTTAATCTTAATCTAACACATATGCGAGCGACTAATTTTATACTTTCGACCATTCTTAACATACACATTTATTGATTTATATATATTAATTTTGATTTTATTTTTCTTATCTTATAATTAAATATACTTTTATATTGTATTAACCAGTCAGAACCCTAATGTTAACGATAAAACATTTGCCTCGCCACTCTGACTGATGTCCTCCGTATTAATGTAACACCCGCGAACTAAAACACGCACTCTCACTCACACAAATTGTTTTATTTTCTTTTTCTAAAAGATATTTTGTAATAACCAGTCAGAAATTCAATATTATTAATAGAATCTTGCCTCATTATTCTGATTGATGTCCTCCGTACAATTGTAAGAACCGCGAACAACCACACACACATACACACACCCATACGCATATTAAAATAACTATTGATATAATGTATACCAATGTTTAATTTATTATGAATAAATTTATATTCTAATTTAAATCCAATCTTTATTAACCCCTCTCATTCTCCAGTCAAAAGATCGCACCTGGTCCCATCCTGCGTAATAGAGATTAAATTCTCTTACCAAAAAGGGACCGCCGAGCGAACTTCTGAAAACCAGAGTAATAGCGACCCTAACGGTCGTTTACCTGATTTTCGGAGCGTCAAGTTCGTTCGACCCGATTCTAACGCTTCGAGACGTTTAACTTCGGGATCATAAAGATAGTGGTTGCGCCCTTCCACTGACTCATCCTTCCTCGAGTCTGGACGTAACATACTGTTTAAAATTTTGGGGGCTCGTCCGGGATTGTAATGTGCGATCTTTTAAATTGGAATGAGTAAAGGGACAAGAGGTACAGCTAATAAAGACGAAGTAGAACGAAATTTTCAACTTGCCCAGGAAAAATACAATCGAACAAAATCTAACACATCAGAAACACAATACACTTCTACTCCTAAAAAATCTACTACTACTGGTATTAATTTTTCGTTAGACGAAACGGTAATTGAAAAAGATCTCGAAAAAAGGTTTAGCGAAACTAACTTCGCCGATTCTTGCGATAAGACTGTTATACCTGAATTCGATAAATCTGAAAGAAAGGAAGGCCCGAGCGGTACCGGCGGCAACATGACTCAAAATAATCCTTTCGCCACTTTGAAATACGCGGTCGAAGCCGTCCCTTATTCTGACGGTCAAAACATTCCTTTAAATTATTTTATTGAAGGATGTGAAGAAGCGAAATCCATGTTGCCTAGTGAGGCCGAACCACAGTTTACTAAAATAATAAGAACTAGGATAATAGGTGAAGCTCGCCGAACTATACAAGACCAAGATTTTAATAGCGTCTCCAAATTAACTAAATTCTTAAAGCAAATTTATGGACCACCAAAAAATGTTTATCAATTACAAGGGGAATTGGGGTGTATATATCAAAAAGGGGATGAAGATGTAATTACATATGCAAATAGAGTAAAAATTCTCGGGAAACAAATTTTAGAAGCATATAGAAGTTCGGGAAACGTGTTATCTGACCAAAATATTAAAGCGTCATTGGAAAAAGACATGTGCAAGTGTTTCATTAGAGGGCTAAAACCAGCAATTGAGCAACGAGTTGCGAGAAACTTATTAGATGTACAAGAAACTGTAGCCGATGCTTTAAGGATAGAGAGAGAGCTCCGAGAAATGACAGATTTACGACAGAGAACAGATAGCGTTTCAGGTAGACAGAGACCTAACAGCCTAAAGGAATCTGTCAAATCTGTTATAAGGAAGGGCACGTAGGTAACAACTGTAGGAAATATTTACAAACGTCTCAGCAAGTTAACAACCAGATTGATTTAGGAACCGCGATTCTAGTCTGTCAAATTTGTAAAAAACGTGGGCATGGAGCAGAAAAATGCCGCTTCCGTGATCCACAATTTCGCCGACCAGTAAATGTAGTTCAAGGAAGAATAATCACTTGTCAATTATGCTTAAAATTGGTCATGATGCAAAATCCTGCCGACAGAATAATACAACAAATAACAACAAAATCTCAGTAATTTGCCAATGGTGCGAAAGAACCGGCCATTCTGCAAATAATTGCTGGAAGAAACAAAATGAGCAACGTTATACGGAAAATAAGATTCGTATAACTTGTCAAATTTGCAATAATTTCGGGCATATTGCTAAAGATTGTCGATCAAGAATAAATCAGCAAATGGAATCAAAGAATTCTTTATTCTGTCGCTATTGTAAGGAGCCAGGTCATCTTCTCGAGAATTGTCAATTACGCCATGCCAGTAATCTTCGAAAAAAAGGAAATACTCAGGGAAACTACAACGGCCCCTCGACGTCGGGTGCACAACAGGGGTCCGAACGAGAGCCGCACTCGTCCAAACCTCAGGCAGCCAAATAGACAAAGACAGAACAACCATAAGGCCCGTGACTGTAAACCTCGATAAACATAGTCGCGTGCCTACCGTTCAAATCAACATCGACAACTTAACTACTCGTATAACTTTTATGCTAGACACGGGATCTGGACCTAATATAATTAAAGAAAATCTCGTTCCTGAAGAAATAAATATTAACTATACTAATATCCTCAAGTTGAACGGCATAAATAATTATGCGGTATACACCTTAGGTGAAATTACATTAACTCTTTTCAAAATACCGGTTATATTTCATATTGTATCTAACGATTTTCCAATTTCACAATCCGGCATATTAGGAAACAATTTCTTTAAACAAACTTCATCGAAAATAGATTACGCGCAAGGACACTTGGATGTTTCCGGAATCAACATACCTTTCTTATCACCTGAAGCCATTATAGTAGCTCCGCGATCTGAATCATTATTTTATGTAACAATAGAAAATCCAGAAATAAAAATGGGATACATACCAAGATTAAAAATAGCGCATGGGATTTATTCGGGAGACACCATCGTGGAAAACGTTTCTGGAAAAGCATATTTAAATGTTATAAGCACTTTAGATGAAGAGGCGGAAGTACATGTTCCGACCTTGCGCCTAAAACCATTGGGCGAATTATTAAACAACCATAATTCAAATATCGAGACTGCAAGCAGCTCAGAAGAACCAAGGAACAAGGAAGAAGAAATTACTTACGAATTTGACGATTATGAAAATAAATTGAATATTAAAAATGAAGGTGAAAACGAAAAGAAAGCAAATATTATCCAAGAAATTAACCATGATGACGATGAAAAGACATTAAACCAAAAGGAAAATGAAAATACGAATAAAATTAAAAATAAAGATAAAATAAAGAATAAAACTGAGAGGAAAAATAAAAAATTAAACGATTCAAAAATTCTTGGAGAGAGAAATTACCAAACCTCTCCTGAAAATCCAATGAATCCAACCATCCCTGGAGGGGGAAGTTACCAAACCTCTCCTAAAGATTTAATTAATTCAAAAATCCTCGAAGAGAGAAATTACCAAACCTCTCAAGAAGGAAATAATTCTAGGATTTCGGAGGGAAATTCCAAACCTCGACAGAAAATCCTAGCTCCGTCGATTGCGAGGAGGGAAATTACCAAACCTCACTACGTATTTCGACACAATCTCATTCCAAAAAGGGGAGAAGTCCTTTATCCTCCCTGGATATCAAATTTCCTAAGGTTGGATTATTTAAAGAAGAAAAAGACAACAAATTAAAACCCTCTCATGTTACAATAAAAGACCTCCTTGAAGAGGCTCAAAAATATAATTTGAATATTAGAAATTCGAATCTACGAAATTTTAAAAATAAAAATAAACCGTCTTCAAAAATCCTTACATCCTTGTTGAATAAATCTCAAGAAATTTTGGAAAAATTTTTGCAAAAACGCAAAACAAAATATAAAGGAAACCAAGTTGAAAATTGCAATTTGCATAATTGTCTAATAATCTCCGAAGAAAAGGAGAAGAATCGACTCGATGAAATCATAAAATCATTACGATTAGAACATTTAAATGAAGCAGAAAGAAAAAGCATTACAAAATTAATAACAGACAGTCAAGATCGATTTCATGTTCCTGGAGAAAAATTAACCGCAACTCACGTATTACAACATCGAATACCTACCACAGATGACCAACCAATTAACACACGACAATACAGATTTCCACAAATACATAAAGAAGAAATAAACAAGC
This sequence comes from Formica selysi, assembly GCA_009859135.1. Lineage (NCBI taxonomy): Eukaryota > Metazoa > Arthropoda > Insecta > Hymenoptera > Formicidae > Formica > Formica selysi. Next base: position 9,482,701 of record CM020813.1, read on the forward strand.
AGGTAGAAGAACTGTTAGAAGGAGGAATTGTAAAACACTCACAATCGCCATATAACACGCCCATATGGATCGTACCTAAGAAAGAAGACTCCAAAGGAAATAAACGATGGAGAATGGTATTAGATTTTCGCGCTTTAAATGATAAAACTATCGGAGATGCATATCCTTTACCAAATATCGTTGATATATTAGACCAATTAGGAGAGCTCGATATTTTTCGGTATGCGATTTAGCATCTGGATTTCATCAAATAAAAATAAACCGCGAAGATGGTCATAAAACAGATTTCACTACTCCTTTTGGACATTACGAATTTGACCGAATGCCGGTCTAAAAAATGCTCCGGCTACTTTCCAGCGCCTAATGGACTTAGTATTAACTGGGTTACAGGGCAAAGAATTATTCGTTTATATGGACGATATTGTTATCTATGCAACGTCTTTAGAAGAACCCGACAGAAAATACAACGCTTTAATGGAACGTCTTCGAGAAGCTAATTTAAAATTACAGCCAGACAAATGCGAATTTTTAAAAACGGAAGTAACTTATCTAGGACACGTAATCAGTAAAGGCGGAGTAAAACCAGATCCGAAAAAATTAGAAGTGGTACAACGATTTCCAAGACCTAAAACACCTAGGAATATTAAACAATTTTTAGGACTTGCAGGATATTACAGACGCTTTATACCGAATTTTTCCAAATTCGCCAAACCATTAACAAATTTATTAAAAAACGACACCCGCTTCGAGTGGACATCTGTGCAAGAAGAATCTTTTGAAATTTTAAAACAAAAACTGTGCGAAGAGCCAGTACTGCAATACCCAGATTTTTCCAAACCATTCATTTTAACGACCGATGCATCTGGAATAGCCGTTGGAGGAATATTATCACAAGGAGAGATAAATAAAGACCTACCGATAGCATACGCCTCACGAACCTTAACAGATAATTAATTAAAATACGATAGTAGATAGTGGGCACTATGGGCGTCAAAACAAACCCCCACTCCTCGGCCACTGGCGCCGACCCCCTGCTGTGACTGTTTGGGGCCCTCCCCCTTAAGGTGTCTGTGGAAAAAAAGAATGGAGGGGACTCGTGGACGCCTACGAGACAATTTTCCTTTTAAATTTTTCCTTTTAAATTTTTAAATTTTAAAAAAATTTTTTGCCCTTTATATTTATTTCCTTTTAAATTTTTTTTTTTTATTTTTTCCGGTCGCGTGAACATGCTTGGGCTCGAACTTGGGTCCTCCACCTCTCCAAACAGGGTCCTAGTATGCTGGGCTAGCTGAAAACTTATTAGGATAGAAGTTAAACATAGTATTTGTGGAGAGTGATCCACCGCTAAGATAGGGGTCTGACGGTCCGATTGGTTCTCCCCATAGTGCCCAGTCCTACGATTGGTTCCGACGGTTCCGTCGAATGAAAGTGGGATGGAAAAACGTGCCAAAAAATAGTGCGTGGAAGAAAGCGGGCAAGATGTCTGATGGAAAGCAAACGTGACGGCAACCGACAAAATGGCGACCGTCGAGACTGGTGATGCGTCTAGGCATAAGGCACCCAGCCTCCCCTCCCCCTTACGGAAAACCGAAAGATATCGTGCGGTATACAACTTTGTCCCATCGCCCCCCTTAGAGGAAAACCGGGAGATGTACGCTATATGTCGTCCACCCTCTTCCACCCTTCCTGTTGAAAAGAGAAAAATTGGATAAGGTACCGCTAGAATAAACTAGATGCTATAAAGTGGTAACGAACACGTGCGTGCATGTACGGGTACGCTTGTCCGAGCGGGCGAGTCCCGCTGCACAGGTAGACATACGGTAACAGCTGGAGACGATAGAAAGGGTCTTGAAATATATACGGTTACCTGAGACTGTTTGACGCTGAGGCTTAGGACTGAGACTATGACGTCACAGAGACGCCGGGAAGAAAGGAAGGGAAGAAAAATATTTTCACACCTGGTTGATTTAAAATAAAAAAACATCTTTATTTATATATCGAGGGAATATAATATAATATACATAAAAAATTTACATATAATTTAATATTTATTTACAAGAAAATTATTTTCACCGCTGCGAAAATTATACACGAAATTATATTACATATTATAGCGATAAAAGAGATAGTCGAGAAAAAAATAGAAAAATCATTATTCAAATACACTACGCAAAAAAATTAAAGGGCCACTTCTTCCTTCTACAAAAAAGGCAACTTTCAAGTGGCTGCAACTTCGTCGCATATAATCGGATTGAGATCAATAAAAAAGCGTTATAAAGCTTGAAGTTTCTAGTTTTAGAATTTTTTATCAAGTCCAATTCTTTTCATTTGTTACGAAGTTACATTTTGAAAAAGCAACGTCCGTCGATTGACTAAATTTTTCAAAAGTTTGTCAAAGAATGCCGAAGAAAAAAAAATTGTAGCACAATTTCGTTAATTGGATTTTAAAGAGCAGAGTTTTATCTTTAATTTGCTTTTTTAATGAATGTCCTACGATTTTTTTTCGCCGAGTTATTCACTACTGAAGTAAAATCGATCTATTGACTTTGAGCGTTCATAACTAGTGAAAAAAATTATCGCTCAATGATCATTAAAAAAGCAATTTAAAGAGAAAAGTCGGCACTTTAACATGTACTAATTGCTTTTCAATTAATATCCATTGTTAAAGTGTAATCATTACTTTAAAATCAAGTAAAAATTGCACTTTTTCCCTTTTTCATTTAAATCAATGCAACTTAATGAAAAAACGTTAACATTTTTATGAACTCTACAATTTTTACAAGTAAAAAGTATCCCAATTACATGTACAATCGCCGAACCGATAAGATTTTTTCAAGTCTAAAATGAAAAATTCAGTTACCGCCGGCATTAATGTTATCCAAAGCGTACCACGTGGAGGTTGCACGGTCGGATTTACGCTTCTGTGTGTGTGTGTGTGTGTGTGTTGTGTGTTGTGTGTTGTGTGTGTATTGTGTGTGTTGTGTGTGTTGTGTGTACACGCACAAACAGAACGTGACCCCGCGATTCGTCACTCTCGTAGTATTTTATGATTCCAAACTTTCTAATGCGCGCGCGCGCGTGTGTGTATAATTAAATATTGATTGTGTTTGTGTAATTAAATGTGTTTGTGTAATTAAATTTTTTACAGGACGTTAAAATCTTGTGTTGCCGTCTCTGTTTGAATAACATCTTGCAAACATTCTCGCATATTAATGCATCTTCGTATTTCCACTTGCGGAAAGTTACGCCACATTTATTGGAGTGCGTACACTAATTCTTTAATGTTCTTAAAATTGAATATTAATTTCGTAATCGATGACCAATTATGTTTGTTCCAAACATGCTTCATTGGATTTAAGTCTAGACTCATTGCTAGATGGTTTAATACAGCAATATCATTTCTCTTAAGACGCAATATAAAAAAATGCTAGCTTCTCTGATTTGTTTATCATTGTTATCATTTACGAACTTTGGTTGCCAAATGTGCTACATCTGAATATTGGCATTCTACGTTCCACGTCCCATAATGTGGCAGTACTGCTGCCTTGATACGCCAACTTCAGCAACTTCAGCCAACTTTTTCTTATTGCTCGGCGTCACTTGAATGAACAACTGGCTATAAAAAAAGACGCTAGTTTTGTGATTTCCTTATCAATGTTATAGCAATTGGGTACACCATTTTTGATATTTCAATAAATTTCTTTGATTCTTTACTCTTTTACTGCAATAAATTATGATCTTTATTTCTAAGACTTTCAAATAATTTTTTTTTTAGTTTTACGTACAATGCCGCGCCGACATTTAACGGAATTAGAGGTAGTACGTCTGATAACTCTTTTAGAAGAAGGTTACAGTCAAAGACAAGTCGCAAATTTAATAGGAGTAAGCCATTCTGTTGTTGGTCGTGCCTATTCTCGCTACCAGGAAACTGGTCAGTACCATCGACGTTCAGGACAAGGACGAAGGCGTGTTACTACTTCCAGAGAAGATAGAGTTATTGCTCGACACGCTCGTATAGATCCGTTTGTCCACGCAAATGTAATTGCAAGCCGTTTTTATAATCATAGACGACAAGTTCCGCATCCGATTACTGCACAAACTGTCAGGAATCGATTAAGAGAAGCTCATCTGGCGTTCGTTTCGTCCTTTACGTGTGCCTATGCTTAATAATCATCATCGCCGTACCCGATTAGCGTATGCACGTCTTCACATAAGATGGAATCATAGGCAATGGAATAATGTTCTTTTTACGGATGAATCTCGATTCTGTCTTTATGGAAACGACAGATGAGCACAAGTGTGGCGTCGTAGAGGCAGAAGAAATAATCAGGATTGCAATCTACCGATTACGGCTTTTCATGGCGGTTCTTTAATGGTTTGGGCGGGTATATCGCAACATTTACGTACAACATTAGTTGTCATTTCATCACCTGCATTGACATCGAGACGATATATCGATGAAATTTTGCGTCCACATGTTTTGCCAATACGTAATCGGATAGGAAATCGTTTTATACTGATGCAAGATAATGCACGTCCTCATACTGCAAACATCACGCGACGATTTTTAAGAGAAAATGATATTGCCGTATTAAATCATCCAGCAATGAGCCCAGACTTAAATCCAATAGAACATGTTTGGGACATGATTGGTCGTCGATTACGAAGACAATATCCAATTTTATAAACGCTACAAGAATTAGCGCACGCACTCCAGCAAATTTGGCGTAACCTTCCGCAAGCACAAATACGAAGATGCATTAATATGCGAGAACGTTTGCAAGATGTTATTCGAAACAGAGCGGCAACACACGATTTTAACTCTGAAAAAATTTAATTACACAGCACATTTAATTACACACACACACACACACACACACATACATATGCGCATCAGAGAGTTTGGAGTCATAAAATACTGCGAGAGTGACGAATCGCGGGGTCTCGTTCTGTTCGTGCGCGTACACACACACACAACACACACAACACATACACAACACACACACACACAACACACACAACACACACACAATACACACACACACAACACACAACACACACACAGAAGCGTAAATCCGACCGTGCAACCTCCACGTGATACGCTTTGGATAACGCTAATGCCGCGGTAATTGAATTTTTCATTTTAGACTTGATCTAAGTCTTCGAGATATAGAGAAAAGAAAAATCTTATCGATTCGGCCGATTGTACATGTAATTGGGATACTTTTTACTTGTAAAAATTGTAGAGTTCATAAAAATGTTAACGTTTTTTCATTAAGTTGCATTGATTTAAATGAAAACGGGAAAAAGTGCAATTTTTACTTGATTTTAAAGTAATGATTACACTTTAACAATGGATATTAATTGAAAAAGCAATTAGTACATGTTAAAGTGCCGACTTTTCTCTTTAAATTGCTTTTTTAATGATCATTGTGCGATAATTTTTTCACTAGTTATGAACGCTCAAAGTCAATAGATCGATTTTACTTCAGTAGTGAATAACTCGGCGAAAAAAAATCGTAGGGCATTCATTAAAAAAGCAAATTAAAGATAAAACTCTGCTCTTTAAAATCCAATTAACGAAATGTGCTACAATTTTTTTTTTCTTCCGGCATTCTTTGACAAACTTTTGAAAAATTTAGTCAATCGACGGACGTTGCTTTTTCATAATGTAACTTCGTAACAAATGAAAAGAATTGGACTTGACTAAAAAATTCTAAAACTAGAGACTTCAAGCTTTGTAACGCTTTTTTATTGATCTCAATCCGATTATATGCGACGAAGTTGCAGCCACTTGAAAAATTGCCTTTTTTATAGAAGGAAGAAAGTGGCCCTTTAATTTTTTGCGTAGTGTACATAACCATACGGTAGCGAATTTCGACTATCGATAAATCTACGTTTTAGTAATACGGGCGCGCATACTTTAGTTTCGTCACGTGTTACGATTTCGTGAAACGCGGTACGCCGAATTGCTCTAAAGCATAGATTTATCGAAGTTTTCGGCAATTCTTCTCCGTTCTTTTCATTTTCCTGTGCTCTCTCTTTATTTAACAATAAAGTCTTAATGCTGTTAAAAATTAACCAACCGAGAGTTTTCATAGTTTAGGGTTATGCCCTTTACTTTACAGCATTCACGCGTACGCCCGTCCGGCATACGAACAACATAGGCATAAAATTTTGGGCCACCGGACACGAACGCCTCGATATAACTACCACGCCGTAGCTTTCGAGCTCGTCCGTCATGTCACCCAGAAAATTTCCCGTATGCGGTTCATACTCATTCGGTTTACCTGTGCTTACGTATATACACGAATCAGTATTATAATATAACACGCGTCGATCTAAGCGTTCTAAATATTCATATAATTTTAAGCGCGCTTGAGCCGTCGTATACGCCGCTATCGCAACATTAGTTATAGGTGAGGGCGTGACAGCCTCTTGTCGCAATCGCCACGAAACATATATTATCTCGTCGTTCACGGTAATATATCGGTTATCTCATGCTCGCGCGTCGTCAGTAATGTCAGAAAACGTTGCAGCGTTCTCACAACCTCGGTATTCGGCAAATTGGCCCGCTGGCCGAATTTTCCCCCAAAATGAATTTAAACAGAGTTTTGCAACCGAACGTAAACCGGGGTTCAGCGCGATGTTACGCTTATCGAGAACAATACCTTCGGTTTTTTCGTACTCCCGCAGATATCGTTCTTTAGAGTCATCGTCGTCACCGCATTCCCCCGGCCATCCACTTGCTTCTTGTTTTAATTGTAAGAATGAGTTTATATATTCGGCGAACAAACCGCCTTGTCGTGATGCTCGATCGAATTGGCTAACTTTATATTGCCAAATCTCGCTTACTGCCGTCACGAGATAACCCTTTTCGACTGCCTTTCGTAATTCGCACGATACCCACGTACCCTCGAATTCGCGCTCATTAATGTTATCGTGCGTGCAGGATGTCTGCGCAAATGTTTCGCAACAACTACGACATAAGGCGAAAAGCAATTTTCCGCGCACGCGATACGGAAGTACAGGGTGAAAGAGGTTGCGAGGAGGAAGCACGGTACAGCGTATGAGACCTTCGAGCGAATCAAAATTGTAATTTGGAGCTATTCCGATTAAAGGGGCGCATTCTTCGCCGACATAAATATCTGGATGTCCGATCGGGAAAGCGCCTGTCTTTAATACATACGGGTATAAAGAGCATACGTCTACGTAATGTATTTTCTCTACACCCGTAACTTCGTATCGAGTCACGATATTTCCCGTACGGCCGCCGAAAAATGCATCGCGAGGGTCGAGCGGTGGTGTTTCCACCAGCGGATGGTTTTCGAGATATTCTCGCATTTCGCGATTCTCGAGCATATCCCGATCATAAACGCATTCCCATTTTTCCGTCACCATGTACCCCCGTTGTCGAAGGCGCCACGAGATCGCGAGAGTTCGCTCGTATCGCGAAGCAATCGTATCTCCATCATCCGAAGTCGAAGAAAGCGCTCTATCGCGATTCGAAGGAAAGCAAGTCGGACACCCGTGCCAAAAGCATCCGTGAAATTGTAAAATGTGACGCTGTGTCGTCTCAACATCGGTCGTTTCATAATATCCGTCGACGAGCGTGCCATCAATCGTGCGATATTCACGCGCACGCCCCGCATGGTTTATAGGATGCCCGATTTCGCGCTCCATCCATACCAGCCATTGTAGAGCTTTACGCGAATAATTACTCGCTTTTCTATATCCACCGGAAGGAATAATACCTATTTCCTTTTCGCGTAAAAAGTTTTTACGGAAAACTGTCATACACGTCGAGGCAATAGTGGTGCATTCCTCGAACGGACATACGTTGCCGCGGTTTATAAAAAATTTTTCTAAATGCTATACACGCACGTCGAAGAATGTCTACATCGGTACGACAATAGCGAACAATTTCTTGTTGAAAGTCGAATACGGTGTTTTTTCGCGTCATGTCCGTATGCCATGCGAGAAAGCGTTCGCGTTCGGATGTCTTCATGTTTTCAGGAGAATAATATTTCGCGTCTGGTAACGGTCCGACATACGTTTGATTTTCGGTAGTGTTAAATAAATGCGGGAAAGTGCCTTTATCCACAGAGTCCCTAGGCCAAAAGCTTTCGGTAATTCAGATAATCGCATTGGCATATAATTAGCACTGTCGATGAATTTTGTATTTCCTGCTAATAACATTACAATTTTTGTGCCGCTCAAAATTATTTTCGGATCTAAATCATTCCGATTTTCTACGATGTATTGAAGAATAAACTGCGCGTCGAACGCTTTCGCATTATGTGCTATGCATATGATCTGGTTGAAACGTTTCGTCTTTCGCGTTGCGAATTCGACAAATTGTTTCACGGGGTCATGTCTGAATATGAATTCGCGTATCCCGCACCAACGGCATCGCACGGACATGTCGTTTTCCTGCGCGCACACTTCGCAAATCTGTTGCGCCACTCAGAGAGTAGGTACATGTTTTTCACGTTCATCGTACCTTCGAGCGTCTCGTCTTGC